>BCGF01000001.1:3987317-4493922 GCA_001599175.1 Pestalotiopsis sp. JCM 9685 | reverse complement strand
TCTGCGGGTCCACATCGGTCCACCCGGGCCGCCCACAGCTGGCGCCCGGGGTCTATCTACTTCCTGCCCATAGGCAGGGTCCAGCGCCGTGACAGATTAACCAATAGCCCGTCGACGTTCTAGAAATATATTAATATAGTTTTGTTTAATTACCTGGATAATTTTTATTTAGTATATATAGACGACATTTTAATATTTTTAAAAACAAAGAAGGAACACGAAGAACACGTCAAAAAGGTCCTGACAAAATTAAGAGAAGCAGGTCTTTAAGCGGATATTAAGAAATGCGAATTTTATGTCTAAGAAACCAAGTTTTTGGGATTTATTGTGGGAGTAAATAGTGTTAAAATCGATCCCGAAAAAATCTCGGTCGTCAAAGATTGGAAGCCGCCTATAAAAAGCAATGGTGGAGTATATGTCAAAGGTGTCTAGGCGTTTTTAGGATTTTGTAATTTTTATCGCAAATTTATACGCGACTACGGCAAAATAGCTAAACTATTAAGCAATTTAACCAAAACTACGACGGGACCCCTAGTCTAGACAAAAAGCTATAACGAAGTATTTTAGGCCTTAAAAAAGGTATTATTATTAGCTCCGATATTGCGTTATTTCTCCTACGATATAAAAACCAGAATCGAAACAAACTACTCCGATAGAGTAGCAGCCGGCGCTTTACTCCAAAAGGACCACGGGGAGGTGGACTAGCATCCCGTAGTATTTTATTCGGAAACGCTATAAGGCGCCGAACTAAACTACGGTATCCACGACAAAAAACTATTGGTAGTAGTCTACGCTTTATAATATTAGTAAGCAAAATTAATCGGCCTAAAGGACGTTAAACCGTTTATAATCGTAATAGATCATAAGCCGTTAATATATTTTAGCACGAAGAGACAGCTTAATTTGAGGCAAGCAGGATGGGCCGAAGTGTTATTGTAATATAATTTCTTGATTACTTACCGTCCCGGGAAAAAAAATATATTAGCCGACGCGTTGTTACGCAAATCCAAAAAATTATATATTTAAAAAGCCAAAAAAAAGGCCGCTCGATAAATAACGCTATTTAAACTAATAAATCGAACGGAAAACCTTCAAAAGGACAGTAATATCGCCACCGATATTTGTTGTCTAAAACCAAAAAATATTATAAAAGTATTTATGCTAAAAAACGGTAAAAAGCCTCCGATAGAGTCCGGATTCGAATTGATGGATAATGTGTTGCGGGCAAACGTATACAGCCTAGAATTAGAGGAATACCGATAAAAGGCACGGTTAGGGTCTAACGAATACTGGATTATAAGAGCTAACAAATTCGTATATCACTAAAGGAGACTAATTATCCCGAGTAAATTTAAAAGACGATATTTAAGGATTTAAATTATCGCTAAAGCTTATTATCGTATAGCAATAAGTTATTTAGGTAAAGTTAAATTTAAAAAGCTGGTATCCTTATGATACTAGTGGCCTAGGATAAACGGAGACGTAGATAGATACGTCGATAATTGCCTATATAAACTATCCAAAGTCCCAAAAGACAAGATACCCGGATTTTTATATTTTATACCGATACCTTTAAGAATAAGATAATATTTAGCGATAAACTTTAAAATATAGCTAAAGGATTAACGAAGATTCGATAATATATTCGTAGTTATTAATTATTTAAGCAAAATCCTTTAGTTTACGCTATGTTATTTAATAGCCACGGCTAAGGACGCTGCGAAAATATTTTATAAAAGTTTATACCGATGGTTAGGAATACCACGAGAAATCTATATTAATAAAGGACTATAGTTCGTGGCCGACTTTATTAACAAGCTGTCAAAGATATTAGGATTTAAGATTAACCTAGCTTCTGCCGGACACCATATGGGATAAGTAAAAATTATAAACGAGTATCTGGATTAACGCCTCCGTCCGTACGTCAATTATTACCAAAATAATTAGTCCGCCGTTCTCCCTGCTATAGACGCGGTATAAGCGTCCGTTCCCTATAACTCGATCGGTATATCTTTACGAAAGTTATTAATAGGTTATCCGATAAATCTGCCTATTAATTGGGAAGCTAGAATTAAAGAATTAAATAAGCTATTTAAGAAAGAGCGTCTGAACCGAGAAAAGGTATAATAGATAGTAAAGATTATATAAGATTATACCGAGATTACCAGGAGGATTGCCGGAATAGCTTAAAAACGCATAGAAAAGGCAGTAAACTAATATCGACGACTCCTAGATTTCGGACCGGGCGATAAAGTTTATGTGTTAAAGAGAATAGGCTAAGCCAGTGATCGACCAAACGATAAGCTGGATTTCCCTATAACTCGACAACTATACGAGATTAAACGAATAGAAGGTTATTTGTATATCCTAAAGATACCAGCATTATAGAAGGGAAGCTGTAAGTTCCCTGCGGATCGTTTGCGAAGGTATCTAGACAACCCCCTCTTAGGATAAGAGCCTAAACAGCCAGCCGGAGAGGTGGTAAACCCCGACCTTCCGGAAAAAGTCGAATATATGGTATAACGGATATTAGTATCCAAAATCATTTATAACAAATTGCGGTATCGCGCAAAATAGGTGGGATATTTTAACGACCCGGAATGGTATGTCGCGTCTAATTTTAAGAACTTAGCAGACAAGTTAAAAGCTTTTTATAAGGAGAATCTATAAGCCCCAAGACCACCAAAAAGGCTTTAGCAATGGTTAAAAGCAGCAAAAAACGAAAAATTTAATAAAAATTACGAAGACGATAATAAGGCAGAAAATCAGCGGGAAATACGTTAGGGTGCGAGACGTAGGTTTTACCCGGTAAGAGGAAAATGAAGAAGGAAAGAGAGGCACCTGGGTGGGTAATTATAGAGCCCGATTAAAGTAGAATTCCTAGCAGACCTTATAATTAGCGATTTTGTCAAAGTGGTATAGCGGTAGGGTCGGGCTCGAGGATATGGCCTTTTTATTTGGTTTCCTTATTTTTAGACCTCGGGTTCGAATACCGGTTTTGGGTATTCCGGCGTATTCGAGGTCGAATTCTTTTTTGCCATCCGAGGGGGGGGTAGTTACATGGTATGTACGTTAGCTATTATGGACGCTCGCGCTTTGATTGGAGGATTATACGCACGGACCACCTGATAACGATAAGGACCGCCTGATACCGATAAGCCCCACTGGCCCTATAGGCCATTATTAGATAGTTTTTTCGATTTTACGAAAGCTGGGATCGTTGTGTAAGATTCAATATATTTGAGTACCTATATTATCGATGCATCGCCGTCGATATTAGTCAAACCTCGCCTAGTGACAACGTAGTTGGCTTATTATTTTGTTATTTTAGGAATATTTTAGCTAAAAAAACACGACCCGAAAATTAAATTTGTTAGTTATACGTTTATATTCGATAACGAGTATTACCGAAAATATTATAATATTTTTGCCCGCCCGATAAAAATTAAAGTTTTATATAATATTCCCGCTAAAATAAAACCGTATAATTTGCCTCCCCGATTATTTAAATTATAATATTTGGATATCGCCCGAATATCGCTAAAAACTTATATAATATATAACCGGAAAAGCTGCCGGCTATTTATTATTATTATCGAGGATATCGACCGTTATTTATAAAATATAACCCCGCCGGAAACCCGAGATTTGTTATTTAAAAAACTAAAAAATTACGCCGACGTTTTTTCGCCTAAAAAAGCCGAAAAATTACCGCCGTATCGAAATTACGATTATAATATCCGTTTATAAAACGGTAAAACGCCACCGTTTAGGCCGTTATACCCGATATTTTATAACGAGTTAATTATATTTAAAAAATAATTAAAAAAAAAACCTACGTAAAAGGTTTATCCGCCCGAGCTCGTTACCCGTTGCTTTTTTTATTTTGTTTATAAAAAAGGCCGATAAAGGTTTTCGCTTTTATATCGATTACCGAGGATTAAATAATATTTTTATAAAAGACCGTTACCCGTTATTTTTGACTAAAAAATCCTTAAATAATTTAAAAAAAAATAAAATATTTTACGAAAATCGATATCGTATTTGCCTTTAATAATATTTATATAAAAAAAAATAAAAATACCTAACCGCGTTCCGTACCCGTTTCGGCTTATACGAATCCTTAGTGATGCTTTTCGGATTAACCGGAGCCTTTATAACCTTTTAAAAGTTTATAAACGATATTTTGCGAGAATATTTAAACGTATTTTATATTGCTTATTTAGACGATATTTTAATTTATAGCCGTATCCGAAAAAAGCACCTAAATTACGTCTGTAAAATGCTGGAATCCTTAAAATAAGCCGGTTTATACGCTAAAATCTAAAAATGCGAATTTTTTAAAAACGAGATTATTTTTTTAGGTATAATCGTCGGCAAAAATAAAATTTATATAAACCCGAAAAAAATCGAAACGATCTAAAATTGGTAAACCCCGTTTTGCTTAATAAACGTCTAAATATTTATTAGATTTAGCAATTTTTACCGACGTTTTATAAAAGATTTTTCGAAGATTATTACCCCGATAATAGCCCTAATTAAGAAAAAAATACGCTTCGACTAAAATTTAGCTTATTAAACCGTTTTTGACCGCCTAAAATACGCTTTTATAATTATACCTATTTTGGCACCGTTTAATTAGGAAAAAAAGATTATTTTGGAGACCGACGCGTTTAATTATATATCCGTTAGAGTATTATTTTAATACGGGGACGATAAAATTTTAAGGTTAATAGCTTTTTTTTCGAAAAAATACTCGGTTACGGAATATAATTACGAGATTTACGATAAAAAGCTATTGGCGATTATCCGTTATTTCGAAAAATAAAAACTAAAATTAAAAAAAACGAGTTCCCCGATTAAAATTATTATAAATTATAAGAACCTAAAATATTTTATAACGACGAAGTTATTAAACCGCCGTTAAGCTAAATAGTCCGAATTTTTGTCCCGTTTTAATTTTAAAATTATTTACCGACCGGGGAAACAAGGAGCGAAGCCCGATACTTTAATTAAAAAATCAAAGGACTTATTTAAAAAAAGGGATAAACGCCTATTATATTAAAGCTAAATAATACTAAAAAAAGCCAATTTTAACGATTTTTTACCTATAGGCAGGAAATTGGAGGAATAACCCGTCGAATTGCCGTTATAAACCCCTAAAATCCCGGATTCCGCGCCCGTTATTATACCCGATACCGTATTAAAACCGGCCCGTCCCGTTAAATAAATGTAATTCGCGGACCCGATTTTAAAATTATACCCGATTACCTAAAGCTAACTCCGAGGATTTAAAGCACCGGATTACTAGCCGTAACTTAATCGAAAACCGTCGCGACCCGTATTACCCGCCGAAAGGACCGTACCGTTATTGCCGTTTTAAATATAAAGTTTATTCGATTTAAGATATAATATAAATAAAAAACTTAAATTGATCGTTTTAGTATTAAAAAAAAAAACCCCGGCACCGTAAAATATTTTTAGCCGAGTGCGAATTGTTTAAAAAATATTTATATTACCGCGAACGCTTATACGTCTTAGCCAATAAGGAATTATACGCCGAATTTTTGCGTTTATATTATATTAACCCCGTCGCCGGTTATATAGGCCGAGCCCGTATTTATAAAATTTTATCCCGGGAATATTATTGGCCCGGTATATTTTTTTATATTAAACGATAGGTTCGGAATTGTTATATTTGCAAAAAAACGATTGTTTTAAAAGAAGCCCGTTAAAAAATATTAAGATTTTTTCCGATTTTTTAAAAAGCTTAGTAAAATATTTCGATAAATTTTATTATATATTTGCCTAATAGTTACGGCTACGACGTTATTTTAGTAATAATCGACCGTTTAACCAAAATAAAGTATTTTATTTATTATAAAAAAATTTATAACTCCGAAAAAGTCGCCCGCTTATATATTAAGTATATTTAAAAGCTATACGGCCTGCCTAAAATTATTATATCCGATTAAAGACCCTAATTCGTATCCGAATTTTGGAAGCGCTTAACGAAACGCCTAAGAATTATTATATTATTATCGACCGCGTATTACTTTAAAACCGACGGATAAACCGAGATCGCCAATTTTTTCCTGGAATAATATTTACGAGGCCACGTATTTTATTTATAAAACGATTAAATACGTTAGTTATTTTTAGCCGAATTCGCGATTAATAATATTTTAAACAAAAGCCTAAAAATTATACCGTTTTTCGCGAATTATAAATACCACCCCCGTTTCGGATTCGAGCTTATTTTGCCCGGACGCCGTTTTGCCGTTAAAAACGCCGAGGAAGTCGTTTTAAAAATATTTATTATATATAAGCACCTAAAGTCCGAGATTTGTATTATATAAGCCCGTTACGAGGAATACGCTAACCGGAAACGCTAGCTTACCCGTAAATTTTATATCGATTAAAAAGTTTGGCTAAATGCCAGGAATATTAAAACCGTCCGCTTTTAAAAAAAGCTTAATTAAAAAAATTTTAGGTTTTAGAAAATTATTAAAGTTATTAGCCCGTACGTTTATAGCCTAAAATTATTTATATTTATAAAAATTTATTTTGTTTTTTACGTAAATTTGTTGCGTTTTAATTTTACCGATCCTTTGCCTAAACAACGTTAAAATCCGCTACCTCCCGTCGAGGTAAATAGTATAAAAAAATAAAACGTAAAAAAGATATTAGATTCCCGCTGGGATCGACGAAGCCGTAAAGGAAGGCCTAACCTAAAATATACCGTTAAATAGGAAAAATACGACGAACCCACGGAATACCCTGCTGCCTGGCTCGAAAACGCCTAAAAGGTTATAAATAACTTTTACCGCCGGTACCCGAATAAACCTAGTCCCGATCGTTTTTTATTATAAGGTTAAATTAAATTTTGTTAATATTATTAATTTATTTATTAGATTTTTTATTATAAGGCTAAACTAAATTTTGTTAACGATTTGCCGTTAGATTTTGTTTATATTAATTATAAAATTTGACCCTAAACCGCCAAAGTTACGTATATTAATACGGAGCTACGAAGAAAAAAAAAACTAAAATGCGTCGCAGGAGCTCCGCCTTAAGGAGGGGAGTATTATTACGGCGCTAGACCCTGTTTATAAATAGGAAGTAAATAAACCCCGGGCGCTAGCTATAAGCGGCCCGGGTGGACCGATATAAACCCGTAAATTAGTAATATTTTTATTGTTTCCGCCCGAACTAAAAATATAGCTTTTCGAGCTACGTCTTGTTAATAAAGTTACCTATAACTTTGCCAGAACCGTAAAAAATAAACTGTTATACGACCGCTTATACTGCCCGCGCCCGCCGACCGTGACAGTATAATTAATATATTCGCAATTACTTCTCTAGGCTTTAAAATTTTACGTAAATAAAGCATTACTCGTTTAGTTTTACCTCTTATTATTGTCACGGTAGACCGTGATGCTGATGCCTTCACAGGCTGAAGCTTATCGCAGGCACCGATAACGATAAGCGCTAGCGCCTCGCTTATCGGTGGCCCGTGCCTTACGCCGTAGATATCAGTTGAGCTTCCTATCCATTAGGATAGCTCACCAGCTTAGAATTGACTTCACTCCCTACCCCATGGTAGGGTATCCTACAGCCAAGCCACCAGGATCGTGACAATTATATATAAACTTCTTCGCATATCGCAAGGATTTATAGCATTGCGGCCTTATTTTAACCATTTCAAAATATGCAAATCATCGGTTTAAAAGGACGTAATAATTCGCTGTTTGTTATACCCCAACAAGCAAAAATTCACTCGTCTAAATATTTAAAGACGCTTTAGCGACTCTCCAGCTTTAGACGATATTTCTTAAGAGCTGACATCTTTCTTCTCCTCCAGCTCCAAGATAAGATCCGTCCCAGGGGCAGGTCCCTTGACACCCGTCGGTGGCCGGCATGACTCCATTCGCGGGAACGGCTGTTTTCCTTTCTGCATCCCTTGAAGCGGAAGCAGCTTGATGTTAAATCGATGAAGAAGGGTAGCAACAAATGCATAAGTCTCGTGCTTGGCAAGTGTTCGGCCCGGACAATATGTGGGACCACCCGCAAAGGGACGATAGTATGGTTGCCGTGCAAGAGTCTTCTTCTTTACGAAACGGGCGGGGTCAAAGTCACCCACGGTCGGACCCCAAGCCTTCTCATTCGTGTGCAAGAGTCTCATGGGAATGATGACAGGTACGCCTGCCTCGAGCTGCTTGCCCTTGATGACAGTCCTCTCCTTGACCATGCGCCAGCCGAACGTGTTCGTTCGTTGTCGCAAGGTTTCGTTAAAAACTGCATCGAGTGTGGGACAGTTCGCTGCCAAGTAGTGTGTGTCTAGCTTTCCTGATGCCCAGGCTGGCTCGATTTCTTGTCTGACTTGTTCCGAAAGACATTGGTCGTAGATGATATGTGCTACGAACCAGTAACAAGCGTTCTGCTCATTAGCAATGCTCCTATTCAGGTATGTAGTTAGTTCAGAGCTGCAATCGTTGATAAACCTTTTCTGGAAAATTATACTTACGCAAAGAAGAATAGGAGCAAGAGACCGACACGAGATTCCTTGCCGATACCTAAAACATCCATCCACTTGAGCAAATGACTGAAAGCCAAGCACTGCTCATCTCTGTGGTCGTCGGCCAGGTCGATGAAGGATCTGAAAGCAGCCTTGATGCGATCTCGCGGCTCGCAAATGGGGGCCAGCCCACCGAGACTAGGAAGTCCGTAGAAGAGTATCCAGGCATGCTCGTTGAAGTCAATGACTTGTTGTACAATATCGGGTTCGACCTTGTGGAGGTAAGGACCAAAGAGCATCTTGATTGTAGCATCGACCATAGTTCCTGCTACCAGCGAGTATAATGATACTTCACGACGTAGGCCTGGACACTCGATGCTGTAGAGGCAACCGTTGTAGTCTCTAGTGCAAAAATCGAGGTTCTCGCTCCGTAGCGTATTTTGTATCAAACCAACAAATTTCTCAGAGAGGATATTCAGGTTCGTAGGATCGAGGAACTGTTTCTTGTAAAGGCTCTCCACGAAGTGAATAAGATTCAGATGACTGGGATTGATATTGTTGCCTTCTCTCCAGCAAGCATCTCCAGGGACTGGCGTATACTCCGATCTTTTAACGTCTTTAGGTGACATGCCAAACTTAAGCATTATCTCTGAAACAAAGTGGGAGAAATTGAGCCCATGAGACCACGGAGCACCGTCAAGTATGCCCGTGACATCTTCAGGTCGAGAGAGGCAGTATATTGTTTTTCTGCCAAGCGACAACGCGAATGGCTCCTGAGTGTGACCAAAATATGTCCTTGATAGCGATATTAGCAGAATCTATACACAATCAATTGGAACTCGGACATACACCGCATCATCAATCAATCTATGGCAGTCGGCGAAAAACGGATATAGTTGTCCTATCTTGTATCAGTATGTATGTTTCCTAGTATGAGAAGGAGTTACAATCACCCATAACTATCCAATGAGTTAGTTAATTATGTAATGCAAGTAAATTATGTGAAGAGTCATAAAAGCTTACATGGTATCCAAGAAGGCATGTATCTAGGCTCTGATGGCCAAATCCATGTTCTGACAGTAAATGTCCAAAATCGCCATAGAAGCAGTGATGCCGTGGAGAAAATAATGAAAACCACAGACGCTGTGGGCAGCGAGTTCACAATTTTCCCAAGCATGGTGATGTGTTGGTAGTGAGTGTATTTGAAGACAGTTGAATAGGTGAGGGATAGCTCACGATGCAAAACTCCAAGTGGGATTTGAGCAGAAGGCTACTTATACATGTTGCAGAGGGACCTTCATGAGTCTTGGCCTGATTTCCTTGAAGCCAGCGGAGTTGACTGCTTGCGCGCGGTAAAGATCTTGCAGAGGTCACACTCCATTACAAAAATATCGAGAACGCCCTGTAAGTTCTGAAGTCATGAGACAAAAGGCAAGAACGTCACAATTGACGCGCAATCTGAACTGCTATAGCCGGCGCGTATTTGGCCCCTCGTGCACATCCAAGCAGGTATGCAGCTGATAATATCGGAAAAGTCTATTATTACCTTCAGTGGAAGCCATCCCCAAGCAGGAAGATTTGCTCATATCTGGTGGTGCTTAGCTGAGAACCAGGGAATATGCCGGCTTGAAATTCACTAAGTAACTTCGCAGGGGTTGAAGCGTAATACGATATAGTACATGGATAGGTGACTAGGACGGGTATCTGGTGGATCATTGGCATCGGGACCCGCTGCCTAAAGTCTAAGCAGGTGGCGCAAGGCGACGAATAATCACCAGAACAGGAATTTCTTCCGCATATGGCTTACCATTCTGCGAATGATATCAAACTCGATGCTACAATATTAGCCATGACTAGCGATGACCAGGTGGACGTCACACGATTAATGGCGCCATCATAAAGCACACGATAACCAAGTCACCAACGTGCCTGATGCATATACTAGAATAGTGTCCAATTCACGAACCCAAACATGTTATATCAAAAATATAATTTTCGGCTCAATCTAGACTCTGTTGGACCAACACAGTGTGTGCATGGAATGCGCAATCTATCTTATGGGGACCAACAGCGACAGACGAATGGATGAATGAATAAAGGAGCTTTGAGTTTCTCCGGAGAGTCTGCTCACCGGCTGTGTAAGATGGGCTGAGACATTACGTGCTGCCAACACTTTTTTTGCTCACGCTATTCATAGTAAATATTACTATGGGATGGCTAACTCAACTTCAGCTTTTAGCCTCCAAATGTTACCGTAAATGGGAGCTCTGTGTCTGTCTCTCGAATCATGCCTACCCGCAGAAAACCAGCTGCAAAAGAGCAACAGCACGAGAACATGTTTATGAGAGGTAAGCCATGGCGGGACTACCCGTATCAGCCTTCTGTAGATGTCGCAGTGGGGCATCATCATGAGAATGTAGCCAACGGCAAGGTCGCATTGCTTCAAAATCATCGTGATTCTGCAGTGTTGACAGCCAAAACGAGTATAAATTGCGCTGTTGACTGCCTAACCTAGCTCGGTGAGTGGGCGCTTATTCAGGCGCTATCCAGCACTATGGAACCTGGGATTGAAGGGCCTAGGATTGCGCTTGCATTGCAGCCAGATGACAACCTACAAGAGCCTTTTGATCAGCTGGGCTGCACTGTTGGAGATATATGGAATGTGGATAATCACAAATCGTGGAATGCAGCACACTAGGTGCACATTGCGAACCAACAAACAACCTACATAAAGGCGCAAAATCCACAAACCGGCATTTGACCGGGAACTTGAATTTAAAAAGTTGGGGGCGGTAGGATTCTATTGCTTGCATACATGGGTCAAGGATACGGGCCGTTGCAAGCACTTTTTGGACCCGGCTTTTCTATATCCAATGGAGGCGAATTGCGCGAGCGATACCCAAGTCAGCCCTGGGCAGTATCGACCTCGGTCTGTAAATACCAGGTGAGTTGGTGCCGCAAGACAGAGGTCTTGCAGAACATGCCAGACTATTAACAACACGGTATGCGGCAAAGCCCTGCATATCGTAATGAATATAATGCTCTCACGTCGGTGTCTTTGGTTTCCGCCGCAACCATTAGACTAGGTCCTTTCTCACATCATACATTGTCTCTACACAGCAAATTTCTTAAAGAAAAGACCATGTTGTTCAAAGCACTTATTCGTCAAGTTGCGGGAGAGGCGCAGGCCTCTCTACCTTCCCCGCCTGGGGTTCCATATGATCTTTTCATTGTAAGTCTTTTTCCCCTGGCATATTTCTCTATTCGAGATCAACGCTCATGCTTTCACAAATCAAGGGCTTCTTGTGGTCGGGCATCGCAGTCGCAACCATCTTCGTTGGCGCAAGGTTATACACACGTTTCCAAAGTTCTCCCAAACTACATCTGGATGATATCTTTATCTCTTTCGGGTACGTCCTAGTGGTTATCACAGGGGGCCTTTGGCAGTGGAACGCCTCTGAGATGTACTACATCCTCGATGTGAACGCTGGACTCGCCACGGCTGGGGCCGACTTCCTGCCCCGAATGCGTCGTTGGCTTGCTGTTTCCTTCGTGGTGGAGCTTTTCTTCTACACCACTTTGATTCTCTTCAAATTGTCAATGCTTTTCTTCTTCAAGAGACTTGGCAATATAACGAGGACGTTCAAGTACATATGGTGGCCAGTCCTGATTTTTTCCCTTTGCACTTATGTCACAGCCGTTGGCAACATCGAGTACAAATGCCTTTTTGGTGATCTGGAGACAATTACTGTCTATTGCAATTCCCACTCGGGCACATCGTTCCTGAAGGTCACTCTTGATGTTAACTGCGCCCTTGACGTACTTTCGGACTTCTTGAGTAAGTTATCAAACCCTACCCTCCATCAAAAGTCTGCCTTTGCTAACCTCTTCCTTAAGTCATGCTCATCCCCTTTTATTTACTTTGGAATGTCCGCATTCGGCTGGCCAAGAAGATTGCCTTCCTGGGTATCTTCTCCCTTTCAATTGTCACCATGGGTATCTCTATTGCAAGAGCGGCAGACGTAGGCGCTACGGAGAAATCAAATGGCCTGCCTGATAGCACGTATCTCTGGTTCTGGAGTGCTCTTCAGTCCTCTCTATGTAAGCAACGAGCCCTTACACTTGTGAGCTTTGTCTTGTATCCTTTCTGACCATTTGCACCCGGTAAATAGGCATTGTTGTTGCATGTTCGTCGGCATTCCGCCAGCTATTTGTTTCTACATCGACTGTGAACAACACTCCACCTTGGAAACCGACCTCGTCCTTTTACGATCGTATGGTCTCCAGTTTTGTTCATCGGGGAAATAGGCAGAACAGTAATTCACTGTACGACATGTCTCATATCACAGAGACAGGTGATATTTCCGAACAGCCTACATCCCATGAAGCTCTTGACAGGGACTCGCAAATGCAGTTGCACCTCGTCAACAAGCTTTGCCCTTCTATTGATTCACGAAAACATGGACATTCCCCTGCAGAGGGTTTGTCACTATAATGGATTTGTTTGATGAAAGGTGTTATACAGACAGAGAGAGTCAGGATTTCAATATATATGAGAGTTAGACTAGTTTTCATTATATTGATCGGGGGTGTAACATCTCTATAGCCATGTCAAAGGTGTCAATTTGCAGGATCACGATTCGGCAATATTCAAAAGGGTGGGACTGGTAGAAATGATGCAGTTGCAATTTGAACATAGCTCCGGATTCATATGTACCTAAGCAGCAATAAATTAAGATGGTACGATGAGCCTTTTCTGATACTGACACATATCTGCGATTGGGTTCTTGGGAAAATCGGATACTGTCACGCACCGGCCGGCGGTACTACGCCAAAGAGCGGTTGTCAGAGTCCAGTAAGCATTAGTCTTGCTACCGCGCTGCTTGTTGTTCAGCACGACCCGAGCTGCTGTGCATCACGCATTTAACCTTAGCATACTTCGATAGTACCCCACGGATGCAACCCAAGAACTAATCCCCATTCAATATTTCGCAGCAATTGCCCCACGTTGCGACTGCTCCCAGTTACAGAAGATAGCATTGTGTATATTTTTTTTTCCTTATTAAGATTCACGTGCAACACACGATTTACAAGGGCCAGGTAGCGCTACGTTGGGGCCAAATGAGTGTGGTTGCGACAGCAATGTTGGCGCACCGCTGTTGGTGCGTCGAGATGCACAAGCACATGCATTTATTCCCAGTGCGTGTAGGGTTTGGAGATGCTGTTCTGGGCAGCCTGCGACAAATTGTTAAGCCATTTTCAGGTAGCTCTAGTAGGCAGGCCGGCCCTTGTAACTCCGCCAAGATGTGATTGATCTGCTAGCCGCCCGCCGCGAATGGGCATCCACTGCACACCCCTGTACAAGGCACCTTTTCTCATGCAAGCGGGCCGTTGGCTGTGTCGGAGATTCGGGAAGACAGCGTGGATTGTAATGCCGAACTCGAGGCCTTCCACTGGCTAGTCCCTCTGTTCTTTGTTCTGCATTTGTACCGCCATCTTTTGGGGCCGTGGCTGACTCTCATCTTTACCCTTCAACTTGACTCTGGTCGGTCTCTGCTACTTGGCCTCACATTTCACCCATCATGTCTTTCCTCCTGTTATTCTGCGCCGGCCTTTTGGTGCTTATCACAATATTCGTGTTACAAACATGCTACTCGCTGTCCCGCAACTACTTAGTGGCCCGCCAGATCGGTGTCCGCTTCCACGTGATTCCTATCAGCCATCTGAATCACTTCTGGATGCTGATAGACAACAAAGTGCTCCGCTACGTAAGACGATGGTTTGGAGAGAGTACCTTTACCAGATACAACTGGATGGGTTGGGAGCTACATGACCGGTACTATTCCCATCATGAACTCGGCGACGTCTTTATGCTAGTGACGCCTGGGCGTAACTGGTTATACATTGGCCATCCGGACATCGTGGTGGAGATTACTCGTAGAAGGGATGATTTCCCAAGATGCGTCGAGCTCACACAAGTTCTGGATGTTTTCGGTCCTAGCGTTGGTAGTGTAAGTCCCTGACACGCTCGTACGGACAACATTTACAAATATTAACTAATAGATCATTCCTAGGTCGAGGGCCAGAAATGGGTTTCTCAAAGAAAGCTTATGGCTTCCTGTTTTAACGAACAGTACAACGAGACGGTCTGGTCGGAAAGCATATCCCAGGCCAGTGATATGATTCGATACTGGGCATCACGTCCATCTGTCCGCAGTATAGCAAACGATCTTCGTTCTTTATCTCTGGGCGTACTCAGTAAAGCCGGCTTTGGGAAATCCTTCAAGTTCGAAGGCTATGAAGAGACATCCCATGCTGACCCATCAGCAAGTTACAAGGACTCTCTGCAGCTTATTTTGGAAAATTGTATCCTGCTGATTGCTATGGGACCTAAGTTCTTTACCAATGCCATCTGGTTACCGAAGGCATGGCGACAGCTCGCAGAGGCAGTTAAGGGATTTCAGCGTTCCATGACTGAAATGTATGAGTCGGAGAAGGCCAAAGTCGCCAAGGGCATCACTGGAAATGGAGACCGCACGTTCCTGACGTCCTTGGCCAAGGCTTCATTGGAAGCGAAAGAGGGAGAGGGCATGACTGAGCGCGAGATATATGGCAACATTTTTGTTATCAACTTTGCGGGTCATGATACGGCTTCTCATGTCTTCACGTTTGCGGTATATTACCTTGCAGCCAACCCCTCGGTGCAGGACTGGGTCGCCGAGGAGCTTCGCCATGTGCTGGGCGAGGGATCTCCCAAGGACTGGGATTATAACCGAGATTTCCCCCGGCTAAAGCGCTGTCTTGCGGTAATGTACGAAAGCATGCGACTATATACGCCGGTCCCAGTTACGAAATGGACAGCAGATAAAACGCAGACACTGAATGTCGGAAACAATACACTGGTTCTTCCCCCAAATACCATGATGTGTCTGGCTTACAGCTCTCTGCAGACCGATCCGAGGTGGTGGGGATCCGATTCTCTCACTTGGCGGCCTTCCCGGCACATCAAGTCCGCAGCGTCGGAATCGAACTCGGACACTTCTGCCTCGACGGGTCAGACTCTAGATGAAGAAAAATTTCTGAAGCCCAGGCGTGGCGCCTTCGTAGGCTGGTCAGAGGGAGCACGTGACTGCCCGGGAAGAAAGTTCTCGCAGGTCGAGTTTGTGGCGACCATTGCGTCTATCTTCCGGGACTGGCGCGTAGATCCAGTCGCATTCGACGGTGAGACTGTCGAGGCGGCGCGCCAGCGTGTTGCTCACCAGATTGAGACCGACTCTGCAATGGTCCTGCTGATACAGATGCTGCACCCCGAAAAAGCACCTCTCGTCTGGTCGAGAAGGGAGTGAACAACACAATCCTAAAGAACACCATTATTATTGGTATATATAGACATAGCAAATTGAGGACCCATTTCATCCTACTTAACAAAGCAGGAGATTGAAGACCTATGACGTTCCAGCTTCAATGCAGCCAAAACAGTGATAGCACTATTCCAAGATGTGATATTATCGAGCTTTCACGTCTTTTTGAGCTGATTGTGGCCTTGACTGTGCTCTCGTGAGAAGTCGCCCAACGATGAACCTGCAACATCGGCAGCGTCAATCCGTCCAAAGATCCCGTGATGGTCATCAGTACGTATCATATCTATGCTACTTTAAGAAGATCATGGTGTTGGAATATTGGCAGTTCGCGGCTACGTGCGGAGGCATTCGCGGACGGCACTATAGAGTTGGATGTCGCATCCGCACAGGCTTTGGCCGTTATCTAGAGGATGCGCACGGAAGGGGACGAGAGTTCCCCTTTTCCCTTTTGTACATCACGTTGAATATAGAATCTATTTACCGTCGCCTGGTGTACGGACGAAATTCATTCCGATGGTGAGCCCATTTCCGCAGAAGCTGATGGCCGCGACGAGAGTAGCCAAATCTACGGCGTAATTGAAAGAGCTATCCCCGGGGCCCACGCCGCGGTCAGATTAAACTTTAATAGCCCCGAATTTATTCCATCGCCATATGGCTTTGGGAAAGGCCAAATGGGCAAAAAGCTAAACAACATACAACACCAGGTATTCCCCAGTGGTCACCCACCTGAGTACTAATCCAGCCGTCTCCAGTTTATCTAGGGCAGAGCGGACGGGATGCCGAGTTCTCTAGAGCGTATGGTCGTATGTGGGAGAATTCTGCTTTATTTATTATTATATTCCAACATTCGTCCGGTACCTTCCTATGTGCATTCTTGTTCGCATGTTTAAAATGGCCAGGTTCCTGCTCATCTTCGAAATTCAAGCGTATCTGATGTGATTATTCATATTTCCTGCGTCATTCATCAAACAACCTAGTTCTTCTATTGATCTCTTTCGAAATTTAACTCTTTGCTCAAAAGAGCAGTTTCCGGAATGATTATCGTCTAGGCCTTGGGCTGCTGAGCCGCCTGCTGCTGCTCCATCTGCTTCAGGATCTCCTCGGGCCACTCGATGAACTCGCCTTGCGCCTGGCCGGCGACGACGAGCGGCGCGCTCGAGGCCTGCACGAAGAAGGCCCGGGCGGCCGCCGTCGGGTGCGGGTTGCGCCAGGCGTGCTTGGTGCCGCGCTGCACGACGTGGTCGCCCGGCCGGAGCAGCCGCGTCTCGCCCGAGTCCAGCAGCAGCTCCAGCTCGCCCGCGACCAGCACGGCAAAGTCCACCGACGCCGTGCGGTGGTAGATGGCCGGCGTCCCCGGCATGAAGTCGACGAACCGGGCCACCGTCGTCCCGTCTGCGACGCTGTTCCCGGTTCCGGGGTCGTCAGCTTTCTTCTTCTTCTTGTCTCACACAGATCAGGGATGTTTGATTCCACTTACAGACCGGCGTGGGGCTCGGCCGCTCTCATGTTCTTCAGATCCTGACCGTCGTTCATCTGGATCGGGTTCTGAGTCTGGAGAAAAGTGTCGTAGAGGAGAATTCCCGGCAGGACGGTCGAGCCGACGTCCTCCTCAAAGGATGAGTTGAATACACCCTTGCCGTTGGCATCGTGGTCGGTGATGTAGCGGCGAGGCCTGCCCAGCTCCGAGACTGTGATTGTGCCGTTTGCGTCCTGCTCCATCTTGAGTGATTTGAGACCGCTCTATGTAGATAAGTCTTTCGTGGTGTTGGTCTCCAGAAGAAGTATCGCCAAGCAGAGGAATACTGTAGAAAAAATGATGTTGAAGATCACAGAATCTGATTCCAGCCAGCAGAAGACGAGAAGGAGAGGATAATAGAGGGGTTGAGAGCCGAAACGCACTTTAGGAGACTATTGTTCGGATCCAGATGAGAGCAAGCCACCGCATATTTACTAGTAACAACCCTTTACTATTACGGAATGCAACGATTCATTAACCACTTTTTTTCCAGGATGCCTGACTTTCTACCGGAAACCCCTGTCCCGCTGTGGATTGGCCACTTGGTGCCCGAGTGGAAACGCGAGCCAAGAGAGGTAGAGAAAAAACTCGTGGGCGACATCCTGATGGGCCATGGACCTGACGATAGTCTCCCGTAGTCTCGGAAACGAGAGCCAGAATCGTTTGAGGTGCGTCGTGGCAGAGAGCACGCTCACCACTAGTGTGCATATTCGGGGCCTCGGGTCCATCGTTATAGTGCCAGCTCTAGTGATTAGCATATTAGAGTAGGGGACGTTCCGCTAGGGATTCAGGGTCTCTTAGGGGTTGCCAAAGGCGTGGGCTCGCTGGCCACGTGGAAGCTATCCGATGTTGGATTAGTCGATCATAATATTGAGTCGTCTTCTATGGAATATTCCGATTGTTCCAGAAGAGCGACTCGCAATATAGACACCGACAGTTGGTGAAATTTAAAGCATAAGTACTGCAGCTCTATATGAAAACATTCTGCTTACGTGAGAGTGATGGGCCAATCTTGAGCAAACATGGAAATCGGAATAATTATATTAGTGCTCTCTCGTGGTGCTCACAGGACCAGCCATCGTTCACTAAGGTCTCGGACTGCCTCCAGATCACCTCCTATCAGGCAGAATTGTTGCAGGTTGAATGCTGCTTCTTTGGTCAGATCCTCATTTCCATCACTCTCGCTCTCGGCCTCACGAAAGACTCGTTGGTAAAACTCTGCCGCCAGGTGAGCTAGCCCGATCTCGTGGTAAGTCCGCGCCAAGTTGTAGTGTGCCTCTTGCCTCTGCCCTGACGTCAGGGCCCTGGCTAGCTTCATGTCATAGTAGCGGTGCAGGAATAGCAGGCCCTGCGTGATAGACTGCTGTCGATTCTCTGTCTGCCGCTTGAGTCCATAGTGGAGGTACGCCTGTCCGATACTGATGTTGACCATCAGGTTGTCTGGATCCAGGGCGTGCGCCCGCACAAAGTAGTTGAGCGCAAAAGTGAAGCTGTTGGATATGAACAGAATATGACCATAAAGCATCAACAACTGGACATCCTGCTCAGTTCCCGGATATACCTTGGGGTCGAATTGACCAAGAATCTTTGTTTGCTTATCCGCAGGTAGCAGCTTTGCGTCCATCATCTTGATTTGACGCAAAGTGAACTTCTGCACCTTGGAATGCGCAAACCATGTCCCCGAAGAGTGAGCAAGCCGGCCGAGGGCAGAGTACATGCGAAATGCATCGGAGCTGAATTGGAACGTGGCCATGAAACTGCGTGCTACTTCGACGCAAGTCTCCTCGTCTCGCCCACGAACAGCGCACGCTGCTTTCGTAACGTTGGCCAAAAACTTGTCGTCGGGATTCTCGAAAAAGACATTGGCTGCCAAAGCGGCGTCGCACACATCGTACGCTTCCATAATCCGGTCCGCGTGAGCAAGACTCAAGGCATACTCCAGGAACAGATCCAGCCACGTCGCGAAATCGACGTTTCTGTAGCTGACGGTCGTCTCGGCCAGCTTGCGAGAATTAATCACAGACTGCTGAGCATCCACTTCGCCACGAAGTCGCTGCACCATTTTGAGCAGGTGGGGGTTAGCTGATGTTGCGGATTCGTCCTTCTTCAGGCCCATTTGTGCCAGATATCTGTCCCAAGGATAGAATGCCTTGAAGGACCGGAAGTCGTCCACAAGGATCTTTGCGGCTGCCATCCAAGCTGCCCCCGGCCCGTGCTCTGATTCCTCTTTTTGTTCTTGAATGATGTGCCATTTCTCTGCCAAATACGCAGATCTTCGTTCTTCCTCTAGTTTGCGATCCTCGTCGAGAGCAAACAGCAAAGGCCTTGGGCGACTCATTCTTTCTCTCCGTGGCTTGTTATCCTCGCCACGTTGTCTGGTCCTCTTGGGGCCTGGTGCTTTCCTTTCTCGATGAGCTCGGGGTTCCGGCGGCGGCTTATCCAGCACCGGCTTTGGCGCAAGATTTCGAATAATCTTCGGACGGGCTTCTCGTCTGGGAGGCTCAACACCTGAGATACCAGAGACTTCTTTCTGTTCCCTTTCAATGCCCATTGCCTCTTCGAGCAGGTACAAGGCTTCCTCGTTCTTCCTTGCAGCCTCATACATCCTAGCTAGTTCGTATCGCGCATTGATTCGCACGTCAGATGGAGTCTCATCAAAGTCCAATGCAGCAGTAAAACACTCCTCGGCTTGTCGTCTATCCTCGATTTCGAGATAGCATTTTCCAGCTCGGTACAATGAGAGTGCGTCAAGGAGGTCTTCCTGTTGTCGCAAAGGCTCGTAGAACGGCAACGCCTTGGCGAGCCGCTTAGTCTCGTATAACGTCGAGGCGACCTCGAGGAAGAGCTCTGATTGAGAGTCATCCTCGGAATCACCTACATCTGCAGGATCCAGGAATTCCAATTGTTGCATGGCTTCTTCGTCGGCATTCTTATCAAGTCGTAGACGGCAAATAGCCAGGTTGATTCTGAGGCGTAGGGGTAAGCTGACGCCATAACTCTCCAAAGGATATTTGTTTTTCTCAAATTGAGGGACGCCAATGCGGCGTTCTTCATCGACATCCCATTCCCGATCGTCCTCGACGTCGTCCCAGAAAGACTCATCGCCGCGTCCTAGAAGCCATCTTGATAGCGACCGGGTTGCGAATAAAGCGGGGCCGTACTGCTCGAGATGGAGCAGCAGCGCCGTAAATGTGAAGGCATCATCCCAGGTGAACGGAAGCTCTTCATTACTTGCGCCCATTGGGAATTTCGCTCGATAATGATCGATGGCACGCTGATAGGCGTCTCGCGCCTCCCACCTCTGCCTGTCCGAGTATCTCCTGTGATTCTCGAATAGCTGAACCGAGGCATCGGCCAAACCTCGAAGAGCAAGAAGATCATATGGCTCACGCTCGATTATGAAATTGTACTCGCCCACTGCTAGCTTGTAACTTTCTCTCGTCAAGTACAAGGCGGCACGAGTCTGGCGGGTATCCAGGTTGTCTGGCTGGATTTTGATGGCTTGCGAGAATACCATTATTGCGATTCTGAGGGTATCCTCTGCATCGTCTGGCTCTGCGTCGACGAGTTCGAGTGCAAACCGACCACAGTCCAACCAGACGTCGAATATCTTGGGCTGCAAATGAGCCGCGCACACGGCGGCGGTGAGACTCTGTTTGTACTCTCCTCTTTCTCGGAGAATGCTAGACAAGAGTGCCCATGACCGGTTGATCTCTGCATTTAGCCTGATGGCATCGTTGACCTGGCGGAGAGCTTCGTCCAATTCGCCTTTCATGAATGCGTCTGTAGCGGCACCGAGTCGGATTTTCACATCTCCAGTAGGTTCAGCGGCTTTGCGGGGACCTCGCTTCACGACTTTCTTCTCGCGAGGTTGTTGTTCCTTTTCGTGAAACTGTGACAGCATGCCTTTCTCAATCCCTCCGGCAGCGAAACTTCGCACAGAATCCTCAAAGGTAGTCAAATTGTTCTGCATTGCCAGCAGGGGGTCGTCGCCCAGCTCGTTCAAGTCCAATTCTTCCTCTTCCTCTTCGTCCACTGGCTCTTCGCGAGGATTCATTGCTTGGCCGGTTTGGTCGATCCCACGCGCGCCAGTCATTTGCAACGTTGGGGCATCCGCTGCTGTCCTTGGCAATTGATATGCTGGATTTGATGGATATGGTTGACCAGCGCGGGGATCATGCGTCAAGTATGGTTGATTGGGACGTGCTTGACTCGTTCCGTGTGATTGCTGAGGCGGTTGAGGATAAGACCCGGCCTGAATATATTCCTGTTGATACTGCTGCTTCTGGGGCATCACTACAACATGTTGGTTGTTGGTAGGATGATGTGCTGTGGCAGTCGCTGGATGAATATTGTTCATGTTGTGATGATGTGCTTCGCGCACTGTGTGCGGGTGGTGCTGGAGGGCAGGCGCGTGTTGCTGAGGGTGGTAACCACCAAGAGTCTGTGGGTTGGGTTGTAGAGGAGGCTGGAAAGAAAGGATGTGCTGGTAAGAGTATGGCACCCCGGAGACGCCAGCTTCGGTACTGGGAGGCCTATTTGAACCCTGGAAGCCTGCTGATGGATTCGAGGGCGGCATCAATGGTTCTCGATTCACAATCTTGTTCTGTAACGCCTTCATCGAGACTTGACTATTGGGCTCTGGTCGTCCTAATGGTACGTGTACTGCTTGCCCTGCAACTCTATCTGGAGCATGCTCTCTTTGGATTTCGACGCTTGCTCCTCCTCGGGCGATTCCTCCACTTTCGCCATGCGAACTCAATGAGGGAGACAGCCGCTGACGTTTCCGAGGTGGCTCCTGAGGTTGTCCCGGATATTCAGCACCTGGGGGTAAAGCTTCCGGAGGTTTGAAAACATATGGCGAGTACTGCGGCCGAGGTTGAATGTTTGGAGCAGTGCGAGGTAGAGCTGGCGGCGGCGGGGGGTCCGATGCTATGGACGTCATTTGTGAAGAAGGAGCAGCAGAAGCCGCTGCCGGAACACCAACAGCAGGTGTTGATTGGGCGCTTTGCTGCGATTCCGGGTGTGCTGCTGACCCTGCTGGTGTATTATTACGTGCCATACTGATTGTCCTAGCAATGTAGGCGGGGTCCAGAGAAGGCTTCATGTTGGACCTTCAGCTTCCAAGGCTTTGGACTGTCAACCAGTTGAATGCCGATATGAGTAACCCTCTCTCTTCCTTGTCTTCCTTGCTATCGTCAAAAAGCTGGAGAGACAGTCGACTCATTTACGGCCTCTTGCATCGAAGCAAACGGCCATCGGTTTTGAAAACAGCTGAAGTCCGTATCAAAGTCGGACCTGTCGAGTATGAATGGGCCGGAGATGACTGGTAAATCCAAACTGTCTCTTTTCATCCACACTGACGAGGAGCCTAGTAGTTCCGTCGAGCCAGCGATCAAGGACATGCTCCAGGTTGCAATCGCATTCGTGGTCCCGAGTGAATAAAATCTTGCGATGTCTCAAGCCTTTATAACTTGACGCAGGGATTCATTGGCAAGATGATAATGCCTGTGGGAAAATCTTTTGAGTGTGCAATGGCGCACGTGGATTGATGGTAGTCGTACCTGCAAGGTACGTCCGACTGGCTGTTGTGGTTTGATGCAAGACAAGCGAATCTTTAAGGTTGAGGTGAAGGCACCTAGATTGACAGGTCATTTGGCAGCTGGTGAGCAGCCATTTGAAGGCCCCACCAGCTGCAACATCCGGCTACCAGCGAATGTTGTCAATTCCATATCCTGAAAACAAGTATGTAATTGATTGTCTGTAAACTATCTGTGCATTTTTGATATCGAAAGGAGTCCATCTGTTGGCGGATTCATGCCTGTGGATGTTCAAAGATTACACGTAAAATGATAGAAACACCAACAAAGGCCAAAGGGATAAGCGTAAGAGACAGGCTGGACTAGTATGATCATATGCACAATAGCTGTGGACTTCCAATCTTGCTTCCGAGTTTTACCTCCGCTGCTTACGCTATACATACATATATTCAGTATCGACTTCAATTCTTAATTCCTTGCTTTGTAGCCTGGTCCTCGTAACCAACTTTGTTTTTCCCAGGCAAATAACCCAAGTACCACACCACACGTGCCAACTTTGTGTGTCAACGATCAGTGACTTCAGACTTCCCGAGTCGAGTTATATAGCAGACGACATGGTATCATTCCGTAGCGGGATGCCAGCCCCGGTATCCGATTTCTGTAATTCAAGCCACGTTCCAGCCTGGCAAATAGACGCTCCAAAAATGCTCGACTCGCTACATATTAGGGGTGAAAAGGCTAGGCCAGCTTGCCGTCAGCCTTGGCTTCTGTAGTTTTCTCATGTTAGCCACGACATTTTACAAGCATTCATAAAAGCAATGACGACTTACCTCGGACCTGCTCAAAAACCTTCAACATCTTTCTACGCGCGCCCAATGCGTTGACGCCTCGGTCTTCGAGGGCTTTATCGTCAAGCTCAACCAGGTCGGTCCACTGCATGTCCTTCAGATTATCTGTGTACTTGTGCAGACGGAGCGAACGCAACCAAGCAGGGATATCTTGAAGCAGCGTTGGGTCGGTCGGGTCCTCCGGAGGCTTGGAGCTGCCACGGCGACCGCGTGGCGATCGTCCACGTCGCATGTCAGAGTCCGACAGGTATGTATCCGGTCCCAGGCCAAGTTGTCCCATGTTCATTCCATTGTTGAGGAGCGGGTTGTGCCCATCGTATGCAGCCAAAAATCCGTTGTTCTGCGGCGAGGCAAAGTTGCCCATGCCACCGAACCCGCCCTGCATGGCAATGCCAGGCGAGCTAGGCCTTGAGCGTGAACCGAAACCGCCCATGGCCTGCTGGTTCTGTATGGCGAGCAGCTGATCGCGGTTCAAAACCTGTCCGTGCTCATTAATCATGACAACATTTGTACCAGGAATGCCACCGGGTAGACCTGGGGAGACGGGGTTCTGAGCAACACCGGGAGCATCGTTGGAACGTGCTCGGCGGTACTTGCGAACATCGTCCAGAGCAAAGCGATTGTTGACGGTAGAAAGTGCGGCGAGCTTCATGGCGGTAGCATTTGCTACCATATCCGCTTGGTTCGGCGCGCCGTTGTTGAAGTTGGGAACCATGGGGGTATTCACCATGGATGCCCAGTTGCCGCTGGCTTGGTAAGGCGACAGGAGGGGCAGGTCGGAAGCGGATTTGTCGGGAGCGTTGATCGTTTGACTCTGAATGTTCTGGTTCGATCCGATCTGAGGACGAGGCGATCTCAAGCCTGCCGAAGGAGGCGGCTGCACAAATTGTCCCATTGGAGATTGCCCTGAAGAAGACTTAGGCCTTGAACCATCACCCCAAGGAGAAGAAGAGTGCTGACCATTTGATTCCTCCGCAATTGTCGGAGCAAGTGAGTTTCTCACATCAACCACAGTACTGTTGCGGTTAGAGGGCGGCTGCTGGCCGGTCTGCTGGGTGAACTTTGCCTTCTCCGTGGCGATCGCAGCAGCGGCGTCAGGGAACATGGCATTGATGGTCGAGGGCTCGAGACCAGAAAATCTCTTGGCAGAAGTCTGGGGCATGGAGTTTCTGGAGGACGAGTTCACGTTGAGCTTATTCATGGCGTCGCTCAGACGGTTCGACATGGGATCTACGCGATAAGTTAGTCAAATTTTCGTGGGGGCAAGGGGGCCACGCCGTTGTATCAAGGAGATCCAGGAGACTGCGCACCTTTGTCGAAGTTGGCTGGCGACAGGACGCCTGACATCGGATGGTTCTTACCCATCTGCTGCAGAACTTGAATAAAGAAGCGGATCTGGACCTGGGTCGTCTGTTGTAGCAGGGCGTAGAGGGCGGCGGTGCGCTCGGCTTCGGAGAGGACCCGGAACCACTGTTCAATAGCGCTGAGTTCGTCCTTGAAGTCCTGATCCAGTGTGGCCGCGGCCATCTCCTCCAACGTGGTCTCATACTGGTCTATGTCGGCAATCCACTGCTGTGTCATCTTGTCCTCCGAGTCGATGCCTCCTTGGCCGTGGCCCTGGCCGTAGAAGTCTGACGAGGGACGGATTCGGCTTGCCGGGGTGCTGCCCGTCATGGCAGCGACGTCGGCAGAGGCTCGTAGGGAAGGGCCGGCTCCGACTGATGTCCTCGACTGCGGCGGTCGGAGGGAGGAGAGGGCGCTCCCCTCGGGGGTGCTGTTGCGGTTCATGGCGGCCGAGCGAACGAGCAGCTTGAGCACACAAAGATCACCTTGAGACACCTATAGCGAGCGCACACCAGGGAGGTGGATCAAAGCAAAACGATGCCTTGATTGAGCTGGCTTTGTAAGGGGAGATGTGCACTAGGGATGCTTTATAGAAGCTGGAAAAGAAGAACAACTGGGAAGAGTTGAAAGGTGGTCGGTTGCAACACTTTTGTGCCAGCGGCGTCGAATTCGAACCGGTCTTGCCTTTCTTTGGTCAGGCAGCTTCTCGACGGACAGGGCACATGAAACGGCGCGAGACCCCTGCGAGCCGGAACGGGGGTAGATCGGTGGCCCGTGAGAGGATGCGACCAGGGCCTTTTGGCGGGCGCAAAATCCAGTAGCACGCTGCGTCGAGGCTCTGCTTAGGTAGGTAGCACTAAGAAAACCCTCGAGAAGAAGTAAATGAGAAGCGCTTTTCTCCGACGTCTACTGCGAATATGGTGATAGCAAGCGTGCTCCGGGAAAAATTTGTGGTTTCAGACTATTCTGTTAAAAAGTGCATTCAAAGTCTCTCTTTTAGCAAGAGACACACATGTGTCACAAAGAAGGTGAGGGCGCAACAAAGCTTAATTGTAGCAGCAGGAGATACCCAGGTCATGACTGTCAGGTAGAGAAATCGCACCTCTTTGAGCGGCTCCCCATCTCTCTTGCCCCCAAACCTGCCCCAAATCAGTCACCACTTACCGTTCAGGAATCTCTCTTCAGGTGGGTTCGAGGTCACAGTGGGGGGGGCTTGGAGGGGGCTGTTAGAGGGATCTTGGAGGGTCCCATCAGCCAGTCGGATTTTACAGAGGCTCTAGTCGTATTCTCGGCTCGCCGTAAAGGTTGTAGGCTAACGAAACGCGGCCTGTTCTAGACGAACCTCCTTTTATCTATTTACTTCCTGACCATTCCTCAAATCCATTGAACTCTGTAGACTGGTTTTCATCAAATGGGAGGCACGGTACGGCTCTTGCTTTTGTCAATAAGCCAAGGTGCATCCCAATATTGCTTGCTGTATTGGCCATCTTTGGATGCTCCACCATGTTATTATTGTTGCATGTAAGTAGTACTCGATCGAGTGTTTCCCGGCTTCGGCAGTGTTTAGTCGAAGTCTGTTCCGCAGATCGTTGAGTCAGAAACTCCATTCCGCAGCCTTACCCAGCGAACCCAGCTGCGACGAAGATCGGACAAGGCGTGCGTGCGGGTGTGGCAACAAAACTCGACAGTACGTGGCGGCCGGCTTGCATGTCCAAAGTCAGGGGCTGTAGTTCAGCTCCCATCACTGTAATAAACAAGGTCAACGCCCAAGCCACGACGTTTTCTTTCATTCTTTCGCCGGCATGAACTGGAAGCCCGAGTCCTGTAGTACCACAGCGGCGTATGTATTGTTGCATATGTGGGTAATACTTCTACATGAGATACCAAATCAACAAATCGTTCATAAAGTAGGGTGTATCAAGGCATCGAGATGCAAAATCGTGCGTTTTCCATCTGACCTCAGCCGCTTCCACATGCTGCGCCCGTACAGCCCGTACATTGCGGTGGTGTACTTTGCAGCGGGCTAAGAAGGGTTCTTCGTTCCCAATATCACTCTGCAGGACGACCCCAGCGATTACGAATCTGTTACCAGTAGTACTTCGTATACACAATGACCACCATCCTCGGGACCCCACTCTCATTTGTTTGATCAGATTGATACCATTACAACATGCCCATTGTATCTATATGGAATACCTATCGTTGATTCGATACTTGTATATTTCACCCACTACGACCATCATGGTAAAAGTCAAGGCATGGTCCCAACGTGTTGCACGCATCTTGCGTACAAGTTCACTGCCCTATCTATCCGGGGACCCAGCCCTTACGGCAGTCTTTCTTCTTACCTGATCAGTCACAGAATATACCAATGTGATACAAATGTGAGGACAATCATGATCGGTACATGTGCAAACTGGCAAGTGTTCACTGTGGCGGCGTATTGCAGCTTGAGTCTTGGATGAGACATACCCGGCGCTTCCCGCAACAATGTGTCAAGCAGGCAAGCGACGGGATACACAGCGTGACTGATGGACAGCTGCTCAATTGTACGTATGTCTTGACAATGTATTTGTCTTGATCGCATGGACGGAAACTTGCTTTTGGTCGTTTCATAATGTGTTCTATTTTCTACTATGGTCCAATCGCTAAACGCGTAATCTCCAGATAGGAATCAGTTGGGAATTAGTTCGGGGAGGATCATACGAAGGATGTAAAGGCGCGCACGTCAAAGAAAGTCAACTGGCTGGTAATCCTGAGAGTGATGACTTCGGAGTTGAGGACAAGCAGAAAGCCAGCAAGACTCGCATCAACCAAGCTGGCGCTGACATTGGTCCTCAAAGTATCTGGCGCACATTGCGCCACTCCAGACTCGTCGAACATGACATTGCAAACATTCAAAATGTAGCCCATACTTCATACACCTTTGCGTTCGGAAAATAGAGCACTAGTGTTTGGTAATAGACGGGCAAATTCAATCTCGGCACGAAGATAATATCCTTCAGCAATATGAGCACGGGGAGAAGCTCAGAGCTGTACACACTAATGCCGGTCCAGTTTTGCGCAGGACATGCGCTTTGCAGGTTTGTCACGGTGGAATTCGTCGTCGATATATGGGGGATTCGTGTCAAATGGGACAAGTCACCGAGTCGAAGATTGGGTCTGGGTCGGGTTGGTTGTCATCGTGGCGCGGTGGCCGATGGATTCATCCTCTCCTGCGAAGACGGTTCCGTATGTAAAAGCCAAATGCAAGTCATAATTCCCCCAGAATCATGTCCGAAAAGTTCCTGAACTCGCCATCGATGCTCGCGCCGTACCTCATGACCCTGCCCCGGGAAGTCGAAACAGAATTTATGCGGTCTCGCGCTTGCCCTCGGCCTTCTCCTTCTGCAGGAAACTGTTAGCAAATGTGCTGCGCGCCAAATCGTGCAGTTGCCATGTCGGGGGCGAGTCGTACCAGAGCCTTCATGGTGCCGTGCAGAGCGTGTCTGTGGTTTCTGCGGAACTTGGGGTCGGTTCCCTTCAGCGAAGGGTAACGCGAAGTCTTAGGCTTCTTGATACTGCATTCCTCTCAGGTCAGCGTCCACGTCTCTCTCTCGACTTCATTTCTGAGCGGTTTCCAGTCGTTGGGGTGGATCGGGTTCGTTTTCGTGTGGGAATATCGGTCATCGGAGTATTTGGACATACCCATTGCGGTGAGCCTTCTTCGACTGGTTGTGCTGGGACGAGTTCTTGGACTCTGTAATTAAACATTAGTCAATGCCTTCCCGTAGCGATCCATTCCATCTCTAGTGACTTACTGGCCATCGCGACAGATTTCTATGTGGTTGTCTGGGGTGATGATGCAAAGGGTCAAGGGAACTTGATTTTCGTGGATTTTGGGTTCGTCTCCGTTGGTAGGCGATAATTCTGGTGGGATTGGTCTGGATTGCCGGGCCCTAAGCAGCGCAAGCCTCAGCTTAGTGGAGCACAGCCACTACATCAGCCACAACTTGCTTGTGACTGCTGGAGCCGCGACTGTTATGGCGGGCCGACGGCAGCTGGCAGAGCCTTTCATTCTAAAGAGTGCCGTCCTCATTCACACTCCAGCTCCATTTTATCATGTTGGGCGTCATACACGAGCACTTGTACTGGAACAAATCTCCTAAAACTATGTCATGTCATGTATCTATTCACCAACAACGAGACGCCATATGCAAGTCAAAGAGGACCATATATACAATCATAAAAATCCCAGCCCGGTCCCCGCGAGATCTGTTACCCACCAATCATGCCATCCACGTTTGTCTAAGTCTAACCTCTATTTCACTGTGAGTGGGACCGCGGTCTTTGCCTTTGCTGCCAATTCCATGGCAGCAGCCAACTGCTTCGCCCGTGCCTGGCGTACGTAACGGAACAGCAGGATGAACAGCAGCTCCATGCTAAAGTCCAATAGTCAGCACCTTGAGCTCAACGAGATTTCGGGATAACTCACCGTTCTTTTGTCATCATGAGGAGACCTTGAACCAGAAGGCCCTTGAGGATCTGAGGGCCAATACCCTTGAACAGACCAAAAGCACCCTCGTGCTTGATGATGAATTGCATCACTTCGATGAACCCCTTGAAAGGCTTTCCTTGCCTAATCGGGGGAGGCTTGGACTGCAGCCCGACCTTGGCGACAATCAAGGGCTGGGTGGCAATTGTTGCCAGAGCTTTGGACATGGCACCGAGTACTGAAGAGCTGGATTAGCAGAAGATACACCCGGGCTGCGTGTTGGACTCACAGAAAGCTTCACCCGCTGTGAGGCGTGTTTTCCCGGGGAACATGCGCGTCTTCAACCGCTCGTATGCGCCATACGTGATGGATGGGTTCACCACGAGAACCAAGCTTGCCTTCAGACCTCTCCAGAGTCCAGATACGCCGTCCTCGCTGGCGATGATCTCACGGCCGGTCTCCAGGAAGCCTTTCCTATCCGCTTTGCTCTGCGTCTGCTGCCGGGTCGTGATGACGGCAACGGGAATCGTACACGCTTGCGCCAGTGCTCCTGCGACAGCGCCGAGGGCCAGCTCGACTGCGGTCGACGGAGGGGCAGCGCTCTTCTGGGATTTGAAGTACCATGTTCGAACCGTCGAGTACCAGTAGAAGTAGGCAAAGTTGGTCGACGCCACACCCAGCAATGATCCGCTGATACCGTTGTACAAGCCCGAGAGGCCATCGTCCGCTACGATCTTAGTGATAGCGTCCCACGTCGAGGTGTAGTGCGGCTCGGCCCCTTCGTGCGCAACATCTCCATCCTTGTGCTTCACCTGCACCTGCAATCGCGTTTTCACTCTGCCCGGGACGTGAATGTCAGTTTTGAAACTACCAAGGGAGGGCCGTCGAGCAGAAGCGACAATAAGATTGTGCACAGTAGTTCTTACATATCCAAGGGGTAGACCAATGCATTTGCAAGGACAGCTCCGGTAGACCCAGCGACCGCGAAGCCCCATGGGGGCAGCGGGGCAGTTTTGGATTGCGCAGCCATTTTGGATATACGGGTGGCTTGCCTTTCTACTGCTTTCGCGTAGTAAAAGGTCTCGATCGATCGGAGGGAATAGGGAATAATAACAGTAAGGGTATCGAGTGCGATCCGAAAAGAGGCCTTTCTTTGGGCGAGGTTCGCGCCGCGGGCTCTGTGCTGCTAGGGACGCTGCGACCTCGGTATGAAATTAGCTAAGTTGGCCAGGTCGCTACCGTAAAGATCGGAGCAAGGGTGCCTCTAGGAATTGGTCAGACCCGTTGCAATGTCGAAGTAATGTAGGTGAAAGTCTGCTGGTATGAGTTGTCCGGAAGTGAACCGGGTTTGACCGCTATGAAATCGGGGATGTCGAAAAGGCCAAGAGGAAGCGATTATCATGAGTCGAAAAGCCGCCCGCGGATGCGCATCCGTCCTATGACAGAAGAACGAACCTCGGCCATTTTCCCTTTATCTTATCACGTTATCCGCTAGCTCCGACCGTTCGGCAAGCTCGAGGTCTCTAAAGTTGGGGAACCGAAGTGCCGGTTGCAGCCCACTGGAATGTGGACAGCAGTAAAATGATGCGCCGAGTTTCAACTGCCTGTGACCATGGAATAGTTTCTAGGGCAGTGCTCAACTGTAATCCGCTGGACCGTCCAACCGTCCTATAACTTCGTCATTTGCCAAGTTACTGATTTTCAACCAGCTCAGGTGTCTAGCGAAAGGCTCAACGAGTACATTGTATGGGATGGTACTGGCAATTCTGTTTCGATTATTGAAGAAGAAATGCCCTACAATAAGTTAGGTATTCATGTAAGCAGTCAGCGCTGCCGATTACTCTCCTCAGCCGAGACGATCAGCCGGGTGGATTTGTTCGACCGGCAGCTGGGTCTGCTTTGCCGGTTAAGCGCTTTGTTTGTAGCACCTGCTCGCCTAAAATATGGAAAATATGACGTTATTCGCACACGGCAGAGTCGAGTCCTTTCAGTAACTCAACGCTCCCCGACTTGGCATTCAGCTTTCTTTTCCGCAGCCGCTCGCTGGTGGTTTAAATGGGCGAAATTTGTTGTGTCAACACCTTTCGACAAAAGGTGCATCACAGATTCAAATGTCCTGCTTGATATGAATCCTCCAAAAGGCTAACCGGTAAAATGTCGGGGGCTCGTAGCGGACAGCAGCCCAACGGTCTGGACCTCAGGGTCTTGTCACAGAAAGAAGCAGCCACTAACGACCTACAAGTGCCTCACTGGCGGCTCTCTTGATCGCAACACTCGACTTGTCTGCCAGGACGTGACACAAGGAGTCTGCCAACATAATTCGTATAGCCATATTGACTTTGCTCAACTTTCTACACTATACAGCCGACCGGGCAGCTTTTTCTTGTCTGTTCTCAGCCTCAGCTCCCGCCTTCAATCTTTCCCGGCATTTTTTGTCGCCCAATCTCATCTACCGCCAAGCAGCATTGCTAAGCTTTCCACTGTGGCTTAGACCAGTATTGAAAGCACGGAGAGCTTGGAACGATGGGTAGCGATGCACAGGAGCCAAGACAAACGGTGGCAAGGTGAGAAGTATTGGGCATGAGCCTGCGCAGGACGAGTGTGAGACTGCATACACCTCCGACCCACCAAAGTCAAACATTGGATGCGATTCATCTTTGAACACAGCAAGACACTTGTCTGCGAAGAACGCTCGAGTTCTTGTCTCCTACAAGCAGCATCAACGTCATCTTCTTCCCATCCGTCTCGATGGAGGCCAAAGCCCGAGTAAGTCTCGCTTGCATAACAATTTGATATGGTCATCGGTGCTGACGTCTATCAGGAGCGCGAGGCAAAAATCTCGCAGTGTTCCGGCCAAGAAGCCTTGGATCACGCAATATCTGCTGCTGAATTATATATGAAAGCGGCCGCCGTGGCCCGAGACGCCTCAGAAAAAGCACGCCTCAAACAAAAGGTCAATGCTCTGATTTCCCTAGCAGAGCGGCTGAAGAAAGCTTCAAAGGCCAGTGACAGCGTTCGCAATGTCGAGAAGCGGTTGAAGCTGCCTCGCTCCGTGCGGCAGCTGCCGACCAGCGAGAAGAACATCTTGCTCCGGGGTTCCAAGCTCCACGGCAATATATTTCCTCCATGGGAGTACGATCCGGACCCAAACGATTTCGAGGGCGAACCGTTCGTCGACCAGGCAAAATTCCCGCTCTCTGATAAACAACTCGAAGTTTTCGCCGGCTGGAAACGACCGCTTGATATTGAGAGTCTCGGTCAAGTGGATGGCCAAGCCGAGCAAAGAGAGCGGAGCCTGATGGTGGCTGGCGAGGACCACGATTTAGTTCAGGACATCACGACGGATTGCTCCGTGGTTGCAAGTCTTTGCGCAAGCATCCAGCATTTCCGGCCTGGTCGGCTCTCCATTCTACCAACATTGATGTTTCCCGTCGATACCGAGACTGGGCAGCCCAAAGTCTCTGCAAGCGGCAGATATGTCTTCCGCATGTACTTTAACGGTTGTTTCAGAAAGGTTGTCATCGACGACAGGTTGCCATCTTCCTCGAATACCAGGACTTTATATGTGGTGGACCGCCAGAACCCCCAACTCATCTGGCCAGCGCTGATGGAAAAGGCCTATCTAAAGGTTCGGGGTGGCTACGACTTCCCTGGCAGTAACTCGGGTACCGATCTATGGGTGTTGACTGGCTGGGTTCCGCAACAGCTATTCCTCCAGAGCGAAGACATTGATTTTGACCTGACATGGTCCAGAGTCAAGAAAGCTTACGATTATGGAGATGTTGTTGTCACTCTGGGGACTGGTCGTCTGTCAGAAGTGGAGGAAGAGACTCTAGGATTGGCTGGCGAGCATGACTACGCCGTGCTGGACATCTCAGAACGATCCGGGGTTCGGCGTTTGCTTGTCAAGAACCCATGGTGCGATGGACTCGTGTGGAAAGGTGTTGGCTCTCTATCCACCGACACCAGTGACCACCCGACAAAACTGAAGCCGGGATCATTCTGGATCGATTTTGACGATGTGATACACAACTTCGAGTCACTATATCTCAACTGGAACCCAGCTCTTTTCACCGATCGGCAGGATCATCATTTTGCATGGCAGCTCCCGGCGCCTAGCATGTCGGACTCTTTTGCCCACAGCCCACAATACTCGCTGACTGCTGCAGACGCGGGCAGTGTCTGGATCCTACTATCGCGGCATTTCCAAGACGATGAATTGGCCATTGCAAAATCACGCTCCACAGCCTCCAACTTGGCTGATGTCTCCAACCGTCTTGGGTTCATGTCTGTATATATCTTTGACCACGCCGAGGGCAAGCGGGTACAACTTGGAGACAAGTCACTGTATCGTGGCCCTTTCGTGGACTCTCCACAAACTCTGGCGCCTTTCGAAGCGAAACGTGGTGTTCGATACACGGTCGCCGTGGCCCAGCATGGATTGCCCTTACCGAAATATAGCTTCACGCTCACTTTCTTTTCCAGGTGCGCCTTAGACATTGGGCCAGCACCCGATCCGCTGGCGCATTACGTCGAGGCCCAGGGTTCGTGGACGCGCCGAACGGCCGGCGGCAATGCAGCAAGCCCAAGCTACCTCAGCAATCCGCAGTTCGCTGTCACCGTCACCCGGCCGGGGCCACTGTCCATCTTGCTATCTACGGCGCACGAAGACCTGCCCGTCCATATCGATCTGGTGTGGGCAAAGGGGCAGCGCGTCACAGCTCTCGCGAACCGGGACCTGGCCGGCTCATCCGGCGACTACCGCCGCGGCAGCGCCCTCATGCACATGGCCCACGTCGACGTCGGCATGTACACGGTCGTCTGCAGCACCTTTGAGCCGGGGCAGCTCGCCGACTTCACCCTGCGCGTCGGCAGCATGCAGCCAGTGACCATGCGGCCCGTCCTCGGCGACGCCGCGGGCAAGCTGCGCACCGCCCTGGCGCCGCTCGTGTTCCGCAGCGCCGACGACTCCAAGCAGCGCGCCCCCGTCACCACGCCGCGCATCACCAAGGCCACCGTCGTCGTCACGCCCCCCGACCGCCTGAGCGCCATGTACTCGGGCGTCGCCACGCCAAAGTCCACGACGCTGCGCCTCCGCCTCGAGACCGGCCGCGGCCCGAACAAGCAGGTCATCGCGTCCACCGGCGAGGGCGACTTCAAGGAGCTCGGCACCGCGGGCCTGCGCACGCCCGAGTTTGATCTCGACCCCAACATCACCAGGCGCGGGCTCTGGATCGTCGTCGAGCAGATCGGCGGGGGCGCGTCCGGGCCCGGCGGCAGTCTCAGGGTGGAAGTCTTGAGTGAGGGGAGTGTCAATGTTGGTAGCTGGGAGACTGTCGACGACTAATTCACACGAGTGATGAATGGGTGCACGATCGACCTAGAATGATGGACCTTGCGCTGCACCAATTGATATACAAATGTGGACAGAATGACTTTACATTTGATGATTATTTGCAGGGTTTCATATATGATATGCGGAAACCGCTTATTTACAGATACCTATAAACAAAGCCCCAGTCCGTCCCAAGAACTCCATAAAAACGCCAGATCGATGCAAGAGATATCCGCCACTAGGGGGACGTTCTCGTGAGACCAAAAGTCATGTTAAAGGTATGATCCGTCAACATCAGTGATTGATCTACTCTACCGAGTGAAAGCCCATCGTCTAGTTGTGCTCAATGGGCTCCTCGGGCAACAGCTCTTCGATCTCGGACTCATCAACCTCGAGGAACTTGAAGGGCGGGTTGACAATGCCGTTGAAAAGGAAGGTAAAGTAGACGAGCAGGGCAAATCCGAGGACCTGCAGCCACTTGAACGTCTCCCAGCCCAGGCCGAGGGAGACGATCCAGATGAAGAGCGTGCGGCAGGTGTCGATGGTAGAGCGGGACGTGGCGGAGACGCTGCGGGTGACGGAGAGACCAAAAAAGTTGAAGCCACTATATGACGTGTTAGTAAAACGAGCTTATTGCAAAAAAAGAATGATCACGGGCAGAAAGATATGAGAGCCAGTGGACATACCCGATGCTAATCATGATCAAGAAACTCGACACAAGAACAGCCTTGTACTCGGTCATCTGGCGGAGTCCTTCAACCATGTCGAACATGCCGTAACGTCCCGAGTCCGTCCGTCCGATGGCAAAGTGCAGCACAAGCATTCCGATCAAAGTGACTGCAAAGCCGAACAGGCCCTCCCAACCAACAACGGTGATGGGCTCAATCGACGAACGCTCCAGAATCCACTCCTCGAGCACGAACTGGGTAGCAGTGAAGATCTGTGCGCCCGCGATCAACAGCACGCCGACGATGACCCTTGCAGCTTCCGGGAGACCTGGCTCCTCGGCCTCGATTGAAGCCGGGGCAGCCTTTTTGTCGGGCTGGATAGCACCTGCGAGGCCGACGACGGCGACGCCTAGCACGACACCGACAAGGCTGACCCACTGGAAGGCATGCAGCTTGCGTCGCAGAAAGGTGACGCTGAAGAGACCGACGAAGAGAACCAATGCGCCGCGCGTCATTTGATAGATACTGGCAGCCACCATCAAAAGGCCGACGTTCATCAGTGTTGTGCCGCAGATGTCGCAGATGGCCGGCAACGCCAGCAGGAGGACTCGGTAACCCGACAGAACGCCATATCCTTGGCCCTTGGCAGCTGCGCCGGTGTTGCCGGTGCCTTCTGCCTCCTCGTTGTCGTTTCCGTCATTGGTATTCACAGGCCGGTATCCATTCTCGCCAGGAGTCTGGTCGCCAAAGTATTTGCGGTAGAGCGTCATGAGGCCGACCACGATCCAGCAGCCGGATTCGCCGATGAACATTTGGGCGGTCTGTAGGACGGGCTGCTCAAACAGCTTCGGGTGGGCCGTGTCGCAGTCACGGACGCATTGGTTATCCTGGCAGATATGAATGTTAGAAGCGATCATTGGTAAGTGAGTAGACTGGCGATTTGAGCACGAACCTGATACTTCGTCAGGAGGGTATTGCACACGCCCGTCAGCAGCATCATGGCCACCAGGAACGGGATCAACGCCTTCGACGCCATCGTGGTGTTTGTGCCGGAGCCGTCGTATCTCGGAGCGGAGCGGGACAGTCGGTTGTGATGTCGCCGGCGACACAGTAATCGTTGTTGCGGCAACGTATAGCTCTTGATGCTGTAGCTATAGAAAAGGAAGAAGACAACAGACAAGCAGAGGGAAATACCGATACGGCCACCTTTCTCGCGATGGTCGTACGTCAGAAGGGTCAAGTGTGGTGAGGATAAGTAAGGTAATGTAGGAAGGTGAGGTGAGGTGTTCACGGGACGTAACTAGACTTGAACCAACCCGCCCACTGTATCAGCCGATCAAACGTAATGGAGCCTGATAGGCCGCCCTGATAGCCAGCTCGGCACCACTGACTAAGATGGCCGCCCACTGTAAAATGGGGAACTCTGGCTAGCAAGTCCGGGGTAGCTCGCCTAGGTCAAGTGTAGCGCAGATCGCTGCAGATAAGGTAACTTACATGGAAAGAACCTGGCGAGGAATCAATCACATGCATGATATTTCAACATCTATTCTTCTAATTGTAGCCATCCTGAGCAAAACAGAAGTAGTGTATTCGAAATATGCCTCCCTGAATCAAGCACAATACCTATGCGACTCAGCGATTTCGTCGGACAGGTCAAATTTCAAGCTCGATATATGCACCCAATTGCCAGGGAGTAGATCATGACGCAGGCAATATGTAATTTGACACAGTGGTATAGATTATATGATGGGTTCCTCGTTGGTTTCGGACAATATCAAGAGCTTTATACAGAATCTCAGTTATGCTTGATTAGAAATGAATTTACACTTGTAAAGCACGAGTCCGCGTGCTATCCCCCGAACGCCTTGCCGTATTCAGGAGCTGATCGCTCTTCAAAATCATATACATAAGGTACATTATATGTTCTGGCCATCCTCCTAAGCCGTCTTATCCTCATGAGACGAGAGCTTCTTTGCTTTCTTCTTGTTTTCCTTTTCTTGGGGATCCTTATCTTTGATGTTGTTCCAGTGCGGTATGCCCAGCTCCTTGTCTTTTGCCAGACGCTCGTGGTCCCTCTTGGTCAACGGGACACCCTCGATAGCCTTGACGTGCTTCCCCTCGATGGCCATCATAATGCCAGCGATAGCGGCGACTATACAGGCCAAACAGACAAAGAGTCCAGTTGACCAACTAGGGCGGTCGTAACGGTTCAAAGCCCACATGAATGTGGACAGGCAGACCTGCAACAGAGTGTTGGCGACATTGAGCCAGACAACACAGTCTAGCTTCCACATTTTGGTGGGCGGCGCTCTGATTCCGGTAGGGGGGGCATCGGAAATTGTATCAAGCGGGAATGGCACGCTTTGTTCGGGATAGCTGCTGGTCGCTGTCTCCTCGATGTTCTTTGGCCCAAGACGAACAGGCAGCTCGTCCGACCCGGCTAATCTGAACCAGCCACGGTGCACTCCGGCTAGCTCGCGGAGCGCTTTCTGATCCTTCTTGATGCGGTACTTGAGAAGCAGAAACAGGTCGCGGAACCGCCAGGGAGCTAGACCGAACCCAGTGACACAGAAGAGCGCGTTGAGGATCTGGGAATCGGTCTCTATCCACACCCGCCTTGGCGAGTCAATGTTATTGCAGTCGCCATTGCACATCCAGGGTGATGCATTGCATAAGAGCAAGAAGAGCATACCACCCCAGGCGATGACATTGAGCGAGTAGATCGTGAGAAAGAACCCGAAACCGGTATTGTAAAAGGCCCAAAAGTCCACGAGGCCCTGCTCGATGGTTTCGCGCCATGAATACTTGGGCGGGAAGTGGTAGCCATTTTCGTATTGCTGCTCTCTAGTGATGGTTCCAACGAGGCTCGTGGCCACGGTTGCTCCGACGCTCTCTTGTGCTTTATGACTGTTGGGATCGGCCTGGTGCCCAGCGATGTCGTCGTGCGGGCTGCTCCCGGTCGTCGTCCCCCCGCCCAGCATCGGACTAGACTCCTCGGGCATTGTATGGAGTAGCGCTTATTGCTATATTTCGTGTCGTGATGTATATTCGGCGCCAGATGGATGCAACGAGGTGATCCGACGAGATGAGATGAACTGAATGGCTTCAAAAGCCCATGAGCAAAGCGAAGGACGTTGGAAACAGAGAAGGAAGGATGCAAAAATTCCAAGGTTGCTCAGAGTCCCTGGGTGCTACGACGGATAAATGAACCCAGACCAATCTGGACTCTAGACTTGGCAGCGACAACCTTGGAACCTTGCTCGAGAGTGGGCACGTACCTATAAGTGGCAGCGGATGCGCTACCTTACGCAGGCATCCTGGCAAACCTGGGCGGTTCTCTGGCATCGATTGCGCTAAACTTGCACCGCCATAGCCACCAATCTCGAACTATTTAGTAGCACGTATGCGGCAGTGAAGGTGGATGTCGAATGCAGGCAACCCTGAAGATCAGAGGCGTCATGTTATGCCCAACCGAGTGCAGTCTAGGTAGGTATTCCTTCACCTGCGATACAGCAAAGATGACAGGAGATTCTACAAAAGGCCGCGATAAAGTAAACAACTTCTTGTGAATAGGTATTGCAGACTGCTGGTAGGCTTTAAGCGGGACAGAAACCTTGATTTATGGTTAAACGACATACGTCACAATCCCCTTAACTTGGAGTCGGTAGTGGACTTGAATTCACTGGGCAGAAGTCAGAGATCGGAATGACGGCGGCAATGACTTGGCTGTCATTTCCCCATTGATTGACCCATGGATTCTATTAGTGTAATAAGCCTTCAGATCTCAGGGGACACATGCGCTTCTCACTGTCTCCATCACTAGGTATTCTCGTGCACATAGCCAACGGGCACAGCCGAAGTGTCAGTGGTTTGCCATCCACCTGAGATGTGCTGGCAATTCTCAGCGTTCCGAGTGCCGACGGAGACCCTAGAACTCTCGAACTCTCAACGTACTGGTCTTTTAGAGACCGGCAGAACCGATGACTAGCACTGCCTCTGCGCCTATAGCTGCATCCATTTTTCAGCTCTAGGCTGCTATTTGGTTCATGTTTGGTCTGGGGCCCCGTTTTGGTACAGTGAGCAATCGTCTGAGCCCCTTTGCGCTGCGTGTTGTACTGCTAGCTGGCTCGGGATTTTCGCATTTGGATGCGACAATTGCGACTTCTTTTCGATGCGAAACCGAGGCCTACAATTGACTCCGTTCTAATGCCAATGAACCCCAGCATATGTCTTGGCAGTTATAGTTCGACGACCTGAACCCGAAAAAAAACACCCCATACAATTGTTTTTCTGGTCCCCGCTGATTCTAGTCACGATTGAATAAAGATACGCAAGTGATGAGAGCTCGCAGTGCCAGACCGGCGTCGAAATGATGAATACGAATAAGGGCAGGAACCTTCCAAGTGCTATTTACTGCTATGATATGATATCTGTATCAATGTATGTAGGTCATGAATGTGTACCTCAAGGTACCTGGTGCCTTCCTTAGCAGTCTCCACCGGCGGAAACTGTAGAGTTCTTGACCCGCAGGCACTGGGAGCCGCACAGTCACCGCCTGCTGAAAAATGCTGTCCGTCAAGAGAAGGAAAAAAGCCCACCAGAAAAACATCATCCAATCCAAAAACACAGCATTCCCCGTACACCGACTTGCAGTTCACTTATGCAAGTTAGGCAAACCTCGGGACTTTCACACTGTCAACACCATCACTTCGATTCTCACCAAGTCGAGCTTTTACTTGCAATGGGGGACCAAACCCATGCCCACGACCTCGTGGCTGCCGTCTATGAGAACCTTGAGAACCAGCAGGACTGGACCTCTCTCAAGAGACATGCATTTGCCCCAGAGAGCAAAAATCCTCTGTTGCGGCCTCTGATTTCTGGTCTACCTCCTCGCAGAATTTACATTCACCCAGACGACCAGATCGAGATGATCAAGAACAACACCATGAACGCAGCCACGCAGACGCCCGAGGTGGAATGGGTTCTATCGACCAGTCTCAACGAGACCATCAGCCTGGAATTTCTGTCAAGCATTTTCGATGCCATGGATCGACCTGCCGAGCTGCCTGCGGGAAGGTCGAAGCGGTTGCTGCTCGCCGTGAAGCATGACGATTCAACAGTTGTTTACTACTTTGTACACGATGGCATTGTCAAGCCGCGACAGAACTGAGCACGCAATTACAATCAGCGCTTACTTTCATTTCATGCCAAGATCTTCTACGGAAGCCTATCTAATTGGGCTTAAAGATGACCTTTTGGACCTTCATGTTGTTGAAAAGGTCATAGCCCTCAGCTGCATCGCTGAGTGGCATGATCTTGTCAAACATGAATCTGCAAATGGTCAGCGAGATGTTGCCTAGGGAGGCGAAATCAGGAGCGACTCACCCAAACTTGTCCTGGTTCTTGGCAAGGACTTTCAATGCCTCGGGGAAGACTGCGCGAACAGGGCATCTGCCCATCTGAACGCGGATATTCTTGGTGTACGCATCGTCTCCGTCCCAGGGGATCTACCCAGTATTAGTTACGCGACGCGTCCCTCTTATGGGGCCAACTCACCTCTGCATTGTGTACGCCGATGCTGCTGAGGAATCCAAAAGGCCTCAAGATGTCAAAGGCCGTCCTCAACGCTGGGCTGAGTCCGACGACCTCAATGACAATATCGGCGCCACGACCATCCGTCACTTCCTTGATGCGTGCAAGCATGCCGTCCTTGTCCTTGGCAAAGTTGAGAGGCTCAGCACCCAAGTTCTTGGCAAGCTCTAGTCTGCTCTCGACACTGTCAATGGCGAACAAGTGCTTTGGCTTGTACTCCATGGCCGCAACGATGGCGCAAAGTCCTACAGGTCCACAGCCCACGACCACAGCGGTGGCCTCGGTAGGGTCTTGCGAGCCGAGTCCACGGAACGCGTTCTGTGTGCCGAAGAAGCCAGTTGGGAAGATATCGCCCATCAGGATTAGCGCGTTGTCACTGATTTCTGCCGGTGCTTTGAAGACTGTTCCATCAGCGCAGGGAACGCGAACGAAATCTGCCTGGCCTCCGTCGAGCATCTCACAGCCGAAGCACAGAGACTTCTCGCATCGACATGTCGCTCCAAGGTTGCAGTAGAAGCAATCTCCACTACGGGAAACATGTCAGCTTGCCACAAATGGGCACGGAGAGGAACAATTCTGCCGTAGATAGTAGCAGTGCGGACATACCAAGATATCGTAAACGGGGTGACGACCTTGTCACCTATCTGGACCGATTTCACGCCCTTTCCTTTCTCGACCACCTCACCCGTGAACTCATGGCCCATGATGAAGCCCGCGTCCGACTTCTGGTGACCACGGAACACATGTAGCTCGCTTCCAGGCGAAAACAACGGATTAGCATCGAGATGACTTGGAACGGCGTCCCGTGTCCATTGACTCACGATCCGCACAGAGCAGTGCTGTGAACCTTGACAATGATATCCTGATCATCCTGGACTGTACGGCAGTGCATTAGCAGGAGGATCTGAGCAGCAAACCGGGTCGGAGACCTACTTTTCGGGACCGGCCTCTGCTGTACAGAGACCTTTCCGGGCCCCTCGAACACGACCGCATTCATCATAGTAGACAACGCCATTTCGTTTCAGTGTTGTTGGTCTGAATGACTATAAACGTGTGTCGTCCCGGAATTTTACTGGCAGTGGCCAATTTTCGCACATCGGATCCTATATCGGCTTTTTCCCAGTGCATGCGGGGACAGGGGTGGGTCGTGCGAAGGGCCTGATTGACTAACTAACCCAAATACAGAGTGTCATAGGCGTGACTATTTCCTTGTCATGGTCGAAAGTGAGAGAGCAAGTCGCCAGCCAGTATGTGATTTGCCCGAGATGTCGAATTGGACTTCACATCGTGGACGCATACGGATCTGACCTGTCTTTGCGTCTGCGTCTGATTTCCAAACTCCTCGAAAACCTTGGCGCCCTTTCCAAGTGCCCTGTCATTCAAGCTACAAACTTCATGGACCATACTCTCACAATTGAAGAAGGCCCTTCACTTTTGTCACCATCGCCAGGAACCGGTGAGCCTCGACGAAAACAACGTTCTGCGAACACTTGGCTGCCACTGGCTGTAAGTCCCAGTTTACATGATCTACAGCCTCGCCTATCGGAGCCTCGTTTCGTTCTTCATGACGGGTGTTGGGCTTCGCAGATATGGTGGATCAATTACGTCTCTATGAACAGGGCGGAACGGATGCGGGCCGAGCACTCCCTTGAGCTTTCCCTTCGCCATGTCGGTTCCCGAAGACACGGGGACGACGGCGGCACCGAGAGGCTGGGGCTATTCTGGCTCCGAGAAAGAAAAGAAATTGCATTCCGACCACGCGGCCTCGTCCAAGTGCAAACACAGACAAGCAACAATTTTACTTACTGGCCACAGAAAACTCAAACAATAATATTGCCGAGTCGGTGAGCATCTCCCCGAGACTCGCCGGTCTCACCTACAATACATTGCACCGGTCTCGTGTATATGTTCCTGAGAGGTGAGTAATACCTGACTATGCGATGTACCTCACAATGCTGTGATACGCTCTGGCAGGATTGTGGGCGCCGCTTCCCGGACGCCGACATGTACTGCGGCTCATCTTGGAGAGGTCAAGCGTTGAAAAAAAGAAACGAGAAAAAACCTCTTTTTCATGCCGAAGCGGCTGAAAGTCAAAACCGGGTATATCGGGCAATCACATCGAGAGCGGAAGCACGCCTCGGGGATGGGTAAAAAGAAGAATGGAAGAAGAAAACAAATTGACGACTAGGTAGGCTAGCTGGTGGCAGGCGGTGATCATGGGTGATTCTATGGTCTCACAACTTGCATCAAAACACAAAGGCTACACGACTTTCTCAGCATAATTATTTGGCACGAGTCCTAATCATGGGAATCCTCCGGTAAAACCATTCATTCTCGCTCGGCAGGTACAGACGTACAAGTCAGTGTATCTGACATGCACATCCTTGGTCATGAGAGAGGACGGACGGTTGCGGGCAAGGCTTCTGTCCAGTCCCTCTGTTTGAAAGAAGGATGTTATACATCGATTTTCATGTTCTACATGACGTCAAGCCTCTGCTTGTCGATATCATATTTGATGCCCGAGGAGCCTCACGAAGCACGAGCGTTCGATGAGGCGAGAAAGCAATTGAATGATCCTATTTTGAGACGGGCGAACGATCCAGGCTCCTGAGAGACCCACGATTATCTTGGAACAACCATGGCCGAGTGATTGTCGTCGTTACGCAAGGTTGAGACTCGGGCCTACACCTGGGATGAAAATGACCCGTTTTTTCCTTTGGTCTCACCAGAAAGATGAGAATACTCGTGTTCCACCGGCAACATTCCCATGGACTTAGGCACAATGCGCAGCTTGTTTCATGTCGGCGCCGTCTGGTTCGACGTCGAGTGTGATTTAGGGTTCACAAAAGAAATAAGGAGACAGCGGCAAGTTATCCATTCCTTTCCCGTAAGACGAAGAGGCCCATCCCATTCTGGCCACGCTACCACCAACCAGTTTTCTTTTTCTTGTTTATCTCGAGCCTCCATACTGAGAACGGCTGTAAGAGAACAATCCAATATTGGATAATCAATTTTTTTCGCCACCAGCTATTGTTTCTCTGTTTCCTAGCTCGTCGAAAATAGATGTGACGACACGAAGATTATGGATTGCTGCTGCTTAGACAGCCTACTCATCAAGTCGTTGCAGTGAGTTTGTAGCAGGATCGCGACTCGTCGTAACATCTTGCTTCCCGGTTTCATATCCAGCCTTAAGTGTACATATCCGACGCAGACTATAGTTTCTCTGTGCGAAATGGGAGTGGGGTGAGGCTGTCATGATCAGAGCTGCCTCCTAGCCTTGCTGTAGTATAGGAAAAACCGGAGCGAGGCTGGCCGTTTCACATGTCAGGGATGTTGCCTCTGCTCGATGAGCCGCTTCCTACAACTATAGGTAAAACGCAGGCCGTTACGAGGGACCGTCAATTCCCACGAGCTCCAAGATCTGGCTCATGTGGCGGATCACGGGCACCTGCCGCCCAAACAAGAGGCGCTGCCGCGAGTCTTCCTCTCCCCGGCCGTGGGGATCGTACAAGACCGGCCGCAGACCAGCGTCCAGGGCCCCCCTGATGTCCGCCTCGGGCGAGTCGCCCACCATGTACGTCGCGCCGGGGCTGGCGCCCAGGGCGTCGGCCGCGCGCCGGAAGATGCGCGGGTCCGGCTTGCGGCAGCCGGCCTCCTGCGACGTGATCAGGCGGTCGGCGAGGCGCCGCACCCCGATGGCCGCGGCCTTGGCCTCCTGGTCCTCGGCCTGGCCGTTGGTCAGGATGGCGACCGCGTACCCGCGCCCGCGCAGCCGGGCGAGCGCCTCGACGCTGCCCGGCGTCGCCCGGCGGTGGGCTCGGTACGCCGGCTTGTACGCGGCGCGAAAGCGGGCGGCGTCCTGGGCGGTCGGCTCGGGCAGCCCGACTTGTGCGAAGAATAGTCGGACCTTGATCAGGTCTGCCTCTTCGTACGTGACCGCCTTGTCGAGATAGCCGTCGTAGGCCTGCTCGAGGGCCGCGTTGTACTTGAGCACCAGCTCGTCGGGCGCGTGCCCGGCCAGGCTGGGATACTCGGACTGGACGGCGGAGATGGCGCACAGGAGGGAGTGGTCGTGGTCGAAGAGGGTCTTGTCCAGGTCGAAGATGATGGCCTTGGCGGTTCGAGTCTTGTCCATGATACCTGTGGTAGTATCCTATATTCACTCAGTTTCAACGGCAAGATCTCAAGCGTGTTATTATCAGTGGTCTGGGATTGATCTCGAATTCATTCGTGGTATTTCTATCGATTTTTGCTGCCTGCAGCATGTAACCGCATTATTTGAAATTTCGAATCACCTAATGAGAAGTTTCGGCGAACGACATATATTCTAGTACTCGAGATAAGGTGTGGTGTCGTCTGCCTCAGTATACCTTCTCTGGAAAGGTCTTGTATAAAAAACCTGCTACATGTTCGAAGAGGGCGCACCATCTGCAGAGAACAAGGGACAGACGAACTCAACAAGAAGGGGACAATCAAATTCGACCGATAGACCAAGTACAGGAATTAAACTTCCGCGATGCATTTGAGGCTGCCCGCGGGAAGTGGAAGTGGTGGCAGATTGCCAAGACTTGGGATTTGCATACACCATTCTGACTTTCCGAGTAGACGCCCCGAGGCGCCAGGCAGTTCTAGCCGCAACGTCAAGTTCAAAAACGAGCGACTAGCGAATTCAAAAAAAGATAAATAGCCGTCCGACCCCAGCATGGTCATGATCGTCGTTTGGTCTAGACAAAAGAGCACGCTACTGACAAGTCTGACGCCTGACGGTTTCAACACACGAGGGCAGACGAGAAAAGAAGGGCGAGCAAACCCATCATCTCACCACATTTTCGAATGCCGACGTGGGATGGCGGAGCCGCTCTCTCTCTCATCAGATGGCCATACCCCAAGCTCTCGGTGTGAGGCCGGTTTTCTGCAGGCACGCAGCGCAAACGGGGATTCGATTGGATGAGGCTGAAATGGCCCCCGACACGCAGAGTGAGGCGAAGCCTAGACTGCATGTGTCGATCATGGTTCTAAGCCACTAGATTCTGATGACTGTTTCTCTTTTTTTTTGTTCCCACGACGCCATGTATCAATGAAGCCCCGAACTTGGTCGTGCGTAGGACACATGTAAGACAAGAATAGCCCGACTCGGGGATCCATGTAAGCGCGGTTCCCCCGTTTGGGTGTTGCCGCAGCATATTGCCAGTCCACCGGACGCATACAGAACTCGCGCAAACATGTATACGATAAGCGACAGCCGGCAAAGGCCAGATTACCGGTAAGTACCTCGTAGATGAATGTTTCCATACCTAGGTGTGTCCGACTACCTAGGTAGGTATGTGTGCATGTGTCGCGGCTTGCCCTCGACGAATTGTCTGGGGTTGCCGCAGGCGGCAAGAACGGCAAAATTTCCTTATATGTGTGTCTTGGAAGATGGGGGTGACCATTGATATCGCGGTAAGCAACTGTCGGCCCCCTCTGGTGGGTAGGAAGCAATTGGCCGGAGGTGACATATCGTCGGGTTGTCCTCCGAACATGGCTTGAGCCGCCTCGCTCGTCGTATTCTACTTTACTACAGATCCAATGTTCCGCAATGCAAGCGCAAAGACCCCATCCCAACCACCCCTGTCGGCAACCATCTCTTTTTCTCTTGTGCGTCCGTTTTCGAAGGATTCTTCTCCTTCGAAAGCTTGAACCCCTCTTTTCCTTACCGACTTCTTTTCTCCCCCAAGCCCTGTTTTGGGATGCTCGGAGTTGGAAGTTGCTCAAACCGATCTGCGAGTTGTCCCAGCGGCAGAGTGTGAGTATGTATATGAGAAGAGTGAGGGGCAACCACATGCCGCACACGTGTAAGTCATGTCGTAGTAGTATGGAGCCACGATAGGTAGGCTTGTCTGTGTGAATATGATACCTTTGTATGGTCTACGAGGTAGTTGCCCACGGGCCACAGTTGGCCTCCCTCGCAGGGAGCAGGCGACGAAAGCACGTTCTGTCGATCAGTACCCTTGATGAGGTGCCAGTCTGAGGGGCCAGACTTGCCAGCCAGCCCAGACCAGAATATTAGTTGGGGTGTCGTGTAATGCAATGCGCTCTCATCAGCAGCGAGAGCCTACATTAGATGAAATGCGACGTCTGACAGGCCAGGGAAGAGGAAGACGAAGGAAAAAAGGGCTGCTCGCTGCGGAGTACCTTGTCCATCGGCAGCGATGAGAAACACCGGATCCGCCGGGGCAGGGCAAGTACCGTAGTAGTATCTCTGTGTCAATCTCGAGGGTAACAAGAAGACGAGGGAGAAAGAAGAGCAAAACTGCCGACAAGAGAAAGAGATTCCACCTGCCGTAAGTACCGTACCTAGGTGACCTAGCCGGCAGGACACATTATACTGATAATATAAAGGGTAGCAGGTGGTGTTTTGGGAGCGAGCCGTTGGTTCATGACTGACAGAAACGATGGAGCGGTTTGAGCAGCGGAGGAGCTTGAAAGCGGGCTGATGGTGCGCATCGAGAAGACAAGACAGACGTTCGTTCGTCACTGCGCTGGAGCCGGTCGGGTTTGCACTGAACCCTGGAAATATCAAGCTGCCTACCCTGCATTAGCAATTAAAGTCACAAACCCGCCCAGGTGTACCTTTGTCTTGGCATCAGTCAACTTTAAATCCTCCCAAGGCGAAACACTGGGCAGGTGTTCGTCTCGGGAAAAAAGATACATACATACTGCTGTCTCTCTTGTTATTATTATGACTGATGACTGACTGATAGCTCTAAGGATTGATTGATTGATTGAATGTATGTATGTATGAGAGACGAGCCGCTAACAGCCAACTGCCCGAGTTTGCCCAAAGCCGGTTCTCAGCTGCGTATGACAGACATGAATGACGACGTGGCCAGTGTATACAGGCGACATCCCCTCCGACCTAACGCCTCGAGGACCGAATCGTCTTTTTTATCACGCTCACGGGCTGCATCTTGCGTGCCCGCCCCGTGGAGAGCAGGGTGAAAAAAGAGCGAGCCAGAATGGTTGAGAAGCCTGACTGACGTTTGTGACGTGGGGTGCCCGGCAAGCCAAACAAGCCCATTTGATCCTTCTCTCCAATGCTATGACCAGGCGCATGCCTACATACCCCATCCCATCGTGTTGATCCTCAGAAGAAAAAAGAACGTTGAGAGTCCTGCCCACGCCCGTTGCCCAGAAAAACCTACAAGGCCGTGAGTGGAGGCCCGTAGCAATGACACCCCCCCGGGCTGGATTGCAGTATCTCTTCATGTATGTAGTATGTGGGCGAACCCTGGGCGCACATTGGCTGTCATGTATGTATGTATATGCGCGGCGTGTCCCATTCTGGGAAGCTGGCATCAGAGGGCCCAAAGATTAAGATTCATCAGGCTCGAGGATGATGGGGGATTGCCAGAAGGTGCTTATGATTGCGCCGCATCTTGTTTTTTTTTTCTTACTGGCCAGCCCTTGTCCGACCAGAAATATCATATGCCCGCTCACGCATCATTGCCGCGGCAGGCAGTCGGTCAGTTTATGACTAGAAGCAAGAAGAGTAGCAGCAGCATCCTCGGGGATTCGATGGCGGTGAACCCAGTATAAATGCAATTGCCCAAGTATATGGATGGGAAATAGTAATACTGAATCGCCTCGACGAAGAGCCAGTCAAGTTATTATAAGTGGCTTGTCACGACTCCATACTACTGGTGCGCATATTGGTGGTTTACTACGGTCACTACTACTGGCAAACCCGTTCAGCTCTCATCAGCTGAAGGGCTAGAAAGAGAAAACCGACATGACAAGGGCCCCAAATTTCAAAAATGGCAGAAAATGTCATCAATCATGTACTGACCATGACTGCATGGAAAGCCTTCTTCCCGACCTTCTGACCTCATGTGCCCTGTAGGTAGTAAGTAGGATGGATGATTAAAAAAAAATCCATCACTTGCTGATCGCATCTCGGCCGCTTCTCTCTGTGCCTGCCTGCAATTTCGAGTCCCGCACCTTCCTGTTTACACCCACAACACCGGTAGGCAGGAGCGAACCTCTCGAGAGTGCGACTTTGAAACGAACTCGACTCGATTAGGGGGGTTCAATTTGTTATTTGCTCATCAGTCATCCATCATCGACAAGCTTGTTTGCGCGCCCAGCACATTGGCCATTGATTACTTCATATCCCAAGGGTACATGCTACATACCCATTAAGGAGGGGGCCCTGGTCTTATTATTGACTGCCTGCAAGAGAAAGAAAGAACCTCGAGTGTTGCAGCATTGATCGGTCTGCTGTCGGTCAGTGTCGGTCGGTCTTGTCGGGGTTGGGGCGATATCGAAAGCACGACGACGATATCCAGTCACCCAGAAGAAGGCAGAGCCATACATTACCTCGTACAGCAACCCCCGTCAATTGATTTGCTGGCCCAACGACCCAAGAAAGTATCCAGCCATTTAACCAGCCTACCACCAAGCGAGCCAGTTCATCTATCGCAGGCCCGTTGAATTGATTATTACTCAATCGTTCCAACAATCGCCCGGTACCTACCTGCGTCCTACTCTATTGAGCGGTTGATTATTCGCACCAAAAAACGTCACAACCTGCGCGTATATGCGCATGCCAGAGAGCATCAGAAAAGCAGCAGCAGAAGCAAAGGCACAAGCTGGGAATTTCTGCCGGTACATACGAGAATACATCCTTGCGGCTCCCGCTAGGCGAAGAGGGAGCTGCGAACATCCCCGCAAAAACACTCAACTGGGCCTCGCCCACCCGTCTGACACACGTCCCCCAAGCTCGGTCCCAGGAGACCAGGTCCTCTCTGTCTTTTCTGGGAAGCTTCTCTACCTAGCAGCCTAGGAACGGTACCGACTGACTGTCCACACGGTAGTGTCATACCTAGGTACGGCCCTGCAGCCGCCGCTGTCCACGCCCGTCGAAAGCAGCGAGATCCTCCTCCCCTTGAACCCATTTCCCATTTTCCTGCGTGCCAGCCAGCCTAGACAGCTTGTCACACGCCGGTGCTGCCACTTGGTCTTCCTGCTAGTTGGCGACTTATTACCACATACTCACTACTTCGTACGCTACGGTACGTACCTACATGCTACTGCTACCTACCTGCAGCGGGCAGACCCTCGTCGATCTCCCATTCTGATCCCGTCCCATCGCCCCATTCCCACCTTATCATACGGCCATATCTTTTCTTGGGTCTGGCTGCGCTGCAGGCTCTCGACCACACACCCCCATCGAGAAAGACCACACAAACGAGGGATTAGGCACGACGGCAGCAGAGACAGCGGCAGGCACAGGTGCTGTCATCCGCAAGGGAAGAAAAGGCAAAAAAAGGTCGCAAACTCTGTTGGGCCATGCTGTGCTGCTGATGAGGGAGCCCATTTGCGAGTTAAATTCCCATTCGTACATCACTGGACCTGCGCATTACATGATCCCCCAAATGCGGACGTAATCACATTTCGTGTCAACACGTTGCCAGCCAGGAAGAGCCGCCTCCACCCGGTAGGGGACCTCGTTTCGATCAGCCGCATCTTCTCCACCCGCGGTATTACAGACCGACTGCCACCACACACCCCATCAGCAGCATTCGATCAATCATTCATTCCCTGGGCTTGGCTTGGGTAGAAGGAGTGGTCCAAGGAAGGGCAAGGGACATACTTTCTGACCGCTGTGCTGCAGCTACTGCCGTCAAATCGGCTGCTCTCTGGAGCCAAGAATCAGCGCAACCAAGCGGGACATTACACCAGAAACATCACCTCTTGTCTAGAGTGACCCGAGAAAACTAAAAACCGAGAAACAAAAAGAAACAAGAAACAAAAAAGTGGCCCCCCGTATTCTTGTGCTGCTGTCTCTGACAACTGTTTCTCGGGACGTCTTGAGCTGATTTTATCCACTGAGCACTATCCGGTAGCTGCGGCGCATCGAATCAGCTTCAACACCAGAGCAACACAAGAAGCTTGGATCTTGTACCGAGTACAGTGCTACCCAACAACGCCGCCAGACGGACGGCACCACGCTCTGCCACGATTCCCTTTTCTCTTTGGCTGCGTGCTTCGCGAACCCGCCCAGCCAGCCAGCCAGCCATCGCATCGCCGCATCATCAATCCGTCGCCCGTATCGTACATACTTCGTACCTACTCTACGGTACCATCCCTCCCTGGCTTGGAGCACTGACTTGCTCAACTGGGCAAGCCAAACAACCAGCGGCGGCCAGTTTGACCTAGCATCTCCGGTCTAACCCTTCAATTCCAACCTCCAAGCCTGCGCACCCATCCAGCATTATTATCCCGCTTGTCAATCCCTGTCTGGCCCGTTCGATTCTCTATTGCGACAATTCCTTCCCTGGACGCAAACCGGGACTCCCTCGTCCCAAGCCAGCCAGCCTGCACCTTGGACTATCCACAAAAAGAGGAGCGAGACTGAGGCTCCGCGGGTCCCCGCCTTACAATCTACGCCAGACCACTTACAAGCCCATCGAGACGGCATTCTGTACCTACCAACCTTGGTGAGGGCCCGACCAAGGTCACGAGCAACTATCCTATTAGCCAAGCGCAACCGCTAGCAACCTTGAATCCCTACCTACCGCACCTCTTCTCTGGGATTTTCTGGGGGATCTGCTTCCGAGCATCTGCCTGACGTTTTGTTTCCTGTCCCTCTTGTGGCTCGCGTTCCTGCTGCCGCACATCCTGCAGCGAGGGCTTTCCCAAGTCCCGGTCCGTCCCTCCCATATCAATTTCTCCCTGCTGCTCGTGCGCTGCTGGGGAGAGACAAGAGTGACAGACTGAAAGCAAGCACCAAGAAAACAAAACAACCCAGATTCCTGCGGTGCGGGTCTATGCAGCTTGAGCCTTACACTCCTTGCCACCACTTATAATTTGGTTTATTAGTGTAAAGCGCGGCTAAGGGGCACTTATTTGCGCCGCTGCCTTGGCCGGCGCCTCGATCCAATTTGCTGCTCATTATACCAATTATACAAATACAGTTTACGACGCCTTCTTGCGTGGCTGCTCGGCGCAAACTTGCGCCATTGTTGTTGCTGGACGGGCATTGGGTCGAGAAAACACCTCTCTCGACAGCACAAAGCAAAAGGGCTATTGCGCGCGCTCCATGGCGAGGTAGCAATTCATACCGACCTGATTCGTGAGTAAAGGTGCCATAAGCGTATCGACACAAACCCAAGCAATGACTGCGACGGCCGGCCCCTTTGCTCACGACACTTTCGCCAGCGACCCTTCCGATCCAGATGGTCCCTTCAGGAACAGTCCTCAGCTGAAAGCATATCGCCCGAGACTGGAACCATCACCTTCTCCGCCGCCAGCTATTCCCCTACCCAAAGTCAGTTCATCTCCCACCGCTGGTCGCAAAGCTTCTAACAGGAAGAAAAAGGTGCAACCCAGTCAAGGAGATGCCGTGTTAGTTCATTACCTAGACGGAGGACGACGGCCCGAGATTGCTGCACAGGCTGGGCTGGCACCGCTGGACGGAGGGTACTGCGACGATGGTGTTGAGGGAGAGTACGACGACGACGATTCCGAAGACGAAGAGGGCGACCATAGTCGCGCCAGCTCCTTGTCGGGTTATATAGGCAGCCCAAACATGTCACCACATTCGCGGCCTACCAAAGCGTCGGACAATATGAGGTCGCTAGTCGGGCTGGCTGGCGGTGCACTTGCCGCTCTCGCACAACACCCACCATCGCCAGGCGCAGATGGAGCGCCCGAGGCTGCGATTATTCCGAACGAAAAAGACAAGGGGAAGGAACAGATGAGATCACCACCAGAGGAAATGATCCAATTGCAGGAACAGCCACCCCAATTGCAAGCGCAAGCGACACACCCTTCGCCCGCCGTACCCATATCTCGCCCCCAGGGCAGAAGCGACACACATCACCCGCAACTACAGCCCCTGCAACCTCGGGATGGCACGACGAAACCAGGACCGGGTCTAGCAATGCCCATCACTCCTTACACGCCCAACGGTCCAGACATGTATTCCCCGCGGATGCCGTCATCGGCTGGACTGAGACATCCCGGCGGTATACTGTCTCCAACTACTACGCCGAGCACGCATGGCGAGCTCGCCCCGATCATGGCATCTCCGACGTCCGAGACGAATGGCCACACATCACAGCCATTGCCTTCGATCCGGGCTCAAGTTGGAGACCTGCTGACTGAGAAACATCAACCAGACAAGGACATCGCTTGGCGACGTACTTCGTATCCTCCACACTCGCCTCCTGGAATGCCTATCATTCCAGGTATCCACTCACCGACCTCTCCGCAGCATCCTTATACGCATAGCATGCCTTCGCCTGGAGGACCGTTGTACAGCCCATACACACCTTACCAGAATGCCAATGGCTACGTCCCCCGATCTAGCCAGGATTATACTGCTGCCCTTGGCAATCATCCAGAAACACCTGGTCTACTAGATCACGGTTCAATGTCGCCGCCCATGAGTCGGGATATGAGTCGGGATTTCAGAGACCGCATGAGCATCGACCATGTGACGAACTCACAGATTGGCAACTTTGTCTGCACATTTAATGGCTGCAATGCTGCTCCGTTCCAGACACAATATTTGCTCAACTCACATGCCAATGTGCACTCATCAGTGAGGCCTCACTACTGTCCTGTCAAGGGTTGTCCCCGATCCGAAGGTGGAAAGGGTTTCAAGCGCAAGAATGAAATGATCCGCCATGGACTCGTCCACGAATCACCGGGTTATGTATGCCCTTTCTGCCCGGATCGGGAACACAAGTACCCGCGGCCCGACAATCTTCAACGACACGTCAGAGTTCATCATCCAGACAAGGACAAGGACGACGCTCAGCTCCGAGAAGTACTTGCACAAAGACCCGATGGACCGAACCGGGGACGCAGACGTCGAGGAGTACCATAAGACCCCCCGAGTTGCTCTACTATCGAGCATCAAAGAGCGTAAGAGCTATTCAACATGCCCAGAGAAGCAGAGCTTTCACGGGTCCTACCTCTTTGACAGAAACGCCCAACTTACCTCGTCAGGCTCGCCGGGCGGGCGATAGAGCATCACTATATTGCTCTCTCTTAAGAGAAGGCGCTCGTATTTGTGCCAAAAACTTCTTCGATCAACATTCTTCCTTCTAGCACATGAATTTATGACCCCTTATGGACGATCATTGCCCATTTGTGGAGTAAATGTACATACCGCATATGATATCCCGGGGATTGGGGTGGTCGGCTGTCTTTCCAATCCTTCTTATTTTCTTCTTCTTTTTCTTCTTCTTCTTCCTCTTTTCTTCTTCTTTTCATTACCCCCTTGCTCTGCGGCACAGCTCCGAGAGTTATCAAATTGTTTGGCCTAAGGAGTATGGGATAAGGTTTTTTTTTTCCTCCGGCATTGCGTATATACCACATAGTCATTTTGTACATAGCGATTACCTCTCTTGCGCTCTCCTTTTTCAACACATTGTCTCTTCGAAGTGGATCGATGCTTCAAAGAAGGATAGGAAAATGAACAACGGATGAGAGGGTCAAAAGAGACTTGTTGATTAAGTCAATGGTCGTTATGCCCTTATACCTGGCTGCTGGAGACCTTGGTCGGCCAGAAAGCTCATGGTACGGGAGGTGGGGATTTTTGGTACTGGCAGCTGGCTATAAGCATAAAATAGCTAGAATACTGGTGTATTAAAGTCTCTACCTCTACTTCCAGGATAGAATCCACGAGATTGGAATAAAGTGAATATCAAATGTGACTGATGAAGCTGCATCTTATACTAGAGGTATTTTCAGCAATGGTCGGCTGACTGAGTTGTATACCTATTTATACAAATTGTATCCCCCATTGTTGTATACAAAGATCACGAGATGCCCCAGCACCTAAGACCGGGCAAAATCTTGGTTCGGGGACATGGACAAGAAGGCGTAGTAGGTGCGTCAACTTCTCACAACAGCACTTGAACGTACTAGGGACCAGTGTGGCAGCCTGATGAGGTCCTTGCTTTCTTCCTTCACCTAAAGTAAACGCCAATCACACAGCAGTTTGGCCCATGATTGCTTTGTGAATCATGTTTTCTCACTTTGCTTGGGCGTCACAATTTCAATTAGAGGAATACATAAGGATACTTTTCCTTCTCGGTTGGTATCAACAACGGACCGTTCTCATTGCTATCTTGTGGAAAGCACAATTCGTTATATAGCTCCCTCTCGGAGAAGCCGAGGCTCTTCGTTCTGCTTTCTCCCCACGACGTGCTGATCGGTTCCTCGTTGTGCAGAGGTGTACGCAGCCAAAAAGCATCAAAGGGTATCAAAGGCCATCGTCAGACAGGCTCAATCTTCTCACGAGAGCACAAAAAGAGAAGAGACAGAGCAGCTATAGATGACACTCTTGCCCAACATCCTCGGCATTGACTTGGGGCAGCTGTTGGGTTGCCGGTAGACGCATCTCTTGCTAGATTCAGACCAAACTCCCGCTGCTCATCGGCGTTGCATCGGCGCTATAAAAACAAATGGCTTGCCAAGTAAACAAACCCAAAACCCAGAAATTCTCAAGCCGCAACCGCTTGCCCCGGGTCGAACCTCGGAAAAACATCAAGCATAAAGCATCAATAAATCGACGGTTAGCGACCATTGGCTCTCGGCACGGGACCCAGGCCGCGACTGATCGGTGCATGATAAGAACCAATGCTCTGAAAGCCCCTGTTTGTCATTTTTAGTTAGCAAAGTGTAACCAGCCACAAGAGCCCGCCAACTGAGGGAAAGCTTACTTAGTGAGATCAAAGCCGGCTTCCTCGTCGTCTTCGTCGTCGTCATCATCTTGAATGGGCAGAGGCGGCTCTGCCTTGCCGTGAGGAGTATCGCTGCGAGCTGTTGACTTGCTCGGGCTCGCAATGGGCGAGCGACTGCCGTTGGCTGGGGCCGGAGGGCTACTGCTTCCCGGAAGAGGGGGCAGGGCTGGCTTGGAGGGGCTGGGGTCGAAAGGCAGAGCCCGCAAGGGTGTACTTCCTATGTCAGCATATTTCCAGAATGGAGCAGGCGAGCTCGTCGGCATGTGCTGACTTGGGCGCTGAGCCGTGCTGGGAGGCGCCAAACGAGGGTGGAGCTTCTGGGGCGCCGGGGTCACGAATGGGGCACTTTCATCCTGCATATACGAAGACGACAGCGTGGGCGGCGAGCGCGGGACGCCGTCTCCGGAGCCGAAGGAGCCAGACGCTGTCAAGGGCTTTCGCGGCCGTGGGAGCGGGCTGCCATCCTGGAAACCAGCTGGTCCGCTGGCGTCGTACCGTGAGCGCTGGTCAGGCGTCTGGGTCGGGTTGACCGAGGATGGCGGAGGCGGGGAGGCAATCGGGGAGAGCTTCCGTTTCCGCGCGGAGCCAGGTGCGCGACCTGCCATTTCTCTTGGGCCATGGTTGACATAGTTGAGAGGTCCGGGCTGGCTCGGGGAAGAGGGCGCAGACGATCCACGGTGGCCTCCACGTCCAGTCTTGTAGGCGGCACTGATCATCTCCTCTTTCTGGTCAGGGACGATCTCCCACTTCATGCCCTTCCCGGGCTCATCCGTTGACCTAGGCATCTTGGAAAAGGATTTGTTTAGCGACAGGTTGTGCCGAATCGAGTTCTGTTCCATGGTCAGCAGAAACCTTCTTTTGGCTGCAGTATTTTCATGACTTACCTGCCAGCCTCCAGCCTGTGCATGTCTGTAGTATGCAAAATTATCCATGATGTACCTATAGATGCCATTGAGGTTCAATTTGTGCTCTTCGGTGCTAATGATAGCCTGTGTAATCATTTGCGCATAGCTGTACTGCGGTTTGATATGCCTATTCTCATCCAGGCTGAGATCCAGATCATTATTGTTCATTAGCAACGTACCGCTGCTGCCGTAGGCAGGAGACCGGTGGCTCGACGGGGCATTGGCACGACCGCGAGCAGCTGAAGGAGGCGTGCCAGGGCGCCTGTAGTCGTGAGGAGCCGGAGCAATCAGCTGATGAGGACCGGCGCCCTGAGCACTCGCGGCCGCAGCAGCACCGCTTTTCGAGCTCTTGTTCGAGATGGCCTCGGGGACAGGAAGCGGAAGCGTAGACCGGGCTTCAGGGGCCGGGCTGGACTTTTGCGGTCTTGCCGCGGCCAGCGTGGGAGGGCCGTGGCCGATTCGCGACGTGTAGATGTCGTGAATCCTCAAGGGGCCTAGGTTGCCCGGCAGGACAAACATCATCTCGATTCCTCCAACCTCGACGACATCGCCGCTATGCAGCAGGTAAGGGGCATCGTCCTTTTTGAGAGTATCCGCATTGACCTTGAGCCCATTGCGGCCCTTCACCTTGAGGAACCAGCAGCCGTGATCCGAGTTGGGGTCGGCGTCAGCATCGAAATAAATCATGGCAGTCTGGCGCGAAAAGACCTTGGTAGGGCCGAGGTCAATATGCACAAAATCCTTGTGGTTGGGGTCGCTGGGTATTGACTGGCCCTGGGCAACCTCGGTGGTGCGGCCAATGTTTACGACCAAGTGTTTGACGAAGTAGGTCCATTCCTGTGCGGCGATTTTGGCATACGCGGAGATGTCGCCGCCCGAGTCTTGCAGAGAGTTGGCATGGTCTTGACTCGCTTGCGTCGGTATACTGGCGAGACATTGCGTGACCTTGGATATCAGGGCTTCATCAGAGTTGGCATTGGCATCAACGGTTAGTGTCGAGTCTTCGTCGTCGACGGGTTCTGAAGAAGGATCTTGTTGGACCTGATGCGGGAAGGTCAGCATATGACTTGTCCGGATGGGAAGAAGGGCAGGCCCAGGAACGACGATGTGGTCGCAGGAGAGAAGGCGCCTTACCTTTCTTCTGCGCTTAGAGGGCCGCGATGGCGACGACACATCAGCGACGGGGGCGGCCCCGGGGCTGGTGTCGCGCGTCTTGCGTGCCCGCTGCGATGACCTCCTCGCGGATGGCGGCATGGGATATTGGCCAGCGGAGAGACGGAGACAATTAGACGGCGTCCATGGACTCGCTAAACGGTGACGCGACGCGATTCGTTTCTAGGGATACCGGATGTGGTTTCTAGTGTTGATGCTGGGAACGTGGACGGAGGTGGCAGACCGAAAAAAAAAGCTATGTCGCGATAGCTTCTACTCGTGTCGCGTGTAGATCGCAACGGGGGAGGCGGGAAAATGGAGGGAGAGGCCTGCTAGCTAGTAGCAATGCAGACAGGCTGCAGCTAGGTCAAGATGGACCGACCACACTTGCAGTTGCTGCGATGCAGGGCAGGAGCTTGGCGACCTGGTGTAAGCAATGACTGAATGAATGGGCCCTGAGGTGAAGATGATGGTGATGCGGTCGGTGGCTACGCGGCCGCAATGGCTCGTTGGACCAAAAAATCGATGGCTGCTTGATTGTTGGCGCGTTGCAGAGGGAGGAGATCGTCGCTGCTTTCACGCGACGTGATGTGAGATAGATACGTAGTAGAAATGGCAGAAGGGAGTGCGCCGCGAGAATAGTGGCGTGTTTATATAAATATAGACATGATACTCGGCAGGGTGGATAGTAAACGAGTCTATTCCGAGGCCACCCTTTTCTTGCTTTCTTTTTTCTTATATTTTAATAAGACCGCCACAGCTGCAGGTGTCACTCCTCAAGACTAAATAAGGGAAGCAGTCGTCGTTGCCATTACAGAAAAAAAAAACAAGATTCCGGCAGTAGATGTGCAAAAGAAAGAAAATACTGCAGTCAACGCCAAGGACGAAACTTTGATCCGCTGACTCCGGGAGGCAACATGAGTAAAGAAAGTTATGCGCTCCGCTGCTTTCAGCTCATGGCGCATCACCTCTTGTTGGTTTTTGCATGGCCAATTTCCGTTTTGATCGAATGATGCTGCCGGCATCTGAAGTTCTCCTCTTGGAACCTAAGTAGGTGTCTTTTACTACTCTGGCTCTTGCTGGTGGTGGACTGGATCGTGGTGCTGGTGGTGGGGCAGGTGTAGATTTATCGGCGCAAGGACTGGTTGAGAGAAGACAGAGGAAGAGAGACAAAAGAAGAGAAAAAAATTGGCCGAGCAGATTCTGCCCGCGGTCCGGCGCCCCCCATCAATAGAGCGCGTCACTGACAGCCACCTAGGCTCCGTTTACCTACATTACGCCCTATGAATGCGCTTGCTTGTCTGCATGTTTAAGTGCTTTCATCCTCTCGCTGCCTTCAGTGTTATTCCTCTCAGTGATCCTCCCGTGCATCAACGCCGGTATAGCAAACGCGACAGGCTCACGCGCAGGCATGCTGGATGGTGAATGGTGAAAGAAATATTCTCAGGGCTTTGCCAAGTAATATTATTTCAATATTCCTGGCGAAAAGATTGTATTCCATCGGTGCGTAGGGAAATGGTATTCAATGCATTTCACTGCACAGAGAGCACTGCTTGAATCAAGCATCAACAGGAAATATGTAAACATACACACCAAACAGAGCCATGGCACCTGGCCACTGTCGACGCTTTAACAATTGGTAAGCCACACGTCACATGAAAGGGGGCCATGTGGTGTGTGGTGTAGGTTCACGGAATCATATTTCTATTTGCCCCGGCTGCTAGTCCAAAGAGGCACTTGGTCGCTATGTAGAGTTCAATCTTTGTTTTTAGCCTTTCCTTCAAATCGGAGACATCTTGGATGGCTGGATCAGGAGCACGCTGTTTTGCATTGCTCGCCCCAGGTTTTGTTGATTTCGCCGAACAGAAGATAACCTAACCGTGTGTTTGCGAACAATAGCGGGTGTACATTCCTGTCGTGTCTCATCATCTTCCCACATTAACACCGTACTTATCTCCCTACATTGGGTGGTCTGCTGCCGACATCAACGACTCGTACTTTGTTGGTGCGGTACGTCATTTGGTGAGTCTATTGTTGATTCAATGTCCGGCGGTTGAAGGTCACACGAGGCATTCCGCATTTGTAGCTGAGAAGGCGTGAGTGAAGATGTGCTGCATTGAGCTTCATAAGAGTAGTAAGTAGTACGTAGCATCATGGCATACAATGATGGAAAATCGTGTACACGAGCAGTTCCACTGCTACCGAGTATTTCTTGGCTACGTGAAGACGCAAGCCAAGATAGACGCCCCCGAGACCTTCAATTGCCCGGGCCATCTAACCCTTCTATAACAGACGATGACCAGGCCGCCGCCGCCGACGCCTGACATCCCAAGAGCGCCGTAAATGACGAACAAATTTTTATACAGTTCAGTCGAGTTTTTTTGTACAATGCACCGCATACCCGCCTGTTCTTTTTTTAGTCGCTTTTATGCCCCGGCCCCCGTTGCTCCGATGCCGTGAAGAAAAAAGAAAACTCCTCCCCCCTTTCCCAACATCCAAAAACATGCGCATCAAAGACTTGCTTAGTTGTTGGCAACACTAAGTCGTCGCATCTTGGGGCCACCTCGTCCAGACTGCTTCTTCTTGGTGCTCTTCTTCTGCGAGTCGTCGCCCTCGATGAACTTGATAAGCTCATCAATGCTTCTCGAGTCGAGCCCGCTCTTCTTGCTCTTGCTCAGGACAGAGGGCTGCGCACTGCTGGCACCGCTACCCAGGGCGACGTTGCGAGTCGGGAATTTGATGCCTGCGCGGATCCGCTTGGTCTGCTGGTCCTTGTCCCGCTTGGCCAGGGCCACAGCATTCTGAGTCAGCGTCTCGAGCCAGTTCTCGGCCTCCTTGGTGTTCTGGTTCTCGGGGCCAAGCGTGTCCTTGAAGATGTTGTAGCAGTCGCGCATCTTGGTCAGAGCAGCCTTGGGCTCGTTGTCGAGGGCCAGTGCCTGGGCGAGCTGGAACAGCAGGCTGGCCGAGCTCAGTGAGTTCTTGCCCATGATGCGCTCGCAGACGCCCAGAGACTGCTCGAACCAGATACGAGACTCGTGATAGGCGTGGAGGCTCTGCAGCATGACGGCAGCATTGTTGAGCGTAGTGATGGAGTCGGGGTGGTCGGCGCCGTAGATGACCTTCCACAGGTCAAGACCGTGCTTGACGTAAGTAAGCGCCGACTTGCTGTCACCAGAGCCGTGCAAGAAGAGACTCAGGTTCAGGTAGGCCAAAAGGGTCTCGGCGTTGTCGACACCCAGCGTTCTCTCCGACACAATGACGGCCTTGCGAGCCAGATCCACAGCTGCCTCCTTCTCATCCAGCTGATAGTAAATCTGGGCAAGGGTGGCGTAGGCCCGAGCAACCTCCGCGTGGATGATGCCGTAGATCTGCTCGTGCAGAGTCAAAGACTCGAGCAGGAGCTCCATTCCAATCTTCTTGTTGTTCTGCATCAGCGAGTGGCGACCGCCCTCGAGCGCCTCTTCCGAGATGACACTTCTGGGAGCAGAGTCCTTGACGATGGGGACAATGTTCAGGACATCGTCGGCAACGAAAGTCGTGGGCTCAGCGGTAGCAGATGCACCGGATGCGGGAGAACCCTCTCTGGCCTTCTTGTTCTTCTTCTTTTTGCTGCCCTCGCCAGAAGCGTGGCCATTGGCGCCATTCGTAGATGTGCTGTTGTTGGCGGGGTGCGCAGGCTCGGACTTGGCCTCCTCGTTAAATCGGAAGTTCTTGTGCTGCAGCTGGAAACCGAGCTTCAGCGAGACCTCGCGAAGAACCTGGAGAGGCTTCAGCTGGAAAGGCCAGTCTGCCTGCAGGGTGTATCTGAATCGTCGAGTAGCCTCGCCTTCGATCTCCTTGCGGAGTGTCTCCGGTGTGAGCTCCGCAAAGGCCAAGTCAGCCTCGGGGTACAGGGCCTTCAGCGAAGGATCGATGTCCGCAGTCGGCTTGGGGTTCAGGCTGAACCCGATGAAGCAGTTGAGGAGGTGGGCAATGCATGCAGATGTGAGCGGCATCGGGAGGTATCGCAGATACTTGCCGGCGACGTGCTTGAAAGATCTCGCAACGATTTCCTGCTGGCAGAGATCTGCAAGGCGTTGCAGTCTGGGACCCTCGCAGGCTGCGATGACCTTGGTCAGGTAACGCATGTTGATACCGCGCTTGTGCATGATGCGAGTGAGGGAGACACCGTCGATGGGGAACGGCAACTCGGAGTTCTTGATGTCGTTCACGAACTCGGGCACAATAGTCTCCCGCAGGTAAGTACAGGCGCTGCGCACATCCTGCTCGTCTGCAACCCATTGCTCCTTTTCCTTGTCAGTCTGCGGGACTTGGCCACTGAAGGCATCCGCGTTCAAGGCGAAGGAAAAGCCAGACGTGTCGAGGCGGTCGTCTTCCTCCTGCTGCGCCTCACCGTCTTCTTCCTTCTTGGCCTCGCCCTCGTCGGACTTGTCGGCAGACGTCTCCTCAGTCTTCTCGGTGGACTCTTCGGAGCCCTCCTTCTTCGATTCGGCCTTCTCGGCCAGCTTCTTCTGGCGCTTGGCCAGCTCGGCGTTAACCCACTCGGTCCACTTCTGTGTTCTCAGAGCCTCAACAAGTTCAGGTCGCAAAACCGACATGCGGTGGGGGTAGTCCGACTCTCCCTTTTCGCCAACGTTTCCAACTTCCTCCATCCACGAAATGTCCAGAGGAGTGATGCGGTAAAGATCCAAGACGTATTTGCGACCGTCGGTACCCATCAAGCCCTTGGTCTCGACACTAGCCTCGAGGTCGAAACGCTTGCCATCCTTGTCCCACACAGCGTGCTTCTTGCCACGGAGCGATTTCGAAAGCTTGCTAAAGGTATCAACAAATCGCTCGTCGTCGGCAACGATCTCCTTGCCCTCAACGGCACCATAGTCGATAGAGTGCTCGCCAGGCTCACGTTGCTTGAAGATGCCAGGGACAATGCTCTGACCAACAATTCGCTTGCCGAGATAGTCCACAACGACGGTTGCAGGGCTGTACAGACCATCAATGTCGAGCTGGTTCACAATCCTGACTCCAGCCACATCCTTGCCGGTGGCGACTCTAGCAGCGTCGTCTCCGCCTTCGGTCGTGAAGGTGCCAACGCCATCAGCGCCGTAAGAGAAGAAAATGTTGTTGTATACAAAGATCTGCGCATCGCGTCCCTCGGTCGGGTTGAGAGGGGTCACCTCTCCACGGGCGACAAGGATAGATCCCTTGGCGGCAGCATCGGTGTAGTCGGCGAAAAGCTTGGAAATGAATCTTTCCCTAAAGACGCGGTCCTGCACAGTCTCCTTCGGCAACTCGCGGGCGGACTGGAACTCTTCGTTCCAGTCTCGAAGGCTGTCGGTGTTGTCGATTCCAGCGATCAGGTATCCCTCCTGCGACCGCGTAATGTCTGCGCTGTGCTGGTTTGCCGTCGAGGATGTGCTGGGGACCAACCAAGGAGCCGCGGGAATGGCGTTGGTCAACTGGAAGGTTGCCAGGGGATCCCTGCGGCTGCTGTACTCAATCAGCTTCTGGAAGGACTCGGCAAAAGAAGGCGAGATGTTCTCGACGAGCGTCAGGAGCGAGTGCGCCGAGTGACCCTTGGTCGTAGACTTTGGCGTAGGGTCGAATTTGCTGTTTGACGACTTGTTGACGTAGAAACCTCCGACGTGGGATGTAATCTGGTACTGCTCTCCCTCGTTCGTTGACACTACAAGGTACAGCAGATGCCCCTTTTGTCGGAGGTGGTATGGTGGCGGGTTCCAGGCCGACAGAGAGATGGATTTGACTGTCTTTGGGGCCGGCTCCTCCTCCTTGGGCAGCAGCGTGGTGGGCTGAGCCTCGGCGGCGAATTCGTAGCTAGCAGCCTGAGCATTGTCGAGGTCCTTGGTCTCGGCGGTGACGGCATCGAATAGCGAAACGCCAGGAGTGACACCGTGCAGAGTGTCAGTCCTGTCTCCGGCAGCACCGATCAGATCGCGAACCCGAATCACATGAATACGGGCCTCCTTCTCTGTGTAAGGGTCCTCGACCAGCTTGATCTCAGCGTCGGCGCCGAGTCCCTCGACGTCGGATATCTGGACGAAATCGTTTATACGCTCGCCGTTGAACTCCAGGTGGAAGCAGGAGTATTGAAAAGCGGCCGGGAGTTCAATGATGGACTGGCGCAGCTCGTGGACCTGCTCTTGTGGCGAAGCCTACATATGACCAAGTCAGTATCCATGCAGCCGCCGGCAGGGGCAAGGGGAAGGATCGAGTTCAGACATACCACCATGTTAATCTTGTGAGGCTCGTTGGGGAGGATGACCGTCAGAGGAAAGAGAGCTGGGATCGATTCAGCACGAGACCACAGAGAATTTGTATTGTACTCGGAAGCGGAAGCAGCATACCTTCGCCAGCCTGCTCAGCTTCATCGTCTTGGGCGTCCGACTTCGAGTCGGCAACCAGCTCCGAGTTGCCGTTGGCAGCTACATCATCAGATGACGCAGCTGCAGCTTGAAGAATCGTTGTCAGTCAATCGTGTATCTCGTGAACGGGGCGAAAAAGCAAGACGTACCGGCAGCGGCGGGGGTGTTCTCCTTCTCAGCAGACATGATTGTAGAGGTCCAAGTATTATCGCTGTGGATAGAGAATTAAAAGGCGGCTTTTTAGCAAAAAAAAGAGCTGCAATCAATATACAAGGCGGACGGCGAAGGAAATGACCAGCACGATAGAAAGTACTGCCAAAGGAAAAAAAGTGGTCTACAAGATGACGCAGCCAGGACCAAGAAGTATTGTACAGGCCAAGGGGAAGGAGTGGCACTTCAATTGGGGTGGTGGTGGTATGGCAGGAGACGAGAAAGGTTGGATTACGGCAGTAGGAGAAGAAGCTATTTCCATTTCTTCTTTTTTTGCTCGACACGACACGACACGGGACCACCAAGATATTTTTTTCGCTCCGGGAAAAGTTTGATGGAGACCCGAATGTATCCGGCGCAGCGGAGCTCGCGTCATGGAGGCCGCGAGCTGCTAGAAAAGGAGGTCGAGGCAGAGTGCTGATTGGCCCAGAACGGTTCTCGGGCCTGCCCGCGCCCTGTGGCCTCTCTCGAACAGCACGGCAGGGCCAGAATCGGGGAGCTTATGGTGAGGAGAGGCTCGCTGGAAGAGACTACCGTAACCCCTGTCTAGGGCATTCTCTTCTCCAGAAACCCGCAAAACCTCAAACTAGCCCTGGCACCATGCGGCGACTCTTTTCGAGCCTCCACAGCATGACTGGTTGATTGGCGTCGAATGCACGCTGGCGCTAGCTCCCAAAGCGGTAATGCTGTCAACAAAACACTCTGGAGTTCAATGTTGGCAGTCTGCACAAGTCATCGTCGCCATCCATCGTCGCTAATAAAGCCAGCCACGAGCTTGAATCAACGTCGCCGGACTGTCAAGCTGCCGAGCCACGCGCCACTCATCAATTCGACCTGTAGAGCATGTCATAAGTCTTGCATCGACGCCCTTGCATCGCTTATGCTCCTGCTCCATGCAATTACTATTCTTATTCTGGTCTTGCAGATCTCAGATGCATACTCACTCACTTGGGCTTGCTCAGCATTGGTCGATATGCATTTCTCTCACAAACATACTGTCATGAGCATGTCATAAACTTTCCAGCATATCGCTTGGATACTCAGAAGAATATTGGATACATATATATTTCTTCTCTTGCTATTATTATGGGGGGCGATGAGTTCAAAACGCCAAAGCGGCCAAAATACCGTGTCAGCAAGCCTCAGCAGCGCGGAGATCACGCCCAGCCTTGGACGGCCTCACGGGGCCAGCGCCTTCTCCGTCCACTTCTCTCGCGCATAGCTCTTTTGCGCAAAAGCGTTGCGAACCAGCCATGCCCGGATGCCGTGCCTCCGTCTCTGCCCTCGCCACCCCGGGCGACCGAGGCGACCGAGACCTGCGCATGGCTGGCTCCCCGGAAGAAGCTCCGGCGCACATACTCACAAAGGAGTACGGGCAGTCTTGTCGCTGATGAACCGCAGCCCGCGCCGGTGAAGTTCAAGGCCGCCAGGGATTTGCAGCGCGAGAGCCAATCTGGAGAGATCGTGGCTTTCACGCCCCTGTTGCGACGGGTTCGAGGACATCAAATGTCATCACCGGTACAAGGACCGGAATCGGCAGAGAAAGATCGGACCTACTCTGATAATCGTGTGTTTCGACACAATGCAAAGCTCGAAGAACGTCTCGCATCTTTGAGGGCACACGTCTCCCCCGCTAGATACGCGGACTATGAAGCCATCTTCCGTAATACCGAGGCATTGCTGAACGTTGTGAGCCAAAAGCCCAGCAGAAGAGGTGCTTCGTCGCTGCTGGACATGTGCCTTCGCAAGGTGCCGCAGTACATCGCTGGCGTAGAGGCATGGGAGGTGCACGAGGCAGAGCTGAACGGAACGCGAACGAATACGACAGGCGCGCACGTTGGCCCACGTGTCTACACAGAGCTCGAGTCTCTAGGCGCATCAGACAGTGGTTGGATACACCTCAGAACTGCCACAGAAGCTGAAGCATTGAACGCCATCGCAGCAGCTATGGCCGAAGGTTTATTCCCCGACGAACTCTCCATGATTCTCATTGAGCTGTGTTTTAATTATGGGGTCAAACAACTCAATGAGCTGCTCGATACATTCATCAACCGGCAATATCCCCCGCCTCTGAACATTGACTCAAGATTCTCGGAAAGCCCAACACTGCGACCTCTTGCATTCTTGGGTGAGATTTCGGCCAGGACGGGCCGCTCAACTATAATGCTCCAGCAGATTTCAGGTCTCCTTGCCCGCGGCTCTCTGCATTATACATGGCTTGCAACTCGCGAGTTCAAGGAGATTTGGGGCTCGGCCTTTGAGGCCATCTCGAAGGGCCGAGCAGCTCTGGACGCTGTCGACTTTCTCGCCACATCCGTGGTGTTGCTGTGTAAGAACCGACAGCTCAACCTTGAACCAAGACGACCGGATCGCCTGACCGAGCTGTCCGCTTCGTGCCAGCAGCAGCACGTCACCACTTTGGCCATACTAGCGGCCATGAGACGTTCAAGTCAGGACGAGTTATTTGCTGGCAAAAGCCACAACAGCGTCAAAATTGCCCGGGTTGGACGCAGCCTTGGCTTTGTCTTCAATGCTTGTATAAGCGAAATCGAGTCATGGAAGGGAAGAAGGGGCAAACCGAGAGCACTCTGTGAGCGATTTCTGTGATTACAACTTGCCTCTTGTCTAACGCATCATCATGCCTCTCTGGCAGCGCGATGTTTGTGTACAGTTCAATTCGATTGCTAACCTTGTGTATGTAGTATATTTGGCAATGTTCCTCTCCTCCCCAGTCTCCGAGGGCGAGCGATTCGATGCACTCGTCGCAAAAGTGGTTGAAGCGACAAGTGGTTCGCAAGAACAGAGACTACAGTCTATGAAACAGTCTCATCAGGCGATGGTCTCACTAATGTCAGGAACTGCCAAGATATGTGGCCGTGGGACGACACATGCCTCACGACACTATCTCACGACATTTTGCACCCAGCTTGGGCGCTTGGGACTGCCATCCGATTTGCTCGAGGACATCAAGAAGTCGGGGGCATTCACTCTGGCCGAGCAAAGTAACGATCTCCGAGACCTACTGTACGCCGAGAGTTTGGTCTCTGGCTCGGTTCCTGCCAATGATGCGCTGCACCAGGGTTCGAGGAAACGAACGCTCTTCGAGGGCTTTTGCTGGGACTCGTCAATCAGCGAATGGGTGACTGCGAGCCCCATGATGGAGAAGAAGGCACAGAGGAACAAAACGCTGAGATCGTCAACGAGGGCAGCTAATGACAGAATATCGGATCCATTCGTGGATGGCACGGTCCCCTCTCCATCAAGGTCAACTGGTCCCACAAGTCAGGTCCAAGCCTCAACCGACAACACTCGTATCTCCGATCAGAGGAAAGTGACATCAAGACACTCGCTACCAGGCTTCGCGGTCTCGCGTGGCACCCCCGTGTCGAGACACCAAAAGCAAAAGAAGCGTTACAGCGACTCCCATGCGGCTGGGACTATGATATTCAGCGATGAGCTCTGTGACAACAAGGAGAACCACGGAGAGGGAGTGAAAAGGAAGAGACACAGCAATGAAGTAAGGAAGTCCCTCGTCAGAAAGCGGCGTGTTCGGCTTTCTGGAGGTGTCCACAGTGACGATGAACTCGGCGTATGAGACGAGCCTCATTGGAGAATAGTCATCAGAGACGGCAAAGCCGGATCAGCCTTTGAACATGGCATGGCCGCATTCGGTCGTTTGCCATGAATGGTCACCAAGCAGAGGCAGCGAGCATGTTTCGGCAGCGTGCCGAGGGCTGCAGTATCGTGCCGAGCAGGCGAAGATCCCTGAGAATCTGAGGCATTGCAAACGCATGACGATGGCCTAGTGCCTCCGAGCTCTTGGATCGCACGTCAGGATATATGTCCAGGACCGGAAATAAGAAGCTGCTCGTTGGGATTGAGTATACTATCATTAGACGAACTTGAGACGGGCATGCACGCCAGACATCTGGGTCATTTTGTGGGTCTGGCTAAAAAGAGCACAGAGAGAAAGAGATCTCCTGTGAGATTTGGGTGACAGTTGATGCGAACGGCAGGCTGTGCCGATGTTGCGTGGGCCGTACCAAGTTTCACACGGGCAAAACTTTTCCCTCGAGGGCTACCTATCAGGTCGGAACAGGTATGCATGCGCATGCTGACGAGGTCGCCTCAAGATAGGATAGGATAGGACATTGTGCGTCTGTATGTAGTGTATAGTCTGCATGGTTTCAAGCAGATGCACGTACATGAATGATAACACAACGAGTCAACAACAGTATCAGATCGCCAAGTAAATAGTGACAACGTGATGAATCGTCGGCCGTAATGCGACCCATTAGATTGGCGTGCGCAAAGGGGCTGGGAGAGGGAAAAGTACAAAACAGAGAAAAATAAAGTCAGTTCGCCTGCCCATATGCGGTGCTCGACATCCACCACGTCGCCTATAGGTCGCTAGCCAGCACATGAAACAGCGCACCCTCGTCGTCTGAACAGCATCACCGCGCGAGACGGCGGCAGCGTGCATTTTTTTCGTCCAGACAGCGGCAAGAAAGTGGTTTCTCCAAAAAAGAAAAAGGCGAAGAGAAAAGCAAATATCCCAAGTCAGTCCCCAGAAGCAGGTAGTATACTAGAGTTTGTCGACCCCGGATGGGGAGACGAAAAGAAAGTGTAGATTGCAATTACAGTTGATTGTAAGATAATTACCCAGCGTTTGGAGTATATGAATTTCTGGGCATGGGGACCATAGAATTTAAGGTCCCCCCCGGGGAACCAACGTCCATWGGGGCCTTTTTTTTTTTTTTTTTTTTTTTTTTTTTTCGCGATGGGGGAAATCTTTTCTTTGCTCGGGGGACAAAGAGAACAAAAATAGCAACCCCGGCGTCTTTATCTCCCTCCGTTGCTTTGTTGCTCGTGCGTTTTCTGGTCTGCCTTCTTTTCTCCATGTGCAGTGGCACTCTATCTCGTGGCGCCGCATCGAACCCCCCGCCAGATAGATGCGGTGGCCCCGGAGATGAAGGTTTTGCGCAACGCCCAGCGCGCTGATAAGTAATGTACGAAAGGGAAGGACTCCGGCCGAGAGGGCACATGCGAACATTGATGCTTACGCAGGCTTACACAAGCTTACATGGCACATGCAGAAGAACATCACAAGACGCCGTCCCGGCGTCCCAGGTCCCGGGTATTGGTATTGGTGCGCGATAGTTGCATTTGTCTATATTGTATTTTGCTTTTGATTCTCGATTCTTGGTTTTCTTGGTTTTTTGACTTCTGGACACATTGTTCCGCTGCAGACCAGACAACGAGGAGGTATGACGTTGTACAAGAGTACAGTCCTGTACTGTCACTATATGCCGGAATATTAAGCAAAAGCATCGGGACTCTTGGCACAATACATGTCGCAGTGTCACCCGAGTCAAGTATCAAGAAGACCGCGAGAGGGGGGTGGCCTTGCGACTCATTGGGCTCCAAGATGTTTGCAGTCCTTTGTCAGCTCATGCAAAGCTGCATCACAAACGCGACTCACGAAATCGAATTACTATACTGCAGGTGGTTGGATCATCGTGATCCACGCGGCGAACAAAAAGGCTAAATAGGCGATCCATCACGCCCGGGTTAGTCGCACATCGGCAGACGAGCCGAAGGAGATATACAGAAGGAGAAAAGCATATTTAGAGCGACGCCAACAGGATGGCTCAGTCGACGATCTGACAGCGAGACCTCCATCCCGTTTGCGCCCATGTGTACGAAGTATATTCTCGAGCCTGGAAGTGGTAGACAGTTTCAGAGTGCCACAAATGACGTGCCCACAATAGAAACACATGTGTCTATCTGGGACCATGTCCGAAACTGCAAGTGGCTCCAGAGAATTCAGATGAGTTGATGATAAGCTTTCTCTGTAGATGAGCAGCCTTGGCAGCACAGGCTTGTCTGATCACGGATGTAACTGTGAGGCAGCATGATGTGAACATTTTGTGGATGGAAGAGGCAACTGGTTTTGTTGGAGTATACCGATAGTTTAGCGTGTTAAGTCGAGGCGAGTCCGATATGGCCTCAGCTGCGCTGTTGAACTAATGAAAGTCAAAAATACTCCGTAGCGAACTGAACGAACAGCTCCGGGGTGCATTCGGCCGGTCAGTGCTTTTAATGTCGTCGCCGGCAACCATGTTAAATAGGCTGTAATTAAATTGTTTACCAATTGAAAGTGCCAGGTACGGAGGTAACCAGAGAGAACCATAACCTGGGATCAATTGATCAATGTGAGGCTCGGTGGCGGCGACAGTGTGACTGCGCCCCGGCGTTCGTGGCTCTCGGCCAGGGTGCCTTGCCTTTCTGCACCCTGCCAGCGAGCACTTGAGGTCTGGCTGGAACTGGAGACCAAGGCACCCATCGCCTGTTCTTCCCATTCGAGAAGAGCCGAGGAGCAGACGAAAACCCCTGGGTTCTGATCTGAGCGCAAGCAGGCATGAACAAGACAGGAGGAGAAAGACGGCATGGACGTTCGGGCGGCTTTGACTGACTGATTCGTGGGCGTCTGTGGTGACGGGAACAGGCCGATTGGGGATCGGATTCCCCGTCGTGATTGGGCGAGATCGACGGACCCCAGCAGCGAGCCCGGCCAGTTCTGCATTCTTTCAGGTTCTCTGCCCGCGGCGTCGGCGCTGGGGAGTGCGTTGGTGTCGTTTCAGCACTCGAGAGGCGGGCAATCGACGCGATGGAATGGACCCCCGAATACCCCACCAATATCAGTCGCTGGCCTCTCAAAAAGCAACAGGCCGGCCGAGTTCAAACATGGACACGCGTGCTTTTTTTGGTCCTATATCGTGCGCCGACAAGCAAGCCGTCACATCATATGTGTGGTGTGGCAGCATAGGAAACATGTAGGTTGGTTATTATTGTGGGAGCCACGAGAGGGAAGAAGAAACTAGGTCAGAGATACGAGAGAAGAGTCTCATGATGATGTGACGGGACGACAGGAGAAACAGACAGGGCACAGGTTCTTTCTGCCTCTTGTCAATATGCTTCAGCCGGACTGTTTCTCGATTCCGATTCTGATTTGGATTGGCTGCGCAGAGAGAGAGGATTGACAGATTGACATTGGACGTTGGCTACTAGTGACGCTGGTCTGATCTTATTATTCGTGTTTTTGGTGTCGGTGCGTGTTTCTCGGCATGTACCTACAGTAGTGGTTCGCCGTCAAGAGGAACATGAACTCGTACCTGATCGTGCCAAGATCCCCTGACTCTCATCCCACCCCTAGGTAGGTCTCTGGTCTGCAGAATCCTTCTGCGCTGTGCCACTAGAGATTTATTACAGATAGCCGGGTCCCTTGCATTGGCGCCAAAGGTATTTTTCCAGTGATCAACGACAGGCCCATCGAACTCGAACCTCCGAAAGTAAATACGCGAATAGGATCGCTGATGACGGCAGCAGAATATCATGTCATGTTCGTCTAGATGTGTGATGTGTAGCTGCCTGCCTGCGAGAAAAGGAAAAGCTTTTCACTCCGTCGCCCCAGAATTGATATTTCGGATGAATTGATGGCAGACGGGTTCCAGTTCAATGCACATCACAAGAGGTACCAAGGCCGCCACAGCAGCTTGGCAGCGCAGGTTCCAGCGCAAGAAAAGAAAGGAAGAAAGCGAGAAGCAGTGTTCGTCACCCGGCCCACTAGGCGTTGCAGTGAGCAGCACAATACGACCCAATGACAGCGGGCCATGAGCCTCTGACGACGATTTCCTGGCGCAACTTGAGCGATCTGGGTCAAAGTCGGGGGCGCTGATCAGAAACGTAGATTCGCTACGACCACTGCTGGCCAGCCAGAGGCGGGTGGGGAGCACACGAATGAGAAAAGCCTCGAAGCCCTACCGGGGCCCTAGGGGATGTATGGCACGCTGCTCGCCTGTGCTCGTGTGCTAGCAGGGGGTCTCGCTGCTGGACCTGCTGGGCATCCCACACCTTTTGGTCCACACCCCTGCGGGGGGGGCTCTTGTCATTGGCTCCCCGTCATTTCCTTCATGCGCCAGACTACCCCGGTCTCTTATACGGGGTCCCTCTGCCTCTTCTGGCAGTCCATAGTATTGCCCAATATACCAATCTGCCCCGTCTCCGCCCAGTTCTTTTAACTCAAGAGAGCCTCAATATCCAAGTCTCTCCCGACCCTCATTCTCTTCCTGGGCTCAATTCTCACCACTCCTTCTTTGTTCCGCCGCGTGCCCTTTCGCTGGCCCCAAACTTCTTTGTCCCTTCCCTCGAACAGCTTGCTTTCGACCCAACCTGTGGTTGGCGCGTGCCTGGACTGCCGACAATTCGCATTTAAGCACGTCGTCTGCTGCTTCGTCGGCTGCTGCTGCTTCTTCTTCTACTACCACGACGACAAGAGCTGATTAGCTGGTGGCCGTTTGCAATAGGGAGGACGCCTGACAGATTTTAAGGGGTTTCCATTTTTCAGTTTCTCACGATACGCAGCCGCGCTGCCGTTTTATTTCGCATGCCTCAGGGTCTCAAACGTCCATCTACCGACAATTAAAGTTGACCTTATTCGCACCCCCGACGGGATTCGCAAACGCCTCAGACAGGAGCTCTGCCCGAGGTTTCAACCCTTCGAGGATAACGTCACGAGGATAGGACCTTTCGGGCGCCAACGCTCGACCCTTTCAAGGGACCCCGATTCCCGGGTTTGTTCAAGACATTCTTTTTTCCCCATCAAGATCTTCTAGATCTATCAACAACACAAACAACCACGCAATATGTCGGCACCGTCAAATTCGACAGGTTCCTCCGGGGGCGCCTCCACTGCTGGTCAGGGACAAGCCGCCGGATGGACAGCCGACATGGAGAATGACGCCCTCTCCAACTACCTCCTCTGGATCGTCGCCATCATCTCGGGCTGTGTCATCGTATGGCGAGTCTACGGATCGCTGGTCAAGTACATTCGTCATGTCAGCTGCATGGGCAACGATACCCAGCGATACTTTGCCTACGCATCTGGCACAGTGTCATGGGTCAAGAAGAACATCTTGTATTCGCCCATCTTCAGCAAGCGACACAACCGCGAGTTCCAACTGAGCCAGGCTGCCAACATGGGCACGCTGCCTACCCGATTCCAACTTCTCTTCTTGGTTGGATACCTGTCAACCAACGTCGCCTTCTGCGTCATCAACATTCCTTTTGAGGATTTCTCTAACGGTGGAAAGCAGCTGAGAAACCGCAGCGGAACTCTGGCTGTTGTCAACATGATTCCTCTCTTTGTCATGGCTGGCAGGAACAACCCTCTCATCAAGTGGCTCGGTATCTCCTTCGACACCTTCAACCTTATGCACCGTTGGTTTGGTCGCATCGTCGTTCTCGAGGCTGTTTGCCACACGCTTGCCTACCTTGCCGTGGCTGGCCAGACAACCGGCTGGGGAACCGCTTTCATGACCCTCTTCAAGGTGCCGTTTCTCATGTGGGGATTCGTCGCCACCGCCGCCTTTGTCGTCATCTTTTTCCAGGCTTCTAGCATCTCGAGACATGCTTTCTATGAGAGCTTCAAGATTCTGCACATTGGCATGGCTGCTCTGTCAATCGCTGGACTGTGGTACCACCTGGGTCTCGAGGACCTTCCTCAAATGAAGTGGCTGGTTGCTGTCGTGCCGATCTGGGTCATTGACAGAGCCCTGCGTTTCGTCCGCATTGCTTACAACAACTTTGGCAACGGTGGAACTTCGACGCTGGTCGAGGCGCTGCCCGGAGACGCCTGCCGCGTGACCGTCACCATGGCCCGCCCGTGGACCTTCAAGGCTGGACAGCATGCCTACCTGTACATGCCCGCCATCAGCCTGTGGCAGTCGCACCCCTTCTCTGTGGCCTGGAGTGAGGAGGCTGAGAACCTCGACTCGGAGAAGCTGGCCATGAACCGACAAGACGTCCTGGCCATGCGCAAGACATCCATGTCCTTTGTCATTCGTGCGCGCACGGGCATGACCAAGAACCTGTACGACCGTGCCGCGGCTCAGCCCGAAGGCCGACTTTTGACCACTTGCTACGTCGAGGGCCCCTACGGCGGACTGCACATGATGCACTCGTACGGCACAGTCATGCTGTTTGCTGGCGGTGTTGGCATCACTCACCAGGTTCCCCACGTCCGAGATCTCGTTGCAGGTTACGCAAACGGCACCGTTGCCACGAGGAAGATCGTTCTGGTCTGGATCATCCAGAGCCCCGAGCATCTGGAGTGGATCCGGCCCTGGATGACCGAGATCCTCGCCATGGACAAGCGCCGGGACATTCTGCGCATCATGCTCTTCGTTTCTAGGCCTCGTTCGACCAAGGAGATCCACAGCCCTTCTGCGACAGTGCAGATGTTCCCGGGCAGACCCAACATCGACACGCTGATGGGCATCGAGATGGAGAACCAGATTGGCCACATGGGAGTCACCGTGTGCGGCCCCGGCGCGCTGAGCGACGAAGTCCGCGATGCTGTCCGCCGGCGGCAGTACAACGGCGCCATCGACTTCATCGATGAGGCCTTTACGTGGTAGAGCAACCAAGCAACGCACCAAACCACTTCTGCTACATATGGCATTTACAGTCACTCCCGGTTACATAACATCCTCTTCAGCTCGATTTTCTCCTCCCTCGCTACAGTGCGGATCGCCTTGTGCTTTTTACCTTTTTTTTTTTTTTTCCTTTTTGTTATTTTTTTTTTCTTGTGCATAATTTGCCCAACCAATCGGCTGAACCAAAGAGGATGGGCGAGAGTTAGTTACATATCCATTGTATATGGAGGTGGGCATGATCTCATGGCATTGCATAGAGGGGACCTACATGGGCTCTGTGTAGCTAGCTACTACGATATTTAGAACAGGTGCTCTGGAACAGAGTATGTAAACAATATGATCTGAATGAAAGTTCTCTCTCGCACCAAGCTGGTCCGGCAGGCTTATTGTGCCGAATGCCTTGCATATACAATTCTGAGTAATTATATCGTCGGTGTTTTGTTTCGAGACGATTTGGCGTAAGCCAACATTTGGTGAAACACGGTTGGTTGACACTGGACTGTGCCACAAATGTCTCTGCGGGATGGTTACTTACCTATTTAGAAGGGTCTGGACCGTGTGGAGCTGCAATGTCGCTACATTACTTGGGTGGTGACACTCGAGAAAATACACTGGAATGTAAGTGGTCCAGCCTGATACTGGGTGTCTTGGGTGAGTCTACTGGCGAGGCTGTTTTATTGCCCTGAATATCATTTCAAGATTTAGACTTCTATAAGACGAATATCAAGAGCTGTGATTCGGTCCTTTTTAGCGAAGACATGCAATGCATATGGGCTCGACTCGACATAACCTTGTGCGATGGGTCGTTTAGTTCAGCTGTTCAACCTAGAAAGCTTTTCAAGTCTCAATGATTCCTATGTCAACTATATCAGTTCGCCAGCGGAATCTCGGGGAGCATCTTTGGCCTTCGGCAGGTCGTGGCAAGGTAATACCTGCACGCCACTCATTGTGACCGGCCATGGACGACAGAGCGTTCGACTTGGAAAATAGAAGTTGATCAAGCTCAAGATCCACCGAGTCGGTAGGTTTATTTATGTATGATCATGCCCATGAGAGGAGACTAAGGTGCAAGAGGGTCTGGTATTGTGAATCGTCCCGGCTTTATCTCCAGTGTTTGCTGTGTCCTATTTTTCTAGGTTCTCGACACGCCTCTCTGCTCACGGGGTTAAAGATGGGCTTAAAAATGAAAAGCCAGTAAAGGTGGATAGTCAACAGAAGGAAGTGAAGAATGGGGTCGTCCGAAGAGAATCTCTTCACGGGGGTAGACATTTATTTATATATAGTGGGCGACATCGTCGGAAGGTACGGGCAGGTATACTCGGCATAGCAGCTGTGATATGCCCTGGGCCATTTGAACCGCCCCCGGTCCGGCCTATGACGGAGTTTAGCTCACCTTCCTCCTTCCCTATCCACCGCGCCGTACCCACCATTCTAGCTCACGTCAGAGGAGATCGATCAGCTGTCTCTGGCCCCCGGCCTTCCCCTACACTACCTACACTAAACTTCACGATACATACATCATCTCTACCGCTTGATAAGAGCACGAAAGGCTCCTGCGCTCGTCTCCCACAAGCCCATATTGCTAGCCACGAGCTTTGCGACCGCTTGAACCTTAACAGCGTCCCATTTCACTGCCGTCGACGGCGGCCCGAAACGAAACGACGCAGCGGAGAACGAGGAACGTTGTAATCGACAACCCGGTTACCTATCCGGCACCGCGGGGCGCGAAGCTCTCGCCCAAGCAAACACCATGGGTCTCGCCTACAATACATACCTGGATAGCAACAAGATCTACGGGTGCAAGGAATGCAAAGCCCACCTTGCCAATCACGATGAGATCATTTCACGGGTAAGTCGAGCGCTTCCATCTATCCCCCGGATATACCTCGCGAGGCGTGCTGCTCAGCCTAGGCGGCGGACCCCCTCTGCATTCCCCTCGTCCTCGTGCCCCCTCCCCTCTTTCATTGTGTTACCGGGCGGTTCCTCTGCTGACATGCTCTGCTTCTCCCTCCTGTACAGAACTTTCGCGGCCAGCACGGCAAGGCCTACCTCTTCAACAGCGTGGTCAACATCCTAGAGGGCGAGCCATCCGAGCGGAGCATGACGACGGGCCGGCACGTGGTCCGCGACATCGCGTGCAAGCAGTGCAGCAGCACGGTCGGCTGGAAGTACGATAAGGCGTACGAGAACTCGGAGAAGTACAAGGAGGGCAAGTTCATCCTCGAGGCCGAGCTGCTCTGCAACGTCAGCTAGGACGACGACGGGTTCAGCGAAAGCCTAGAGGTGATGAGTGATGACGAGGGGTTTGGGCCGCCGCGGGGGAGGTTCGCATTGTCGCCCGGGTTGGCTGGAGTCCGGGATGGTTCGGGCAATCGTGGGAATCCCGTCTCTGAGCACTCATCTAAGGGAGTGTCCGAGGAACGTGGACTTGGTGAAGAGGGCTCTGCCTCTCAGGACACCAGCAGGCAACCGACTAATGGGAACTCTACGAATGGGCACTCATATGAGATTGGTAGTGTTGACGCGCTCGGTTTGATGCTAGGGGTCATCAGGCGTGATCAGGAGCACATGCTGCATGAGTTTGAGAGGCTCAGGGCTGATATTCTGGCTCGCGCTGGGACAGGGACGCAACAGCCATGAAGTTGGTTTGGAGCTCCTGTGCCTGTTTCTTGGTTTTCTGCAAGAGGTCCTGCGATGATGACATTTCCTAGTTGCAAATCGGTCGGCGGGTTTGTATCAGAAGATTGGCAGGTATGGTTTCTGCATGGACTTTGGAGTTTCTGTCTATTCTTGATTTTGAGGAATGGTTTGCGTTTACGGACGATCATCAGCGATTCGGGCTTCAGGAGTTGTTAGCAGTCTTTGGCGTTTTTGAATCCATCGTGTCAAGCTTGCTTATCAAGCACAACCGCATCCAAGCATAATATTTGCAGAAAATAAGACAGATTGTCAACCTGATACACGAGTCTGAAGAGGCATATTGTTTTGGTCATTGTACAGGAACAACACACTGCCAGTGTTGGAACTTATGGGGCTGATCTGGTCATCCTTTGGAAGCCTCCACCATGACGTGTCCTTGATTCAATAGAGACGAGATGTTGTTGCTAGGTTGGCATCGTGTTGACTGACAACATGGAGGTTTGAACCTCCTCGGATGGTGCTTGTCGGAACCGATCCCCGGGGCATGGAGCGATGGAGTATATAGTGAATTATTGCTGTACTCATATAATACCACGTTACCAGCGACTGACCAAACATGATTGGGAGAGAACCTATCTTTTCGAGAGATAACGAACAATAATGAGTCCTGACTGGGTCAATATATGGGGAGAAATCAGGTTCAGGACTACCGTGTTGCGGCCTGGTCGGTAAGTACACTTGATTTAATACTAGCGAACGGATGTGTATAGGGATGGGGCTATCTCGCGCCATGTCATATCAAGGAATGCTATGGCGTGGACAGGTACGATTTGGTTCAAAGAGGTGTTACGGGTTTCGGGTCTATCGAGAAGACGCCGAATAAACAAAGATAAAAAGGGCAGTCCTGTAAAGGAAGCATTAAAAGGTCGAGGGAGAATAACAATTGGTTTCATTTGGTAGATTTTATAACAGTCTTGCTTGTTTTGTTGATGTTTTTGATGATATCATAGTAGGGGTCAGAAAAGGTGGAAGAAGAAGGATAGGTTAGAAGAGCTTCCTAGGATGGGAAGCTCCCACTATTTAGCTATAGGTTGTGGCACCTGATTAGGTGGGCCACGACCTAGCCCCGTGCCGGGCTAGTCCGCGGCCCCTTAAAAGCCACGTATTAAATGCCGGCCACTAGAGAAAAATTATAGTGACTATATTATTTTTCGCAAATATTTATAATATAAAAGGCTTTATGCTATTGGTGGCGGATTAATTTTATAGTTATTTTAAAATATAAAAAAATTTTAAATTTTTTTTTTAAAGCGGACCTTCCGCGGTCGTCCCCGGGGGCGTTTGGCAGGGACTGCCGTATTTTCCTGCTTTATTACGATCGGGGTTTTGCGAGGTCGTCTTCGTTTGCGCGGGACCGTAAAAGTATCGGTAGTCGGAGAAACGGGGGAAAAAACCGGAAAAAAAGGTAGGTTAATTATCTAAAATTATAAATTTTATTTTAGGAAAACGTCCGCGACGCTTAAGGATAATATTACGGAGTTTTTCCGTTTTAGTACCGGTATAGTTTATAAAAGCGTTTAGGCGTTTTTCGCGACGAGTTTAATATTTTTTAATAAGCTCCGAGGATCTTTTTAATTAAAACTCGTTTATAAAACGATTATTTAAGTATTTATATTTTTTAAATTTAATAAAATATTTAAATCCGTTGCGTTTACGATTAAAACGGTGGTTTATAATAATTTCCGTTTTAAATAAATTTAATATTACGGGACCGGGAGGAAGTTATTTTCGACCGAACGGGTTTTTTTTACGGCGGCGGATAATTAAATTATATTAATAACGGGCTATATAAAGTTATCCGGATTTATATTTAGTTTATAGGCTAATTTGCCTATTCGCTTTACGATAATATAAAGTCCGGCTTTTTATTAAGAAAATTTACGTAAAAGTTTTCCGGGGAAATAATAACCGTAATAAAGTCGTAGGTTAATTTGTTAATTTATATTAAATTTAATAAGTTAATATTTATTGTTATAAATTTGTTTTGTTTTAGCGACGGTAAAATTTATTATTAGCTTTGCGTTTTTTTTTAAAAAAAAAATCTCGAGTTGCCTTAATTTTTTTATATTTAAGTCGCTTAATAGCGATTATAATATTTATAAAACTATTTAATTTAAATTTAAATAAAAGCTTATAAAAAACGAGTTAATAATTTTTAAATAAGCTAAATTTAGGTTTTATTATAACGCTAAAATTATATTTAGCTAGTTCGATTTAAGTTAAATAAAAATATAAAAACGTATAACGATTTTTATTATTTAATTTTTTTATTTATAGCGTTTATTTAAAGGTAATACGTAGTTATTATAAAAAGTTTAATATTAAATGCCTTTTAAAGGCTTTTTTAAAATCCCGATATAAATTTACGATTTTTATTTAAAATAATGCGTTTCGGAATATTTTAGTCGTATAATAATAATTAGCGGACAAAAACGAAAGCTTAGTTTTTTACCGTATACGTTACGTTACCGGGGATTAATAATATTTTTTATTAATTAAATAAAAAGTTATTATAAATTAATCGAAATAAATATTTATTGCGTTTTTGCTTTACGGAGTTTTTAAAAACCACGGGGTGCCGATAAAAGGTACTTTCGGGAAACCGACGATAAAATCGGTATAAATTATCGATATTAACAATAAATCGTACCGAATAACTTAATATTTATTATACGGCTTTTTTTTGCTAATTTGGCAAACTTCGCAAGCTATATAATATTTAACGTATTATTTAACAAAATACGTTTTTTTATAAATAACGTAATTTTCTAGATTTTTTAGCATACGATTAATATTAAAATAATATTTCGCGTCGTATATTTTAAGCAAAAAGTCTTTAATTATATTATACGGGATATATAAACGTTTGCGTTAATCGCGGTCGATATTATAAAAAAATCCGTTTTTAATTTTAAAAAAATACTTTTTACGAAAAAAATTTATAACGACGACTTTATCGTTTTTTTCCGGCTAAAAATCCGTAATAACCTTTTAAAACTTTTTATTTTTAAGGTAAGCTTTACGGAATTATTATCGGATACCGTCGGATATAACGGTTTTAGCAAAAATAAACTATATATTATCCAAAACTAGCAATTCGTCGGTTCGCTCGAGGCGTCCGTCTCGGACCTTATTTTAAATTGTTTTTAATCGATTAAACGTATTAAAAATAAAATTAAGCTTATTAGCGAAATAATAAACGTTAAAGCTATATTAAAAAAATAAATCGAGGCGTTAATTAATCGTTTATTATCTTTATTTATATTAAAAATATTTAAAAAAGTTTAATTTACGATATTTTTAATAACGGAGTAGTTTATAAAAATTATTACCGGCAAAATCGAGGATTAAATAACGGTACGGAGCTTTTTAGCAGCTTAAATTAGTCCCGCGACCTTTAATTCGGACGGTCCGTATTTGGTTTTTGCGTTTAATAAATAACGGCTTAAAAATATAATAAAAAATTTTAATTAAAAAAGATAATAACGCTAAGCTTTTATTTATATTTATTTTTAAAATAAAATATTATAATACCGTAATTACGCTCGTGGCTACCGTTGAGTTAAATAAATATACGTTTAAATAAATTTTAGTAATAAAGCTTAATACCGTTGCAAATAGCGTTTTAAATTACGTAAAAAAAGGCTTTTTTTCTAAAAATAAAATCGTAATAAATAAAACGGATATAAGCTACCTTACGGCCCGGATTTTTATAATTTAGGCGGCTTAATTAGCGTTTATTTTTTAATATCGTAATTTTACGCTTTTATAAAAGCTCGGAGATTTGCGAATAATACGGGATAAAATAACGTAAAAAACTTGCTCCGCTAAAATATTATTTTAAGGTTTTAAAGTTACGTAAAAAATTAAAGTTACGAAACGCTTATATACGCTATTTAATATTCGTTAAACCGAGCGCGTTAATGCGAAAATTAAATAATTTAATAAACGGGTACCCGATAAACGATTTTTTCGGGCCTAAAAATATTGCGACTTATAAAAAGCTTAAATATAATCTCGAAATATTCGAGGTGCTTTTTTTTAATATTAAAAAAAATTACTATATTATCGATAAAAGCTTTAACGTACGTACCGTGTTTGCGTAATAATTTATTTATAAAACGCTAAATATAAGCAAGAAAATTACGAAAGCTTATTAATGCTATTTTAAATTTCTCGAGGCTTTTATATAAAATTATAATAAAACGGTTTCGATAATTAAAATAAACCAAAAATTAATAAAAAAACGTAACCGCGTCGATAACCGTAATATATTTTTTCCGCGTAATATAATAATAACGTTTTATTACAAAAAAGGGTAATTATCTAAAACGGCGATTTTGTTTAAAAAGCGTAAATCGAAAACGACTTTGCTTTTTTTTAGTTTTAGTTTTTTTTAAACAAAAAAATATAAATAAGCGAAAAGCGTAGGTTAATTAATTTATTCGAACCGATTTTATTTATAAAAAATATTATTATAAACGTTAAAAAAAGCCTAATCCGCGCGTCCGAAAAAATAAAAGCGAAAAGCCAATTTATTATTTTGTTAATTTTTTATAAATAAAATTTTTATTTGCTCGTTTTCGGGAATATTAATAAGGCTTTAATCGGTTTAAAGCGAAAAATAAACGGTTATAAATCGCTTAATTTTAATTACGAAATTTTTTTTTCGCGTAAATATAAACTTTTTCGGGAGTTACGATTTTAATTATATCGCCGGGTCGTTTAATATTGATAATAAAAATAATATTACGAGTATTAAGCCTGGTAAAAAGCTTAACTGTAACGACTATACTAAGGATAAACCGAAGTATGAGGAAGTGCTGGGGTTTATGTTATCAAATACGTAAAACGTAGTAGAATATACTAAGCAAAAAGTAACTATAGAACTAATTCATAAGTGTAGTCGTTAAGGCGTATTAAATGCCTTACCTATAGGTAAAATAAATGCTTAGATTAATTATTAAGGTAATAATTGTTTATATAAAGTAAGAAACCCGTTTTTAATATATTTATTTATTCCTTTACTAATATTTGCTTAAATTACCATATTGGTGGTGATCCCCTTTGTTGGATTATAGTTAAAAATAGTGATCCATTCCTAAGATTATTGCCAAGATTATAATCTTGTTAATAGTTGGCAATAGCTGTTAGACCTGGTCTGTGTTTTAGGCTTTTATTTAGTAATAATAGCCCCGTAGTATACCTTTTTCCTTTTTTTAAGCGCCAATATATATTATTTTCTTGTAAAGGTGTATGTTCGTAATATTAGCTCCTTTTTTTATATTTTTTGTCCTCGAAAGACTTTAGGTCGCATAAGTAGGTTGTCGGTCCCATTTCCTATAGTTCTGGGTTCCTTTTTTTTTCTTATATTTTATTCGTAATATATATTTATTATATCAAATCGAATTAAAAAATCGAAATTAAAGAAAACTCGTAAACGCGATTTTTTGTTGCTTAGTATCGCTTTGTGTGGTTTTATTGCCGATATGCCTTATTTATTTTATTTTAAGCGTTCGAAAAAATATAAAATGGTAGAAAAGTCGTCGCGTTGCTTAGAGTATGTTCGCAAGAATTAATTTTATAATAGTATTTTAGTGGCTTTTTTTTTTTAGAAAAGCTTTTGGCTTAATAACGTAAATTAAATGCGGAGGAAAGCGAAGCGAGCGAGGATCTAATATCGTTTTATTAATAAATAACTAAGATTTAGTTTTAGCTGTTTTCTGCTTTTAGTTATTTAGATCGTATCCGAAAGATCCGTAAGCGGGTGAAAAGAAAAACTATGGTGGAGGTATAACGTGGTATATTGGAGTTAGATAAAGAAAATAGTGTTTTTTCCGTTCCGAACCAGGAGGATAATATTTTTTTTATTTTGGAAAGTCACGAGCACTTCGTGGTGGAGGATTTGTAGTCGATGGGTGTCCCGAACGAAGTAGACTGGTTTTTTTTTTGGTTTCGGAAATAATTTTATAAATTTTGGTTTTTTCGTCGAGACTAAAAGTATTATTTAAAAGCGGCATAATTTTTAATATGTTTCCTAGGTTCTTAGGTGTTGTTTTTAGGTGGGTAATTTTCTTATTTTACGAGGAACTGGCATTTTTTTCCGATTTTTTTATGGTCGATAATTTTTTTAATATTGTATTTTTGCTGATTTTTTTCGATTTTTAGCGTTTCGTCGATTATTGCGTTTTTTGGTGCTGGTTTAAGCAAAGAGATGTGGAATATTGGGTGTTTTTTTTTTATAATTTTAGGTAGCTGCAAACGGTAATTGACTTTTGAAATTTGTTTGTTAACTTTGAATGGTCCGAGTTTTTTGAAGTTTAATTTGTCGTTTGGTCGTTTTGTTTTGATGTTTTTGCGTAGTAGGTAGACCTTATTTCCCTTCGTAAAGGTTGGTCCCTTAACCTTTTTTTTGTCGGCGTGCTCTTTCGTGCGTGCTTAAAGGGCAGTAAAGTTTTTTTGGAGGTTTTTTTGGAGTTTTTTTAGGTTGTCGATATATTAGATAGCGTGTTTTGCTAGTTTTTTTTTTGCGATAAGTTCCTTGGTTATATCTGGTTCGTAGCCGTAATTGGCGTAGAATAGTAATATTTTTATAGGTTTTCGTATAGTATTATTATAGGCAAACTGCGTTATAGGTAATAGTGTGACCTAATTGTTTTAATCGTAGTTAATATAATAGCGTAGGTATTTTTCGAGTATTTAATTGGCTCGTTTTGTTTGTCCGTTTGTTTATAGGTAATAAGCTATCGAAAGCTTATGGTTTACTCCCAGCTGCGCTATAAGTGACTTCCAGAATTTTGATATAAATAGCTTGTGTTTATTTAAAATAATCTTATTTAATAGGCCGTGCTGGCTAATTATAGTTTATAAGAACGTATAGGCAAGTTTTTTTATATTATTTGCTTTTTTGTAAGGTAAAAAATAAGCGTATTTCGTAAATCGTTTTATAAACACTATAATATTGTCGTAAAAGGTCCCAATTAAGGGTTCTTTTAATAGCGGTAGCTTTATAACGAAATCTAGGGCGATAAATTTCTATATTTTATTTGGAGGTGGTATTGGCTATAGTTCTCCGTAAGGTTTATAGCGTGCTAATTTTGCTTTATTATATAAGTCGCAGTTTTTGATATATTGGCTGACGTGTTTTCGTAGTTATAGGCAATCGAAATATTGTTGGATTCGTTTAGTTGTCTTGAATATTCCTTAGTGGCCACTGGTTGGTGGTTCGTGGTAGTTTTTGATAAGTTCGTAGAATAGTGGTTTTTTGATTTGTATTTTGCTATTGTAGTATTGCTGGTAGGGTTTGGACTTTCCTGCCAGGTTGTCGTCAGGGTTTGGGTATTTTGCTATTTGTTTTGTCTATAAATCCGTGGTTATTTTGTATGCCGCGTATAGATTTATTATCGGTATTAGGTGTCCTTTTTGGTTACTAATAAGGATGGTGTGTGTTTTTTTGGGTGCTTCCTAATAGTGGTTTGGTTTTCGGCTAAAAGCGTCTGTTTTGCCGTTCTTTGATTTTTTGCGGTAGATAATTTTAAAGTTAAAGTTTGCTAAGAACTCGGCTTATCGTATTTGTCGCTTATTAAGTTTTTTGTTTGTCGTGAACGATGCGAGATTCTTGTGATCGGTGTAGATTTTAATTTGGTAGTTGGTTCCGTTTAGGTAGTATCTTTATTCTCGGAATATTTCGATAATTACGAAAAGTTTTTTGTCGTAGATTTGATAGTTAAATTGTTTTTTAGTAAATTTTTTGGAGTAAAATGCTATAGGGTATAATTTTCCGTCGTCGTTTCGTTAATTAATTTGTCCGTTTATGGCGAAATCTAAGGCGTCGGTCTTAATTTCGTATTTTTTGTTTAGGTCGGCTATTTTTATAACTAGCTTGTCCGTGATTCGTTTTTTGACCTTGTTAAAGGCGTTTTGTTTTTTGCTGGTTTAGTCGAATAGTACTTTTTTTTCGTTAGGTGCGTTAGGGGTGTTGCGATACCTCCGAGTCCTCCGATAAATATTCGGTAGAAGTTTACGAGTCTTAAAAAGGATTTAATTTTTGTAACCGTTTTCGGGGTAGGCTAATTTTTAATTGTTAAGATTTTGGAATTTTTTATTTTGATTTTTCCGGGGGATATAACGTATCTTACGAAGGTAATTTATTTCCGGTGGAATTCGCTTTTTTTAGGGTTTATAAGAAGGTTTGCTTTTTATAGCTTTCGTAATATAGTAATAACGTGTTATTTATGATTATTAAGGTTTTTTAAGTAGATAAGTATATCGTCGAGGTATATTATTACGAATTTGTCGAGGAATTTTCGTAGAACGGTGTTGATTATGTTTTGAAAGCTTGCTGGTGCGTTGGTTAATCCAAAAGGCATAACTAAATATTCGAAATATCCGTATTTTGTTTTGAAGGCTGTTTTTTATTTTTTTCCTTTTTTGATTTTAATTAGGCCGTACGCGTTAGGCAAGTTTAGGGCAGTGAACTATTAGGCTCCGTGTAATTTGTTTCGTAAGTCTTTGATTAAAGGTAAGGGGTATTTGTTTTTGATCGTAATATCGTTGAGCTTGCGGTAGTCGATGTAAGGTCTTTATTTTGGTGTTCCGTTTTTATTTTTTTTTGGCATAAAAAGTATAGGGTAGCCTGCTGGCGATATGGATTTTTTGATTTATCTTTTTTTTATTATCTCTGTGATGTAGGTTTTTAGTGCTTTTTCGTGCTAAGGTTTTATTGGGTATATCGGTATAAAATATGGTTTTTTTCCTTTTTGGAGGGGTATTTTATAGTCGAATCGTGTATGCTTTAGTAATCTTGTTTTTAGTACTCTATTAAATAGGTCGCTGAACTTTTTGTATTTTTCGGGTATTTTTTTTGTGGTGTTCGGTTTGATATGCTTGGCTGTGACGTATAGTCTAAGTGTTTCGTAGTTACGTGAGGGCTGGTTTTTTTAGTACCCGTTAAAGGTTAATTCGCTTCCTAGTATATTTTATTAGAATTGGCTTGTATTCCAGCTTATTTTGGGATTATTTACCCGTAACTAGGGTATCCTTAAGACTAAATCGTAGTCCGTAATGTCCGTAATATCGCACGTAAGGTATTTAAGGTGGTTTTAGATATAAATTTGAATATGCGTAGTCTTTATATTTATTATTTTATTCCCGTATAAAATAGGCTTTTTATCGACGGTGTTGAGTGCGTAGGGCGTTTTTTTTTGCTTTTACGGTATTTGGAGCTTGTTGACGATTTTCGGTGAGATAAAATTTCCTTGAGCTCTTGTGTTTATTAAGGCTCGTGTGTCGTGTCCGTTGATTCGCACTTATATCGTAAAATGGTTGGTGATCGTGTTGTCGTTCCCGGTAGCGCAAATGGACTTTGTCTGGGACCGCTTTTGTCTTTTTAAAAGTAGTTTAACTCGTTTCCCGAGTTTTTATTGATTTTTTTGTTGGCGCGTTTTTTTTCGGCGCGTATAAGTATTTATTGGTTTTTTTGGGCTCGAGTCTCGTTTTTTTGTTGTTTATATAGTGTTATATCGTTACCGGCTTTTTTTGTGGTATTGTACCTAAGGGTGGAGCTGGATTTTTTTATATTGATTTTTATATTCCCTTATTCGTTTATGGTAACTCTTATCGTTGGTTTTCGTGTAGCGTTATATTCGTATTTTGGCGGTGCCGTGCGATCTTAGGTGCTTTTGACTAAGTCGCTGGTGTTTTGGGTTGGTTTATCGGTTTTTTTGATAGTGATTTTTTTATAGCCTAGTATTCCTTAATGAGTCGCTATACCTTGGCTTTTTTTGTTGCGTGTTGTAAATATTCGTCGTATATGTATTTTGATTAGGATTAGTCCTTTTTTGTCGAATATCGGGATAGGTCGTTAGGGTGCGTAGTGATTATTACGAAGCCTTTCGCGTCGCAGCGCCTAATTTTTACCTGGCCTGTTTTTCCTATTTTGTAGGGGTTTTTAATAGTTAAATATCTTATACGTAGCGGAAAAATTCCGTATTTTAGTTTTGTTTCGAGATGTTTGTTGTATCCTGGATCGATATATCCGTACTATTCGATTTTATAGTGTTTAAGGTCTTTAGTGCTAAATCGAGGGTTATTTTTAAAGATGGCTTTTGGGGTTCGTCGTTTTTATGCCGTATCGGTGGTTTTTTAGAGGATTTTTGCTAGTTGTTATTTTATGCCTTATAACTCGGCGGCAAGGAGTATAATTTTGTTGTGGACGCGTGGTTATTTATTTTGGAAGGTGTCGAATATTTTTTCCGTGGTAAAGGTTCCGAGTATTTTGTGGATTACTTTTTTTTTTTTCGTTCCGCAGGTGAGTTCCTTTTTTTTTGCAGATTCGCTGCTAGTGTTGTCGATTGACTTAGTTTTTTAGGTTTAATATTCGGCTTATTTGGTTTGGTAATATGCTTCGTTTTTTAAGGCGTTAAATAGGGTGTTGTCGTTATTATTTATTATTTATTTTTCGGTTCCGATGCGTATTATTCGTCCTAGTTTGGTCGCTGCTAGGGTTCGTGGCTTTTGGGGGTACCACTGGTTATCGTTTTTGCAAAACCTATGCGTCGAATAATCGTTATCGAAGTATACGGTCTAGGAAAATGACGCGTATAGTATCTTTTTCCGTTGTATAGCGTTAAATTATTTTTTGCCTTTTAGTATAAGCGTAAATATTTTTTTGGGTTAGCGGTATTTGTTGGCGTAATATCTTATTTTGTTGTAGTTATAATATTTGATAGTTGTTTTGTTTTTTTATGGTCGTCGTTAAATAGCATCTAAATCTATTAGTCTATTATGATATCCGTAAGAGGTCTAGTTTTTTTAGTTTTTGTTTCGTCCGTTGTTTTGGTATTGCCGGGGTTTTCCGGTGTTGGCTAGAGCTCGAGGTTGGTATTTTGGCGTGTGTTTTTTTTCGGTTCGTTGTGCGTATAGTTGGTTATTAATTCGTACGATTAATTTAGTGTATTTGCTAAAGTCGGTAGGTAGGTCGAGGATTTTGCTAATTTCGTTTTTAACTTCTTTTTTGAGCCTTTGGTAATATAATATAATGCGTGTGTTGTTAATATAGTTAAGTCTGGCGATAATTTTTTTAAATTCGGTAGTATATACTAAAGCAGATGTCTTTTGCTTAAGGGTCTTAAGTTCCCGTTCGGCTTATTTTTTTTCGTTAGGATTTTAAAAAAGTGATTTAAACGCGGATTTGTATCCGGCGTAGGATCCAAAAATTTGTTTCGTTTTTTCTTTATATTGGCTTAAAAGCTATTTATTTTTATTTATTTTAGAAAGGTAAAGTTTAAATTATGCGAAGGCACGTTTTTTTAAGAAGGAGGCGGCGTATACGATTCGCTAGAGGTTATTTTAAAAGCTAAATATATAAAAGGAATAATATACGCGGACTTGCGCGAGGTATCTTTTAAGTCCTTTTGGGGTATTATCGTAAGCAGCTGGGGTGTTAAATTTTAGTCTATTATATTTGGTGACTAGAGTAGTAATAATGTTGGCTGCTTTTTTTATAGCGGTGTTGGATTTTTGAAGCTCTTGGATGAGCTTAGACTTATTGTTTATGGCTTTTTCGAGTCGTCGAATCTTTTTAAGGATTACGTTGTATTAATTTTTAGTGACTTCGAAGTCGTCGTTATCGGAGTCGAGACTTATTGCCTGAGTTAGAGTATCGTCTTAAGGGATTTTCCTTTTTTCGCTGCTGTTTTTGCTGACGGTAGATATTTTGCCGAATATTGTTTAGTGTTTTTTTAACGGTGAACGTACCTGAATAAGAGTGATCAAAATGTAACGATTATATTAAGGATAAACCGAAGTATGAGGAAGTGCTGGGGTTTATGTTATTAAATACGTAAAACGTAGTAGAATATATTAAGCAAAGAGTAATTATAGAACTAATTTATAAGTGTAGTCGTTAAGGCGTATTAAATGTTTTATTTATAGGTAAAATAAATGCTTAGATTGATTATTGAGGTAATGATTGTTTATATAGAGTAGGAAACCCGTCTTTAATATATCTATTTATTCCCTTACTGATATTTGTTTAGATCACTATATTGGTGGTGATCCCTTTTGTTGGATCATAGTTAAAAATAGTGATCTATTCCTAAGATCATTGCTAAGATTATAATCCTGTCAATAGTTGGCAATAGCTGTTAGACCTGGTTTGTGTTTTAGGCTTTTATCCAGTAATAACAGCCCCGTAGTATGCCTTTTTCCCTTTTTAAGCGCCAACATATGTTGTTTTCCTGCAAGGGTGCATGTTCGTAATATTAACGTTAAGGTTTTTTTAAAAAAAAACTTAAAAGCGGCACCGTCGCTGGCGTTTATTAAATTATAAACGTAGTTTAAATAAAAAAAATCCGAAAAAGCTTAAATATTTTAAAAAAAATAATTTTTCTAAGCTTAAAACGGGGACGAAAAAAATTACTAATAATATTTTTTTAAACAGGATAATTGCCGTAATAACGGTTTTTATTAAATTATTTATCGGGAACTCGGCGTTTAAAGCGGGTTACGCTATTTTAATAGCTTATTTTGCGTTAATAAGTCCGAAAATAATTATTACGGCAAACGCCGCGAAAATAATAGCGAAAATAACGGTACGTAATCCGGCGTTAAAAAATAATTTTAATTTTACGGTATCCCGAATTTCCGAAATATAATTTATTTGGGTTTTTTTTAAAAATAATAACTTTATTATTACCGAGGTTTTTAACCGGGAATGCTTTAAAAGTTTTGGTATTTAAAACTAAATTCGCAACTTCCGGTTTAGACGAATTAAAAAAAAACTACGGTTATTAAAAAAAAGCTTAAATTCGACCGCTATATAAACGAATTTTTTAGGTTTTAAAATAATATTTTTCGAGTAAGTAATTTTGCGGATATATAAATTAGCGTTTATTTAAATTTTAAAAAAATAAAAAAGTCACCTTTTTTAGCTATATAAATATAAGATTTTAAATAGGAAATTTCTGCGTTATAAGCTTGCAAAAAACGGTTGCTAAAAAGCAAATTAAAATAAAAATCGTCGTTTAAAACCTAGCTATTTATAATAAATTTGGTATAAACGGCATCTCCGCGTAAATTATATTTAAAAAGGTAAAAATTAAACGTTATTTATTCCGTAAGCTTTACGGAGCCTTTATAAATTCCTTTAAAACGTCCGGATTTTTTTTCGATTTTATAATTTAATATTTTAAAAAAAAACTTATTAATAATATTACGGCTAGTTTTTAAATTAATATAAACGTTAATTATATTTACGTCGGGGGACGCTTTATATTTAATACGCAAAAAAATATAACGAAAAAAAACTTTTTTAATATCCGATTTACGAGCTAAAACCGTTTTAATTTTAGCTAATCGGGCTTAAAAACGGGGGTTTATAAACTCCTCGCGATCCTCGGCTATAAAAACTTAATATTTACGAGCTAAAAAAGCAGGAAAAGCCGTAAAAATAACGTTATAAATAAAAAAATAACGGAAAAGCTTATTACGGGACTCGAAAGTTTTATTATAACGATAATAAATCCGTTTGTTTAGCTTAATTAAGGATAATATTTTAATTTTTTTTTAAAAACGGCTTTCGTAATATTATAATAACGGATATAAGCGAGTATTTTACGTTTAAAAAAAACTTTTCGTAATAATACTCGTAGGTACGATTTGCTTTTATTACGATATATTTATTATTTTGTTTTAATTTATCCGCCTTTTTTGCGATATACGATTTATTTTTATTTTTTCGGTTTTTATTTTTATTTTTGCGATCGTTACGTCGGTCGCTTCGTCGGTTATCGCGTCGTTTATCGTCGCGTCGTCGCTTATTACGTCGATCGCCGCGGTCGTATCGGCGCTTATAATTTTCGTATCGGTTACGATTATTATTACGGTAAAAAAGTTTATAATTATTATAAAAATAAAATTTATTGTCATAATACTAGGCATAAACCATGTATTAAGGCAGGGAAGCGTTGGATTCGAAGTTATAAAGTATAAAATAACACCGAAGGTAAGTATTCGAATGAGTGTGTATTATAAGCTTAAAAATATTCGAAGGAAATTTAAATACAAAAAATCAACCTTTTTATATACTTAAAATCCAAATAAATAAAGCATTTTGGAATAATATTATTAATTTAACGGATTAATAATATCTTGGATTATTAATATAGTTGATTTATAATCATCGAAAAGGATAGAATTCGTAGAAAAACGGTGATATTCCACGAGGTTCGATTATGTGGGGCACGGGCCATCCTACCTGGACCGCTGGCCCCACGCCTACGCACCGGTGTACGCACTGGCCAAAAACCGGTGCACGGCCACTTTTGGGACTTTGCAGCCACGAAGGCGGTGTAAGGTAGGTCCCACAGGCGTTCTGGGTAGCTATAACGGTGGCTGCTATCCACGTTACCATCTAAAGTAACTTAACGATATCTTAACAAATATCGTAGTTATAATAATGTAATAACCTGCATTAAATAGCGTTTTTTATGCATTTAACGATGCCGTATTAACATTTATGCATATCTGCAACATTTATTATAAAATCTTTTTAAACGGGAATATTTATCCGAATTACGCGAGTTACGAAAATCGTTTTTATACCGATTATCTTTAAAAGCGCTTGAATTATAACCGTTTAAAGCTCGGGAATTACTCCGATACTGGCGATTTCGGGACTAATTTCGACGGCTACGTACTCGATTATTAAAACGGTTATAGCTACGGCGGTCGGAACTATAATTATTATTATATCGACGTATATTACGGCCGTTATTATTTTAGGATAATTTGCCGGACGATTTAATATTCGCGGATAAAGGTTTTATTATTTATAAATATTTATTTTAGGTTTTGGAAATTAAAATAAAACGGGTTTTTTAACGATTTTTATATACTTTTTTAAAATAAAATAAAGTCGGACGTAAAAAACGCGGAGATATTTTTTAATTTTTATAAATAATTTGTTTTATATTTATTATATAACTCCGTGCTAATTATAATTATTTTTTTAAAAAACGCTAATAACGCGAGTATATTTTATTTTTTGCTAAATAAAAAATATAAAAGCATCGTTTGTCACGGCGCTGGACTTTGTTTATAGGCAGGAAATAAATAAACCCCGGGCGCTAGCTATAGGCGGCCCGGGTGGACCGATATAAACCCGTAAACTAATAATATTTTTATTATTTCCGCCCGAATTAAAAATATAGCTTTTCGAGCTACGTTTTATTAATAAAATTATTTATAATTTTGCTAAAACCGTAAAAAATAAATTATTATACGACCGTTTATATTACCCGCGCCCGCCGACCGTAATATTACGTAGTTTTTATTTTATAAGCGCCGTATCCGCCCGCGAAAATATCCGTAAAACGGCCCGAACCGCCCTCGGGAGCGGATTTTCCGGAAAAGCTCGTTATTTATATTACCGATAACCCGTCCGATTAGCTGCTATATTTGCGCTATATTAACGGTTACGCTATTATTTTAAAGGAAAAAATCGATTATTTTCGTTTCGCCGAATCCGATTATAATGCCACCGTTTTATCCCTAAAATCCAGGATTTCCGAGCTAAAAAGCGTCGTAAAATACCAAAAAAAACTAAATTACGACGCCTAAAAACAAATTACCTTATTTAAGGTCGAAAAGCTTCGTTTGCTCGACGCCGCCGTCCCCGCCGTATAAACCCCCCGATCCGCCCCCGCCGATACCCCGAATATTCCGGTTAAATAGCTTATAAATCTAGTACCGGGACCGATTACGCTTGTTTTTCCCGTCCGTTCCGGATTTTTTTATTTTAGTAAAAAAATCTTTAACCTAAAAAAATTCGATAGCTTTTAAAATAATTTTCGCCGGTTTACGCAGCAAATTTACGGCAAAATAACCGCTAATTCCGACCGATTCCCGACTATTACCGCTCGTTTAATTTATATTACTAAACGTTTAACCGGAAAAGCTTATAAATTTATTTTACCGAAAACCCGTTTTAAAGTCCCCGAGTTCCTAAATTACCCTAAAATGCTTATTTACCTAAAAAATATTTTTAAAAACCCCGACCGCGTTTAAAACGTTTAAAACCGATTATATTAACTAAAACAAAAAAAACCAAAATTTTAGCACGTTTTTTTCTAAATTTTAACGCCTAGTATTAAAAAAAATACTTAAAAATACCTTCGCCCCGTTATTATTTTAAAAAATATCCCGTAAATTTTAAAATATATTTTTATATAGCCCGACCCCGTCCCGAAAATATAAAAAATATACCAATTATTTATAAGCCCTAAATAACCGTTTTCGTTAATATTAGTAATAAATCTCCCGGAACCGTACCGTTATACCCGCCCGGATTTTTATTAGTAATACTGCCGTTGTTATACCCCGTTAAATTGCCACCGTTAGCCCCGATTTATCGAAAAAAAAATAAAAAACCCCGAGGCCTGCTTTACCCGTCGCTACCGGAAAAAACTTAATAAATCTAAATTCCCAAAAAAAATTCGTACCCGGTAAAAAAAAAAAACGCGGCGAATACTTCCGCTACGGCTCTAAAAATTACCGTATCGTTGTTTACCCCGAACTAAATACCCGCTTTTCGTTTTAGTTTCGTTAATTCCGTGTTAGTTACGTTTACCGCCCCGGTAATCCCGATTCGGCTAAATTTATTAGCCCGTTTTTTAGCCCGCCGAGCTCGATAAATAAAATAAATTTAGGTTAAATCGTATTTAGGCTCTTAAAAAAAAGCGCCGCTTAAAAACCGTTATTACCGTCCGATTATTTATTGCCGCCGTTAAAAAAGTTTTTATTTAGGAGGAAATTAACTAAAAGTTTTATTTAATAATTTTATTTATTATTTTAAAACTAAGAAACAAAACGTTTTTAACTTACGTTATAATTAATACCGGAGCCAAAAAAAAAGCTTTGTAAACTAAAGCTAAGCCGCGAATTACGAATTATTTTTAAAAAAAATTAAAAAAGCCGTTCGGACTAAAAATATTCGACGGACGAAACGCTAAAAATAAAATAATTACCTATTATATCGAAACCCGATTAAAAACCGAGGATTACTATAAAAAAATTAAATTTTTCGTAACGTAATTAGCCTATTATTTTATTATCCTAAAAATGTTTTGGCTAAAAAAATACGACCCGAAAATTAAATTTGCTAGCTATACGTTTATATTCGATAACGAATATTACCGAAAATATTATAATATTTTTGCCCGCCCGATAAAAATTAAAGCTTTATATAACGTTCCCGCTAAAATAAAACCGTATAACCTGCCTCCCCGACTACCTAAATTATAATATTTAAATATCGCCCGAATATCGTTAAAAGCTTATACGATATATAACCGGAAAAGCTACCGGCTATTTATTATTATTATCGAAAATATCGACCGTTATTTATAAAATATAACCCCGCCGGAAACCCGAAATTTGTTACCTAAAAAACTAAAAAACTACGCCGACGTTTTCTCGCCTAAAAAAACCGAAAAACTACCGCCGTATCGAAATTACGATTACGATATCCGTTTATAAAACGGTAAAACGCTACCGTTTAGGCCGTTATACCCGATATCCCGTAACGAGTTAATCGTATTTAAAAAATAATTAAAAAAAAATTTGCGCAAAAGGTTTATCCGCCCGAGCTTATTACCCGTTGCCTTTTTTGTTTTATTTATAAAAAAGGCCGATAAAAGTTTTCGTTTTTATATCGATTACCGAAAATTAAATAATATTTTTATAAAAAACCGTTACCTGTTATTTTTAACCAAAAAATCCCTAAATAATCTAAAAAAAATAAAATATTTTACGAAAATCGATATCGTATTTGCCTTTAATAATATTCGCATAAAAAAAGGACAAAAATACTTAACCGCGTTCCGCACCCGTTTCGGTTTATATAAATCCTTAATAATGCCTTTCGGACTAACCGGAGCCTTTATAATTTTCTAAAAGTTTATAAACGATATTTTACGAAAATACCTAAACGTATTTTATATTGTTTACTTAAACGATATTTTAATTTATAACCGTACCCAAAAAAATATTTAAATTACGTCCGCAAAATGCTAAAATCCCTAAAATAAGCCGGTTTATACGCCAAAATCCAAAAATGCGAATTTTTTAAAAACGAAACTACCTTTTTGGGTGTAATCGTCGGCAAAAATAAAATTCGCATAAACCCGAAAAAAATCGAAACGATTTAAAATTGGCAAACCCCGTTTTACCTAATAAACGTTTAAATATTTATTAAATTTAGCAATTTTTACCGACGTTTTATAAAAAACTTTTCGAAAATTATTACCCCGATAATAATTTTAATTAGGAAAAAAATACGTTTTAATTAAAATCCAGCTTATTAAACCGCTTTTAACCGCCTAAAATACGCTTTTATAATTATATTTATTTTAGCACCGTTTAATTAAAAAAAAATTATCTTAAAAACCGACGCGTTTAATTATATATCCGCTAAAATATTATTTTAATACGGGGACGATAAAATCCTAAAATTAATAGCTTTTTTTTCGAAAAAATATTCGGTTACGGAGTATAATTACGAAATTTACGATAAAAAGCTATTAGCGATTATCCGTTATTTCGAAAAATAAAAACCAAAACTAAAAAAAACGAGTTCCCCGATTAAAATTATTATAAATTACCGGAACCTAAAATATTTTATAACGACAAAGTTATTAAACCGCCGCCAAGCCAAATAATCCGAATTTTTGTCCCGTTTTAATTTTAAAATTATTTACCGACCGGGGAAATAAAAAGCGAAACCCGATATTTTAACTAAAAAATTAAAAAACTTATTTAAAAAAAGGATAAACGTTTATTATACTAAAGCTAAATAATATTAAAAAAAGCCAATTTTAACGATTTTTTGTTTATAAACAAAAAATCGGAGGAATAACCCGTCGAATTACCGTTATAAATTTTTAAAATCCCGGATCCCGCGCCCGTTATTATACCCGATACCGTATTAAAACCGGCCCGTCCCGCTAAACGAATATAATTCGCGGACCCGATTTTAAAATTATACCCGATTACCCGAAGCCAACTCCGAGGACCTAAAATACCGGATTACTAGCCGTAATTTAATCGAAAACCGTCGCGACCCGTATTACCCGCCGAAAAAACCGTACCGTTATTACCGCCCTAAATACAAAGTTTATTCGATTTAAAATATAATATAAACAAAAAATTTAAATCGATTGTTTTAATACTAAAAAAAAAACCCCGGTACCGTAAAATATTTTTAACCGAATACGAATTATTTAAAAAATATTTATATTACCGCAAACGTTTATACGTTTTAGCTAACGAGGAATTATACGCCGAATTTTTGCGTTTATATTATACCAGCCCCGTCGCCGGCTATATAAACCGAGCCTATATTTATAAAGTTTTATCCCGGGAATATTACTGGCCCGGTATATTTTTTTATATTAAACGATAAATTCGGAATTATTATATTTGCAAAAAAACGACTACCTCGAAAAAAGCCCGCTAAAAAATATTAAAACTTTTTCCGATCCCTTAAAAAGCTTAATAAAATATTTCGATAAATTTTATTATATACCTGCCTAATAATTACGGTTACGACGCTATTTTGGTGATAATCGACCGCTTAACCAAAATAAAATATTTTATTTATTATAAAAAAACCTATAACTCCGAAAAAATCGCCCGTTTATACGTTAAATATATTTAAAAGCTGCACGGCCTGCCTAAAACTATTATATCCGACCGAAAACCCTAGTTCGTATCCGAATTTTAAAAATACTTAACGAAACGCCTGGGAATTATTATATTATTATCGACCGCGTATTATTTTAAAACCGACGGATAAACCGAAATCGCCAATTTTTTTTTAAAATAATATTTATAAAGCCACGTATTTTATTTATAAAACGATTAGGTACGTTAATTACTTTTAGCCGAATTCGCGATTAATAATACCTTAAACGAAAACCTAAAAATTATACCGTTTTTCGCGAACTACGGATACCACCCCCGTTTCGGATTCGAACCTGCCTTGCCCGGACGCCGTCCTACCGCCAAAAACGCCAAAAAAGTCGTTTTAAAAATATTTATTATATATAAGCATTTAAAATCCGAGATTTATATCGTATAAGCCCGTTACGAGGAATACGCTAACCGGAAACGCTAGCCTGCCTGCAGATTTTATATCGACTAAAAAATTTAGCTAAATACCAAAAATATTAAAACCGTCCGCCTTTAAAAAAAATTTAATTAAAAAAACCTTAAATTTTAAAAATTATTAAAATTATTAACCCGTACGCTTATAGCCTAAAACTACTTATATTTATAAAAATTTATCCCGTTTTTTACGTAAACCTGTTGCGTTTTAATTTTACCGATCTTTTACCTAAATAGCGTTAAAATCCGCTATTTCCCGTCGAAGTAAATAATATAAAAAATAAAACGTAAAAAAAATACTAAATTCCCGCTAAAATCGACGAGGCCGTAAAAAAAGGCCTAACTTAAAATATACCGTTAAATAAGAAAAATACGACGAACCCACGGAATACCTTGCTGCCTAGCTCGAAAACGCCCAAAAGGTTATAAACAACTTTTACCGCCGGTACCCGAATAAACCTAGTCCCGATCGTTTTTTATTATAAAATTAAATTAGACCCTGCTAGTATTATTAACCTACTTATTAAACCTTTTATTATAAGGCTAAATTAAACCTTATTAACAACCTGCCGTTAAACCTTATTTGTGCTAATTGTCACTAGGCGAGGTTTGACTAATATCGACGGCGATGCATCGATAGTATGGGTACTCAAATATATTAAATTTTACACAACGATCCCAGCTTTCGTGGGATCGAAAAAACTATTTAATAATAGCCTATAGGGCTAGTGGGGCTTATCGGTATCAGGCGGTCCTTATCGTTATTAAGTGGTCCGTGCGTATGATCTTTTAATTAAAACGCGAGCGTCCATAATGGCTAGCGTATATGCTATATGACTACCCCCCCCTCGGATGGCAAAAAAAAATTCGACCTCGAATACGCCGGAATGCCCGAAACCGGTATTCGAACCCGAGGTCTAAAAATAGGGAAACTAAATAAAAGGGCTATATCCTCGAGCCCGACCCTACCGTTATGCTATTTTAACAAAATCGCTAATTATAAAGTCTATTAAGAATTCTGCTTTAATCGGGCTTTATAATTACCTACCTAAGTGCCTTTTTTTATTTTTTTATTTTTTTTTTACCGGGTAGAACCTGCGTTTCGTACCCTAACGTATTTCCCGCTAATTTTCTGCTTTATTATCGTTTTTGTAATTTTTATTAAATTTTTCGTTTTTTGCTACTTTTAATTATTGCTAAAGCTTTTTTGGTAGTTTTAGGGCTTGTGGATTTTTTTTATAAAAGGCCTTTAACTTATTTACTAAGTTCTTAAAATTAGACGCGATATACTATTCCGGGTCGTTAAAATATTTTATTTATTTTGCGCGATACCGCAGTTTGTTATAAGTGATTTTGGATGCTAATATCCGTTATACCACATATTCGACTTTTTCCGGAAAGTCGGGGTTTACCACCTTTCCGGCTAGTTGTTTAGGCTTTTGTCCTGGGAGGGGGTTGTTTAGATACCTTCGCAAACGATCCGCAGGGAATTTGCAGCTTCCTTTCTATAATGCTGGTATTTTTAGGATATATAAATAACCTTTTATTCGTTTAATCTTGTATAGTTATCGAGTTATAAAAAAATTTAGCTTATCGTTTAGTCGATTATTAGCTTGGCTTATTTTTTTTAATATATAAATTTTGTCGCCCGGTCCGAAGTTTGGGAGTCGTCGATATTAGTTTATTGCCTTTTTTATGCGTTTTTAAGCTATTCCGGTAATTTTCCTGGCAGTCTCGGTGTAATTTTATATAATCTTTATTATTTATTATGCTTTTTCTCGGTTTAGACGCTTTTTTTTGGGTAGCTTATTTAGTTTTTTAGTTTTGGCTTCCTAATTAATAGGCAAATTTATCGGATAGCCTATTAATAACTCTCGTGGGGATATACCGATCGAGTTATAAGGAACGGACGCTTATACCGCGTCTATAGCAGGGAAAACGGCGGATTAATTGTTTTAGTAATAATTAACGTACGGACGGAGGCGTTAATTTAGATATTTATTTATAATTTTTACCTATTTTATATAATATCCGGCAAAAGCTAGGTTGATTTTAAATTTTAATATTTTTAATAGCTTGTTAGTAAAGTCGGCCACGAATTATAGTCCTTTGTTAATATGGATTTTTCGTGGTATTTTTAATTATCGGTATAAATTTTTATAAAATATCTTCGCAGCGTCCTTAGCCGTGGCTATTAAATAGTATAGCGTGGACTAAGGGATTTTGCTTAAATAATCAATAATTACGAATATATTGTCGAATCTTTGTTAATTTTTTGGTTGTGTTTTAAAGTTTATTGCCAAGTGTTATTTTGTTTTTAAAGGTATCGGTATAAGGTATAAAAGTCCGGGTGTCTTGTTTTTTAGGATTTTAAATGGTTTATATAGGTAATTATCGACGTATTTATCCACGTCTCTGTTTATCCTAGGCTATTAATATCGTAAGGATACCAGTTTTTTAGATTTGATTTTGCTTAAATAATTTGTTGCTATGCGATAATAAGCTTTAGCGATAATTTAAGTCCTTAAATATCGTCCTTTAAATTTATTCGGGATAATTAGTCTCTTTTGGTAATACACGAATTTGTTAGCTTTTATAATCTAGTATTCGTTAGACCCTAACCGTGCTTTTTGTCGGTATTCCTTTAATTCTGGGTTGTGTACGTTTGCCCGTAGTATATTATTTATTAGTTCGAATCCGGACTTTGTCGGAGGCTCTTTACCGTTTTCTAATATAAACACTTTTGTAATATTCTCTAGTTTTAGACAATAAATGTCGGTAGCGATATTATTATCCTTTTAAAGGTCTTTCGTTCGATTTACTAATTTAAATAACGTCATTTATCGAGCGGCTTTTTTTTGGCTTTTTAAATATATAATTTTTCGGATTTGCGTAATAACGCGTCGGCTAATATATTTTTTTTCCCGGGACGGTAGGTAATTAAAAAATTATATTACGATAATACTTCGGCCTATCCTGTTTACCTTAAATTAAACTGTTTTTTCGTGCTAAAATATATTAACGGCTTATAATTTATTACGATTATAAACGGTTTAACGTCTTTTAGGCCGATTAATTTTATTCGCCAATATTATAAAACGTAAACTATTACCAGCAGTTTTTTGTCGTAAATACCGTAATTTAATTCGGCGCTTTGTAACGTTTCCGAATAAAATACTACGGGATACTAGTTTATTTCCCCGTGGTCCTTTTAAAATAAAACGCCGGCTGCTATTTTATCGGAACAGTTTATTTCGACTTTAGTTTTTATATCGTAAAAAAAATAACGCAATATCGGAGCTAATAGTAATACCTTTTTTAAGGCCTAGAATATTTCGTTATAGTTTTTTGTTTAAATTAAGGGTCCCGTCGTGGTTTTGGTTAAATTGTTTAATAGTTTGGTTATTTTGCCGTAATCGCGTATAAATTTGCGATAAAAATTGCAAAATCCTAAAAACGCCTAGATACCTTTAATATATATTTTACCATTGTTTTTTGTAGGCGGCTTCCAGTTTTTGACGACCGAGATCTTCTCGGGATCGATTTTGATATTATTTACTCCCATAATAAATCCCAAAAACTTGGTTTTTTGGATATAGAATTCGTATTTTTTAATATTTGTTTAAAGACCTGTTTTTTTTAATCTTATTAGGACCTTCTTAACGTGTTTTTCGTGTTTTTTCTTTGTTTTTAAAAATATTAGGATGTCGTCTATATATATTAAATAAAAATTATCCAAATAATTAAACAAAGCTGTGTTAATATATTTTTGGAACGTCGACGGGCTATTAGTTAATTTAAAAAGTAACACCTTGTATTTGTAGGACCCGTATCGTGTACGAAAAGTAGTGTATTCCTCCGAATCCGGATTTATTCGTATACGATAAAATGCCTGGCGGATATCGATTTTGGTGAAAAATTTAGCCTAAGCGATTCGAGACAATATCTCTTTAATTAATAGAAGGGGATATCGATTTTTCCTCGTTAAGGCGTTAAGTTTACGATAATTTACGCAAAAGCGTAACCTTTTCCTACCGGGCTTTTGTACGAATAGGATAAAAAACGCTTATAGCGCCGAATTAGGTTCGATAAAGCTTTTTCGGATATAATCTTAGATATATAATCTATAAGCTTCCAGTTTTTTTATATTTATTTTATATAAAGGACTATATCTAATAGCGTTTTTTAGTTTTGCCTTAGGGTTTACGTCGATCCGGTGATTTGCGCGTCCTTTAGGCGGGAATTCGTTTAATTTGGCTTTGTTAAAAACGTCGAGGAAAATATAATATTATTTAGGGATTACGCTACGAGCGAAAGCCACCAAATTAGGCTCGTCGTTAGGCATTATTTTATTAGCTTTTTTATATAAAATAACTTTTTCGATATAATATAAGCTCGTTATATTTACGAATTTAATTTTATAAGCGATTAAATTAAAAACAGGGGCATTAATAGCGTATACGTCGAATAGTCGTGATTTATATTAACCGATATTATTTTTTTTTAATACGTAAGGTCTTTAAATATCTATTTTAGTTTTGTCCGAGGATTCCTTTTTTTTTTGCGGACGGGGCGTTATATTTCGTTAATTTTAATATCCTCCTTAACTCGTCGCTTTATATCTTTTTTTAATAACCTTTATATAAATAATCCCTCGGTTTTAAGGAAAAGACGCTGTAAAATAGCGGTAGGTACGAATCGATAGGGAGTAATAAGAATTTCCGCCGGAGGTATTTTTTTGGCTTTTTTTTCCAATTTAGTAATACGTTTGGTGATTTGCTAACAGCGGACTTTATTATCGTGTTTTTTTAGCGATATTATAATCCTTTAATAGCGTTTTTTTTCCGATATTATATATATTAGGCTTTTCGTTTATAACCTTTTTAACGGTAGGCTTTGGCGGTCGTTAATAGCGTTATTGGCTTTTACGTTTATTTTATTTTCGTTTTTCGTTTTTTTTTATAATAGCATCCCGTCGTCGAGTATTTTTAGTGTATTCGGGATTTTTTAGCTATTAGTTGGCGTTATTACGAGATATTTTTAGAATATAATATTCCTTAGGCCAAGAGCTTGGGAATATAAGGCGTCCACGACGGCTGTTTATAGGCAAATCGTAGCGTTCGAAAAATTTTTTGCCTATAATAAATTCGTGCTTTATATCTAATATAAAAAAGGGTACGTCTTTGATTATACGTCTTTAGATTTTTAAATAGGCGATAACGGCGCTGTCGATTAATTATAACGTCGTCCCGTTAAATTTAGCGACGGAATAAAGCCGGAATCTTTATATAATTCGTTTTTTAAGTCGATTACGAATCTTTATTATAAATTTTATATTGGCAATAATATAAGCGTTTGCTCCCGTATTAAAAAAAGCTTTGGCTATAAGGGATATTCCGTTATTTATTATAAAATAGTCTACCACGAAAGGCGTTCCTTTAAAGTACCTCTTTAGAAAATCAAACGGGATATCCTTAACGTTATCCAAAGCCTTGATTAATAGGTAATTTTTGGGAAAAAAGTCTAGTTGTCCCAAGGAAGCTAGTTTTCCGATTTTTTATCAGCGATGGCAGCTTCTAGTTTAGCGCGGTTACTATTAGTAAAAGTTTTTATAATAATCGCATTAATGCGTATATCGTCTAATTTGCTAGCCTTATTTTTATAAGGATATTCGTTAGAACGGTAACCTAATTTGTAATAGGTAAAATAACGTTTTTTAGCGATTAGCTTTTTACGGTTTTTTATATTTTTAAAAGCACGGTATAATTTTTAGCCGCCCGAGGTAGTACCTAAAAAGCGAAATTTATATTCGGAGCTGCCCGTCGGTTTTTTTTTAAACGATACGGCGGTAGTTATTTTGTTTTTGTTAGTGGAGTTTTGATTTTTTTTTTTTGCCCGAGCTTTTTTTTTTATCGGGAGCAATATCTTTATCTTTGCGAGCGTTACGCTTAATAAAATTTTTATATTACTAATTGTTATACTAAATTAGCGTTTTATAAAAATCCTTAAAGGTTATTTTGTCGTCGTAAAATTTTTTAACGACTCGCTCGTTAAAACGGGAGGGGATTTTGTCGTTTAAATCGCGTTTATATTTAGCGCGGGGAGTGCCAGCGAGTTTTGTTAATTTAATAAATTTTAAACGGAAAATACGGAAAATTATATTATTAGTTATAGTTAATTTTTTAAATTTCTCGTAGGCTTTTTTTCGAGCGTTCGGGTTACGGTAATAGGTTTTTAAATAATAAAGCATTTGTTTAGCTATAATAAAAAAAGGCTTAGCTCCGTATTCGGAGTATATAAAAAGAAAAAAATCGTCCGAGGCAGGCTTATTTATTTTACCTAAAATATAATTAATTTTGCTGGCTTTAGTAGGGAAGTGATCCTTATTATCGGTTAATTTTTTTTTGAGTAATATAAATTATTGGGAAAAGTTTATATTTTTTTTTTGTTGGTAAAAGTTCCTAAATTAGCAGCCTTAATATTGCGATTATAGCGAGTTCCGCCGGACGAGACAAAACTAGCGGGGGTGGCTTTTCGATTAAATCGGGAGGTATTATTAGTTTAGGGACGGCGAAAAAGCTTAACGATGTTATTTTTTAGCTTTTCGATCTCTTCGTTTTTGTTTTTAATAAGTTCCTTATAAACTCGGACAGCCTTTATATATTAAAACTTTTTATCGTCGTATTTTTTGCCGAAATATATAAATTATCTATAACTACGACGTAGGTTACGATTAATAATTCTATAAAGCAAGGAAAGCTTATCGGATTATCCGCGATATATTATAGCCATTAAAATACGCAGCTTGACTTTTATAAAAAAAGCTTTAAAATCGGTTTTAAATATTTTAATAAATTAAATTATATCGATAATATTATCGAATTTAGGCCAGACCTTTTTATTATCTTTAATAAAGGGACGGAAGGGAAAAATAGGGTTTTTTTTGCTATAATGCTTAGCGAATTGTTATAAGCGCGTTTTAGTATCCTCGCGTAGACTTTTAGGTTTAATTTCGAAGGTAATATTTTCTAAAAGTTATTTTTTAGCGTTTAGCTATTTGGCTTTATATTTTTTATAGGTGGTATTTTCGTCGTAAACGGGAGAGTTAATAAAGTTATCGTCGGAGACGTCGAATAACTCGTCCTTTTAGCTAAGGGTGCGTGTCTCGTAGTTTTTTTCGACGTCAGGAGCGACGAATATTAAAAAGCTACGGCGGCGCAGCTCGCCGGCGGGAATATACGAGGCGCGGGGGAAGGTATCGCTAAAGGAGGTTTTATCGAATTTAACTTAACGGGCGGCTTTTTGATTTTCGACGGTTTTAGGATTATTAAGTTTAGCTATTATAACTAAAGGCTTGTAGGGTTCGGGTATTATATTCGGGGTTCGGGTTTCGGTATCGTATCGTTAAATATCGGTTAATAAATATCGTATTTAGGGGTCGGGATCGGTGAGTAGGACGATTAAGGCTCGTCCGGGCCTGTAAAAGATTGGTGTAAAATTGTTATTAAGCGAGGTTTAACTAATATCGACGGCGATATATCGATAATATAGGTATTTAAATATATTAAATTTTATATAACAATCCTAGTTTTCGTAGGATCGAAAAAATTATTTAATAATGGCTTATAGGGCCAGTGGGGCTTATCGGTATTAGGCGGTCTTTATCGTTATTAGGTGGTCCGTGCGTATGATCCTTTAATTAAAGCGCGAGCGTCCATAATGGCTAACGTGCATGCTATGTGACTTTAATTATAAAACTTAACCCTAAACCGCCAAAACTACGTATATTAATACGGAGCTACGAGGAAAAAAAAAACTAAAATGCGTCGCAAAAGCTCCGCTTTAAAAAAAAGGAGTATTATTACGGCGCTAAACCTTGCTTATAGGCAGGAAATAAATAAACCCCGGGCGCTAGTTATAAACGGCCCGGGTAAACCGATATAAACCCGCAAACTAATAATATTTTTATTATTTCCGCCCGAATTAAAAATATAGCTTTTCGAGCTACGTTTTATTAATAAAGTTATTTATAACTTTGTTAAAACCGTAAAAAATAAATTATTATACGACCGCCTATATTGCCCGCGCCCGCCGACCGTGACACCGTTATTCCGTGCGATATTTTTAAAGCTAAAATAATTAACCGTAAATCGCTTTATAACGATAACCGGGTTAAGCTTAAAACGTATTTTTAGTTTATCGTAAATAAGTTATAATTTTTTATATAATAAACGATAATAAGCTCCGGGTATTAGTTTATTTATTTATTAATTTAAAGTTAAACTTTGCAAAAAAATATAAAAATAATTAATAATAACGTTTTTTGCGTTTTTGGAAAAGCCGGTAAAAAATTCGTGTAATTTTTTAACGAAAAATAAAATATCCGTAAAAATCAAATTTTTACTTTTAAAAATAAATCCTCGGTTTTTAAAATTAGTATAATTAAAGTCGAAAACACCGATAATATCCCGTTTAAATATCGGGAAATTGTTTTTAAACGGGTTATAATAAAATTAAAAAAACGGGTTCCGATTTCGAAAAATAACGGGTATTTACGGTACTCGGTAATGCTCGTAAACCGAGCCTGCTTACGTCGTAAAAAAAACGGGGTTGCTTAAAAAACGGTTTTAAAAGAAAAAAATCGATTAAAAGGTAAATTAAAGCTACGAAATTAAAGGATTTCCGGATTACGCTGTTTTTTTATTTATTCGTTTCGTTTTTAATAATAACCTTGTATTTTAGCTACTCCGTGGTGTATATTATTTATATAATTTCGTAAACGTTTTTATTTTTCGACCGTAAGCTCGTCGTCGGGATTATTATTTATACTAAATATAAAACGACGGGGGTTACGTAATTTTAAAAAAAGTTAAGAAAATTACGGGGTAACGTTAGCTATTACAGATACGCGTCGATTATTAGCTTAATTATTTTCGAGTTTTTTAAAAAGCGAGTTTTATAAAATTGCTATTCGTTTAATTATTATAATTAATATAAATATAAATAAATTAATAATTTAAAAGGATCGCTCGATTTTGCTTGATCGGGAGGTATTATTTTTGCTTTGTTTATAAATATAAGCTATTTTTTCCGCGGCTCGACCGTATTCGCCTAGGTCGCGATCGTTTTTTAAACGTATAAATATTACGTTTTATAATAATATTACGTCCGGGTAAAAAAAATTATAAATAACGCTAAACGCGTTTTTATCGTTTTTATAAATAAAAAAAACTCCCGGGTATATTTTCCGATATTATTTTATTATAAATAATACGTAATTAAGAAAATATATTCGGGGAAAAAGTAGGTAAATATAACGTAAAGCGACGAAAATATTTTAATCGCGTTTAAAGTATAAAATATTTTTTAAATCGCTACCTCCCGTTTAAAAACGACAAAATAAATTATTATTAAATAAAATACGCGAAAAACTTATCCGTATATTTCCCGCTTAAAAACGACTAAATTAAATAGTAATATTTAGTAAAAAAATTATAATTAAAAACTTTTTATTTAAAAACGACTAAGCTTTAGCTAATAATAAAATAATAATCGCGTATTTTAGTTAAAATTAACGGTAAACGTAAAATAACCTTAGCGTTTACGAATATTAATACGGCAACGAATTAACCGGTTTAAAAACCGCGCTAAATTTCGTAATCGTAATAAACGGTTTAAAATCCGGTTAAAAAATTACAAAATAAAAATAGCCGTTATACGGCTAATAATTATTTTTCGCGGGGAAGGGAAAATACACGTTTTACCTAAAATAATACGTAATATAATATAATAATTTAATCGTTAGCGCGTTTAAAAGGCGCGTGCGATCGGGGTAACGGCGAAAAAATTTTCGGCCGTCGGGTCGAAGTTATCGCAATAAATAATTTTTAAAAATAATTTAGTTTAGTTTAATTTGCTACAACTAAAACTATAATAATATTATTATATAATAATATTATAATAAAGGTCAAAAAAAGTGGGAAAAAAAGATAAATTAAAAAAGCTTCCTAAAATAAAAAGCTCCTATTATTTAGCTACAGGTTATGGCACCTAATTAGGTGGGCCACGACCTAGCCCCGTGCCGGGCTAGTCCGCGGCCCCCTAAAAGCCACGCATTAGTTTTGTTTTTGTTTTTTTCCTTTTGTGTGTCAACTTCTTTAAATATATTTCCACGGTTCGCGGTGATAAAATTTCTATGAATGCAATTATAACAATAATAATAAATTAATTTGAAACCATGAGATGGCTTATGCTCTACTACTGTTATTAGCTAGAATACAGTTATGGATTATATACGTCAGAACAAACGGCGAATTATCAATCTTTACCGAAACACCTCCAGACCTTTGCTACCAAGCGGAATAGCTGCCAGGGAGGCCGAAGGATCAATAAGAACGAAACAACTTTGTCATGGCATCTTCTCAGAGCCAGAGTCTCGGGAGTGCGGCGTCCTTGATGGCATAAGACGAATTCTTGAATATATAAGTCAAAAGGGTCAATATCATGCTGGCATAAGATATAGCCTGATAGTCTTTCGTTTGACTCGCCATTATCCCATATGTATAACCGCAATTACAACCTCCCGGTTTAAGCAGAACTTGGGCCAGCTTTGTCAAATTTCCAACAGTTCCATAGCTATTCGAGTCTTTACACATGTCAGTAGGCCGACACTTGACAGTTGTCCTTGATAACTACCGATCCTGGACAGCGCGTTCTGTTATTTGTGTTATTCTAGTTTCCCTTTAGCACACATGTTGCGTTTTGTGTTTATATATCTCGTAGCTTTGAACCATCACAAACATGTAAACAAGCAAGTAAGCACATCAGAGAAAATTCAAGACATTTTTGCAACCACCGACTGCATCTCTGTCAAACCCGGAACAAGTCCATATGTGTGCGGAATGTATTTACAAAGTCTATCAACAACATATCATCTACTGTAGTCTGAGCCTCGAAAGAAGACCGCAAGAGAAATAACGGCACGAGGAGAACCTCTGGAACCAAATCCGCCGTCTCAGTTAGAATTCATGATAGCGCGCTGATGTGATTACCCGTCTAGGTCCAAGTTGTGACGCGTGATTGTCTTACATGCCCTCGATACCACTGAGACTTATAGTATAGGTGCTTTATTGACAACATGGTTGCAACAATCAAGATCTGCACAGTCTGACATCTATATCGACCGATCTAAGTTTTGAGCAATGGCAAATACAACAAATCGTACAGAGTACTGGTTCATCCACGGTAATATATCATACAATGGCACGCGCAAATAGAAATATGTTTCCTCATTCTTGTTTCATCACTAGCCAACAGACAAGAATGTTTGTCGCTGATGGTCCTCTCAAGACGCAAAGGGAGTATTATATGAATTCGGCAATGGTATTGTAAATTCACTTTGCCTAGCTGCATCTTTTTTTACACTCAACACGCACACCTAACGCTATCCCTCAATACGGAGCGTTTCTTCCTGTGCCTGTAAGAGGGCTCTCTCTAGAGTAAGAACACAACTTGACATGTCATTGCCATATGTCTCAGATATAAATCAGATACATTATAGCACACAAAACCGAGTACAAGGCTGCAGATATCACGACCTCCAGCAGAAGTGTGATGTTCAGACATGCAAGAACATGTGACTTGTGATCATTAGACTTCAAACAAGGACATGGCCTCATCCGATAACGAAAAAATGACATAGTGCTCCAAAAACGCAACACTGCCTATTTAGTTTTACAATATGTAGGAAAAGAAATATCATGACAGAAGTGCACAGGCCAAGGCAAGCAGTCGTTCAAACGGACACTGGACAGTATTGTTCACATAGGGCATTGGAGGCAGGAGTGTAACTATCACGGTATATCGTCATACAGGCAGCTTGTCCAAGTTGGAAATGATACTCTCACTATAAAAGTGGCGGATCTCCCTGTACGTCACCATGGACCAGTGAACCATGGACTTGCCACAAGACGAGAAAAGTTCAAAGCCGAATAGCCACAAGATACTTCCGGTCAAGGTGCTGCCGCCGTGACGAACCTCGAAGGGTCCGTCTGATTCCACAACCAGGTCAGGAACGAACCAGGAAAGAACAAAGTGGCGATGGGCATCGGCGCCACGCCTAGCACAAGACATTCAACATTCCATCACTCTGGAGTCTGGACCAGGGCTCAGTAACGGCCCAGCCAGCCAACCAGCTCTGCTCGCCACAGCTTCGACTCGTATAGTTTCGGCACCTCTTCCCACTTTGAGAACGACGCCTCTACCTGGTACCGCCCGGTGCTATGGACCCATGCCAGCTACGAGCTTCCTTGCTGCCCAGCTGCTTCTAGATTCTGGACCATGACTTGGGAGCGTCCCGAGTCGGCAAAGATGGTCCCCAAAGCACGACTTGTCTACCCAGGACGCCCTTGCAAGTTGCGGTCGATCATGAGCCGAACGAACTGACTCTCCAGCAGTGGAGCGCGTCATACTATACTTAGCCCTGCTTTTGTCGGGATCGCTGCTGGAAAAACGAGCTATGCAACGGCCTTTTTTCTGGACAGGCTGTTTGAGTTTATGCCGCGGCGATGGATAAGCAGGCAGGATCCCTACAATGATGGCATGAACTGAGAAAAGTCCCATTGAGCCCACCAGCAAGAGCCGTAGCTGTTTCAGAAGACGATCCCTTCCTGCTCGTGGTGGGTCAGCCGGTATATCTTCCGGAGAGGGACTTACCCAGCTCGGCCAGCTCGGACTCTTAGTGGACAGATCTGGGCCAGCCTGAGGTACGTGCTCATCGGATGAAAGCTGTTAGAGTCCGACGACATAGCAACTACACCAACGCCTAGGAAGGACCCTTTATGACGAAGCTGAGCAGTTGGGGTAGGCGTATCTTTGCTTGCTAGAAGGGTTCAAACCATGGAGAGGAAGAACTCGGTCTCGGGACCTCGTCGCCACTAAGACGCCTACTGTGGAGGAAGCTGTAGGACTTCTGCATGTCCGTCCTCGGCCGGTATAGTACATACTATGATCCAAGCCATCGGGACATGATACTGACTATACAAGTAGTATAGCTTAAGTTGTGGGAAACAAAAGCACACACGCCTTCCTACCTACCTACCTAGACTCCTTCTAGAGGGATGACTGAAGAATACGATCAGATCCTAGGCCGCGTCAGTAGAGACGGATGACTCGTTCTGTAACGAGAAAACCCATCTGTCATGGTTTCAGACTTGCCCATCCACTTGGGCAAACAGGAGGAGTCAAAGCGAGAAGCAAGCGCTTTGGTGATCAAGTCGTACAGCTCCATCCGCCCATATGGCGGCGGCGAAGGCTGATTGATGGGGGCGCTCCCCGAGGCCGCGTGCCTACTGGATGGATTGTTGGATGGATCCTCCGGTCGTGGTGCTGCGTTTGTTTAGAGGAAGCAAGAACCGGGCGCCACCGTGGAATGCCTGCTCAGGGACCACACAGATGGAAAGTGGTGCCTCTCCTCTTGGCCGGTGCCAAGAAGGGTTCTTTGCGATGCAAGCGGTACCGATGGAAAAGCTGAAACATGAGTGTGATGGAGCACGGGCCAAACAACAATGTCAACCTCACATGGGGGCGGACATTTTATCCGCCATGAGGTACGTGTATGGAGTCCTGGGAATAGTATGTAGTATTCCGGCTGGATCAGATGTGCTGATCGTGCTGGGCTCTTGTTTACTGAGGAACTCGTCCGAGTTTTGGGATGTCGTCTGCGTGGTCATTGTCCACGGCTCTGAATCCTGATCTCGGTCAGTGACGACGCCCTCAAATCCCGTAGGTTGACGGAGCGGAGCGGATGACCCAGCTTGCCCAGCTGACTTGGGCCAAGCCAATTCATTCAAACTACGGCCGGGTGGGAGGCAAGTCGTCGTTGTTACTGCTCGACTGCTTCTGTTTGATCATAGTACATGCATACTTACCTAAGAGCCCACGACCTAAGCAGCGGCAGGCCCGAGCTGATTTCCCAAGCCGAAGCGGCGGGTAGGTTAGCTATACCGTATTGGCACCACCAATTAGCAGCCGAACCGTGCAAGTTGCCCTTGGCTTGCTTGCCGCTCAGCCTGGAGAGGGTCGAGCCTGGCAGAGCGCGGCAAAAGGCTGGGAATGTAATCTATTCCAAACCATGGGCCCAAAGCTTACCTTGTCGTGGATTAGTGAAGAGCACGTAACCTAGTACCTACCCAGCAAGAAGCACGGCGTTGGTCGCAGGGCGCCAGTCCCTTGCCTCGCTATTGTGGACTCCATGTCTCTGTCTCTTTCCATCTTGTCTTTGCAAACTCGGGACATTCCTAAAATTGGGTGTGGGGGACAAAGTATAGTTCTTCCAGTTCAGCTCGAAGCGGTCTGCGACTGGTTCGTGTCTGTAAGAGGACGATCGACGTTAGCATTCGAGCTACGCCCGAATCCCGTAGATGACCGAAGCTCTAAGGTAGCTAGGTCAGTGTGTTCTTTCTGGAAGCGGACCAGAAGAAGCTGCGACAGTCCATTTTGAGCGTGTCCGTGTCTCAAGTTGCCCAGCCTAGCATCTCTGAAACCATTTTCTTTTGGGCTGATGGTGGGCTGCCAAGCAGCAGACTAGATGTGACCGTTCTGCCCCAAAGTACACGTCCTTCAGGTGAGCCTAGGTATCCGTCGTAATGGAGCTGGGTAGTTGGAGCGAAGAGGAACCGTGCGCGCGCGCGCCGCTTTCCCATGTCGTCGTTGGTGCTAGTAGTGGTATCATATTACCACTATCAGAGAATGCCATGTCATTTACGGTGAGGAGGGAAGATCCTGCGAGGCTGGCCGACTATGTTGGCGTAGAGTGTTCCCGTGCTTCGGGCCTTCTTGCCTTGGGAAGAACGTGCCTGGCATTCCTCTGTACGATGTATTCCTATCAGCATCAGCAGCAGCCACAGCAGCAAGTGCTTGCATGATCATGGCTAGTGCTAGTACGAGGTTCCTCGCGTGGTGCCTGGCTGGGGATCCCGCCCTTCCCTCTCAGGGGTCGCAGCGGAAAAAGAGAGGGCAGGGGGAGGGTGCTGGGATGGGCGAAGAGATGTTTCAATGTTTGATGTGCAATGAGATGCCATCGTGAGTCGCGTTTCAGGAACTGCAATGGTACCTGCAGTAGATCTCTCGTTTTTATCGTGTGGTTGGATGATCGGCAGCTGGGCCACTGCGTGTTGAGGCTTCATGTCCGTGCCTGCAGCTTCGGCACAGGAACAAGGTGACAACGCCCCCCCAGTGGCAGGATGGCAGCTGCATCTTTCCCTTGCATGTATGTTGGCCATACGGGTCGTGCCTGTCTTTGCAATAACTGTGCGATATGCAATATAGTAGGTGAGTAAACCTGCTCAAAGTTCATGATGCCACTCCCTAGGTGCTAATTGATTATTCGAGTCTGCAGCCCGGCCGAGAAAACATTGACTGTCCAGTGTTCAAGACCCGTCCGTACCTTGGATCGTGTGTATAGAGATTTCCTCAAGCTTGCCCTAGCGGAGAATTAAGCGCTGTAGATCTCCCGCCTGGAATAGCAGCACGTAGCAAATTATCCAGTGCCTCAGACCTTCTCGCTTATCACTCGGAGACTTTTTTGTCAGTTGATGGGCCTTTTTTTCTTTTCTTTAATTAAAGATCGAACGGAAGAGGCCCGTTGATGTGTATCACGGGCGACCAAGCACAGAGTCTACGACGAGGCCCATGCTCGTCACAATTTGCTGCCTCATTATAGCTTCCACCTATACACGGTAAACTACATATCTAATCTAGGCTGTCCTGATTTGGATCACCGCCAACTGCAACCCAACGCGCGGTTGAGCCTCACGGCCCATCGCTGCTCTGCCTGTGCACTTTGTTCGTGTGAACCGCCAGACAGGCGCGTGGCTTGCCATTGGGATTCGTGCCATTATCCAATCATCCAGAGACGGCTTCTAAATCGCAGTGTTTCATACTCGTGGGTGCAGGCCCGCCCACTCGCGAACATCACCAGAATGCTTCTCTTTGGCAGCCCAATGCTGTCTGAATCTATGCTTGGGAGTATTGCAGATCGTCTCTGGGCCCGCATCGAGCGGGTAGGAAGCAGGCCGTTACAGATGCGGCCGGCTAGAATGGCAATATCTATGGATGAACCTCTTGCTAAAGAATATCTATTTCCGGACTGAAGCAAAGCACAAGATACTCAAGCAGGCATCCGAAGTGGCTCGCACCGAGCCAATCAGCCGCCTCGCGAGCTCGTCTAACCGGTAAACGCTGGCGATACGCAGAGGCGGGAGAGGATGGGCTTGAGCATCCATCCTTTATTGGCCCGTGTCACCACCCACTCATGGCTCTCGGATGCAGATTTTTAGGCTTGACCTCTGCGACGAGAGGCTCAAAGAGTCTGAAACAGGTTGCTTCGAGGTGCTCTGAGGCGCTAGATCAGAGCTTCGTTTGGACGGCAGCTCGCTCTCGGCGGCATGGGGGGGCCATGCCATGTCTATGGAATCTTCCTCTCGTGTGCCATGAAGAATGAATGGAAGTGTCAGCAGCCAGCCCGGCGTTACGCCCAAGGTTTTCGGTGCATGTCCACAGATTGCTCCTCGTAGCACATGGCGTCTTGACCATTCTTACACTCTATATCTCTGACTGGCCTCTTGAGTAGATGGCAACAGAGCAAGCAGGTATAGTATGTTGCGCGAGTAATGGCGCAAGCAAAGTCTAGCCGTGATGCGTGTACAGACTGCGGACATACAATACAGACTGCCTCATATGCCATGGCTCAGGATCCACGAGGTTTGGGTGGCTTCCCTAGTCGATCAATGTTTCGAACCGTGGTTGAGACGAAGAAACAATCCTGCCCGATCTGATCGGGAGTCACTACCGGCGAACACCAGTTTGCTGGCCTCGTCAAATAGCACTGTCGCCAGGTAGGCAATACTAGTAGTGTTTTCGCATCGGCAGTCCTCAGCAGAAATAAAAAAAAAGGACATGAAATTGCGGAGGAGTTTCGCATCTGACGAGGATGTCACGTTAAGGCCCTGCTGGTGGAGCGTATTCCTTGTGGGAAACGACGCTTGGCAGAATACGAACGTTACCCGCAGCGATGTAGGTAGGTCACATCCATCCAGCCAGAGCAAGGCGGGATTCTCACCAGAGGACATACCTGCGCCGGAGACGACATCGGCTACGAGGAGTAACAGAGAGAACTAGAACTACCTCGTAGAAAGAAAAAATCAAGCACGTTAGGGCAACGGGATGGCCTAGCTGCACAAAGTACGGCTAATTAAGCTGGAGGGGTCAATGTTCTTGTGGCTTGCTTACCCGCAGCAGCATTGCACGTTGCTGCCGCGGGTCCCCCTCGTTCGTTCCTGAGTGTGATGGTTTCAAGTTCTGCTGGTCATGATGATCAAACAGGTCCGCCTACCCTTTTGGGAGCTGGACCAATGGTTCACTGGGAGATGCAGAGGTCTGGACCAGTCACCCATTCCGGGCCTCGACAGTGATGATCTCACTGAGGCCCGGCGTTATCAGATATGCCTCCGAGGTTCAGAATGCGTGATGATAAGCAGCAGCAGCAGAGGCATACATACATACATATCGCAAAACATCGGGACTTGGCATGAACTATGCGCGACGCCAAAAAAGCCATGATCTCCTGGGCTTTGACGCAACCACCTCGATCGGAGGTGTAAGCCATTGTTGGAGCAAGTTGCTTGCTTGCTAAGCAGAATACGATATAGTCAGTCACCTGGCTTCATGTCGGGAACTGCAGGCAGCCCACTGCAGAAGTCGTAGGAATAAGGAGGGATGAAGAGGAAGAGGCTCTCACGATCAAATCATAGTGGGGTCCGTTCTTGGGAAGTGCAATTCTTTACAGAGGTTCATAGTTTGCGTGCAGGCACGTACCTAATCTGTAGGTGAGGTAGGTCATCTTGATGACGGACCTGTCGTCGCCACACTAGCTAGTATAGGCCGCTCGATCTGGACGGATCATAATGTGCTTGTTTCCGCAACGGGCAGAATGGGCGGGCGCCGGGCCATTTGGTCGCAAACTCAATGGGCTTTTTAGCGGTCAAAGGCAGGCTATAGAGATTGGCAAAAAGATGAACCATTTCCAGTATAGCATGGGCAGACGCCCCGACCCAGAAAGAATAGTAGTTGCTGACTTGTCCGGGCGCCAAGCCACACCATGATCGCTGTCGTCCAGTCGTCATGTGCGCCAGCCAGCTCACAGCACCTTGCGATGATGCTAGCGCCGGCGAGTGCTGGTCTGGCAGATGCATTCGCATGGACACATACAGTAGTAGCACACAGATGGATGGATCACGGGAGAGGCGGGGGGCTTCTGCGCAGAGCGCGGGCACAGAGCGAGGTCTCTGCATTCGGGATCAAGCGCATCATCAATGACCGCTGCATGGCTGGCGGAGAATGCCTGCTCGAGCCTGCGGCTTTCTGCGAGGTAAAGGCAAAATTGTGGATGGCTGACGATGGATGGATGGGAATTGATGTGAGGTTGGTCTTCGCGATTTGATGCTCCACACCCAGTTAGTTGACGGCTCGCTCCCACTCAACTCGTCAACCCTACTGTCGCTACTGCAGGCCCTCAACTCTCTTTCTTCTCTGTCTCTGTCTCTGCTGCAGTGCAGACAAGGTCCCCTCCAAGAGAGAGAAATCTGAGAAAATGGCGCCCATTTCTAAAACGCGTTTCAGATTTCCCAGAAATGCGCTACGGACAGTCGGCAGCCAGGGCCCTGGTCCCCCAAAACGCCCAATCAGGTCTGGCCAGGCCGGGGTAAGGAACAGGGAAATAGAATGCCTGGACACCACGCACAAGAGAAGCGAGCGAACGAGACTCACCTCGCCTTTTTCTCTCTCTCTCTCCCTCACGTCGACCAGTCAAGAAGCACTGGCTAAAAGCGGCGGCGCAGCATTGCCGAGTGGACGCATCTTTGACTGTCTCTGAGAGTTTCCCTCAAACAAAAGTACCGATACATTTAAACATTTGTCTATAACAGATCTCGTAGCGCAATCCTGTCGTGTATACCCGCCGAGATGCCACGAAGATTCAGCAGCTCTTGGTATTACTGCGTACAAGCTGTGTGTAATAATGACAGAAGGCAAAGCATATTGCCAATTGGGTCTTTGTATGGACGATGATCCAGGTGCTGCAGATCGGAGCTGGATCTGGTTTAATAGTAAACGCAAACTCGTACTATGATAAGAAGCCATTCGGTTCATGGCCAAGATTTATAGTCCAGAACAGGTCTGAAGATCATCATGACGGCCCAAACACATAAGAATTTGCAAATGCTTTCGTACCCCCTTCTCCATTCATCACTTTCCCAACATAAACATCACGAACCGGACCACTTACACAGGTCGCAATGGCCCTTTTCCCCAACTGTGGGTAGGCTTGCAACTGCGGAACAGTGTCATTCCCTGTGAGAATGCAACCGCGTAATATGAGGGTGGTCGTAGCAGTCCACCCAGCCCCAGCTTTATGTGCCGATATTCTGTCATGCATGATGGATTTCCAGAACCTGCTGTCCCCGCCGGCAAGGAAGCTCTTCGTTATGGAGTCTCTTGGTCTGCCAACCTAGTAAGCACAGTCGCTCTTGTCTCTAAGCGACGCGCCAGTATGCGGAAATTAGATATCGTAGAACACGCACCACGCACCACCACCCCTCGCTCAACCACTACCGAGCAATATATTCTGACTCCTTTTTTAAGCTTGTCTGAGACAATGACAGCTGTGCATGGCAATTGCGGGGAGATATTGGAAAACGAAAAAAAGAGACAGAGCCATGCAGTTCCATTCCGGACCGACAGACAAAAGATCTGAGTTCAATGTCTCGCGGTTGTCCAGTCCTCTTGTGGAAGAATTACGACACGGCGAGAGAGACATTTGACGGGCTTTCTATTCATAGAGCTGAGCACTCCCGGCGCATGCATGAACCTGGCCGGGTGGTACCAGTACCGATGTGTCCGGCTAGCTGCTTGCCGCTTTGTCGCTCGCAATCCCACTTTTCGCTGTGTAATACGTACGAGGTTGGGATATATGGATAGAGAGGTTATGTGTGTCAGCGATGAGCGACCACGAAAGACGAGACACACAGAGAGAGACAGGCACACAAAAAAACCAATACAGGGCCTGACCTGGGCAGGCGACCGCCGACCGACGGTACCCCATCAGCGAGGAGCGTACCTGGCACTGGCGTCCCCATTTGTGGCCATCTCAGATCTTTAGCACCTGCGGGATGATCTAGTATTCTGGACCACTCGCCTTTTAAGATTTTTCCCATTGAGCGCGGTAAGGCCACTCTAAGCGGCCGGCTTATACACGTTGACAAGGCAGAAAGCGTGACGCCGTCGATTGCAAAGCTTAAATTAAAACGGCATGTCGTGGCATTGGGATACCATAGGCAGGCCACTGGCGCTGCGATGGATGCGGCGAAATATGCCCATACAAATGGCAGCGCGTCTAGAGAGCCCATGCCATGCACAAAGACCACATACAACAATGCCACCCCCATACAGAGAGGGAGGGAGAGCGCGCGAGCGGTCAGGATTGGACCGCCGTCGTACTGAGAGCGGATACATCTTGGGTTGGTCAGTGGTCGTCCTCTGCGCAGAGAGGTTCTGGTTTCCCTCGGCCAAGGATGACATGGACGTTTCTACCATTGCAGAAGTCAAAGCCGAGCTGTTCCTGACGAGCTTGTCAGCGTAACCGGCACGACCCCAGCAGAAGAATGCAGCTAGAAGGGCCGTGTGGTAATCCACCCAGCAAGAAGTGACCCTTGTGACCTGATCCTCAGTCCTCCATGGCACTCCGGAATGCGTTTGTGAGATGATCCTCCTCTAGTGTATAATGAGTAGGTACGTATCGTAGTGTAGAGCGAGTGGCACGCCGCACTGGACGACCCGATGACACCCACCACGGGAGATGGCGACAACGTTTTAAAGCACGAACTTCGATGGGTGCACCTGGGATGGTCTGAAGACAAAGTTGCGACTGTTGAGGCTCGCCGCGCCAATGATGTTGATCGCACTCTCTGTTGCTGCTCGAACGCTGAGTCGCGAACGGCCAGGCTATTACGACACAGGTCCTATCGGGCAGCCGGGCTAACGCCCAGGCACAATGCATTGTTCATTTATAGACCAATCATTATTAGTGTGTTTACTGTACAACCAGAGAAAAGATCCAGAAAAATATGCACGCGGGTACTACCTACACCATGTTCAGATCTTGAGAAACAGACTTTTCCTTACTTGTGCGGGAAAGAGCTGCTACATTGCCATGCTGACTTGTGCCACATCTTGGGAAATAACCGTAGAGAGGGAGCAACAAGAGTCAGTCAGCCATCCAGTGCCATGGCCAGTCAGGGCATAGGTAGATGCGTCGCATCGGCTCGTGAGCATTGTCCTCCTCTCTGCATCTCCAACCCTGTCGTGATCCCTTCCTGCTTCCCTGCGATACTTGGCGCCTCCTCTTTTTTTCTTCTGCCCTTTCTTTCTCGCTCTGTCGGAAATACTCCGTGCATACCCACACCCAGCTATGTCCCTGCTGCTCTGAGCGCAGAGGAGCGAGTGAAAAGCGCCCGAGACTGGGTACACTGACCCCGATCCTGAACCTGGGATGTAAGGTAGGTACTTCGTACTCCGTACCCAGAGCTGCCGACTGTGTGTACCTACATGGGCCGTGGACCGGGACTGGACGCTGCTGGTTGCCCACCAGGGATCAAGATGCCATCAGCCATTTTGTCGCTGCGGATCCCCCAAAGGTAGGAGGGCAGAAAGAGAGGAAGAAGAAAAATAGGCCAGTCCAGAGCCGGGGCCGCGGGCGGGGACAGCAGAGAGAGACACACACAAGGAAAAAGGTCTCTCTCGCTATGCCCTCCCGCTTGGAGATGAGGCTTGTCCTGCTCCGTTGCTAGCGGCGTCCCCTAAAAAAGCACACGCCGTGAACCACAACCGCCGACTGCCCTGTGCCATGGTCCGCTTCGAACAACTCATTTCACTGGCCGCTGTTCCCCGAGATTGGGCTGGGCGGACTGTGGGCAGTTGAGGAGTAGAGATGTGCTCATCAGAGTAGAATTAGGTCGCCAGCTCGTAGTGCTCATTATCGCCAAATGACACCTTTTAGTGCAGGAAAACAAAATAATACCAATGCTGCTACTACTACATTACCTGCGCCCTGTGGAATGTCGGATTTTTGTATTCACCTGGTGGAATTCGTGACAACAGATCCCGGACATGAATACGACTGGGAATCTCTTTTGGCATGTAACGGTCAACGGAGGCTCATGGATCGATCCTACGGATGACTTGTGTGTGTGTATACTCCGTCCCTATTTGCTCGAGGGCAGATGAAGTAGTAGTAGCAGGAATATACTGTACGATGTAGCAACTCTCACCCAAGTCACGATAATAAGCTGCTCAAAGCCCAGCAGCAACTGCGAATCTCCGCTCATAGTCGGTGAGCCAAAGCTGCTAACCTAGCTATTAGTCGATGCTGCTAATAACTCCATTGACTATCMGCATCCGTACTTTTTTTTTTTTTTTTTTTACTGTATTGTTGTAGTATCTATGTCAATTGAGTGTGTGTATACGTCTATGCGAAGTCAGCGCGCGGACACAACAAGAGATTGTACGTAGTAAAATAGGGAAGGGAAAGCATTGAGGTTGACGATCGAGACATCCATGTGTGGCTTAATTGCCTACATACTCTACAATACCTGTTACTGCTACGTACAACGATACCTACCAGGCAGGGCCGTGGGCACAGAGCTGGAGCGAGAGAGAGGTGAAGAAAGACAGAGAGACCTGCCCAATCGTATGTGTGCCATCCCATCCCAAGATCCATCCTGCGGTGTCCGCCCACTCCAACTGACTGCCCACTCACACGCCCCCCCTCCACTTCCCTTGCCCTGCTTCCCTCTGGCCTCTCGCGCTCTTTTTTTTCATGGGTCCCGGCCGGACTGGTCAGTGGTCAGTGGTTGTGGCTCAAGGTTCCCACCCCAAATCTCTCAAGCTCTCTCTTCCACCCTCGCGCTCCGTCCCCATCCATCCCATTTGATCCATGGATGTACATGGTAACGCTGCTGTACCACCCGGCCGACTCGTCAACAGCTCGTTGTGGTAGAAATCATTAAACACCCCCCAGGTCCGCCCTCACCTTTTCTATCCACCCTCTCCCGGCCTTTTGACTCTTGTGATTTCTTCACTTCGAGACATCCTCACTCTTTTTTCCTTTCTTCTCTCCCTCACTCCTCTCTCACTCACCTCGTCTCGTGACCATCCAAAAAGTGTTGCAGTATCCCTTCCTCTCCATCACTTCGTTTTTTTTTTGGAGAGCTAGCTGCACACTCAAAACAACCACCCCAATTGTCACATCCCGCCCCACGAGACGCTTTCTCTTCTCTCGACACCCAAAAAAAAGACAGCAGGGCCCCTCCATCCGACTGCGCGCCAGCTCGCCAACTGTCGCCCATCAGACCAAAAGGAAAGACAAGTTCGCCTCGCACCCGCGCGCAGCTTGCCTGACTCTCTTGTCTGTCGTTGTCACTGCCCACGACGAGGTTGAATCTCTCTGGACTACTAGGGGAATCCACTCAAAGGCTCTTCCCGGATCCTAATTTCTGGACCGCATCGAGGACGCGTTCGCTTAGACGGCGCCCACCCTGCAACCCACCAGCCCACAGGACGGAGGACCGCATCGCATCGGCTCCATCGGCTTCACTCGTTCACAGCAAGCAGCGTCAATCACCTTGACGGTTCATTGTCGACTGATATCGATCTTCCCCCCACAACCACCCGCCTACCCATTCGCTTGAGGCAAATCGGAGGCATCACCACCATCTTGTGCAAAAAGATACATCCAAACGGGCTGGACTCGACTAGAAGAAACATACAGTTTTACGCTATTTGTCGCGACATCAAGGCAGCGCCTTGTGCCCTATAGCATCTCACCCGCACAACAAGCAGCACTGGACTCTGCAACACGTGCGATTTTATACCACTCGGAACGGTTTACTTTTCCTCAATAATTTTGTCCATACGATTGTGGCGTCCCGCAGAGCGACCTCAATTCATACTGGACTTTTCTCTGTCTGCCCTTTAAAGTCTTTCTAATCCGCGCCCTGTACAGAGAATGTACACACAACCCGCAGCTATGGCGGCCGCACCACAAAAACCAGAGACTTTCATGCTCAGCACAGAAGCTCAGCAAGCATTGCCGCATGACGCACAGGTAGCCCTGCAGCAAGTTGACAACCGTAAGTTAATCATTGATCCGTCCGCCTCCCCAACCTTTACGCCACACTTAAAACTCACTGTGCATGTACAGTCAAATATTTCCTCATCTCAGCACCTGTCGATTGGCAGCCAGATCAGTACATTCGCAGATTTCTTCTCCCCACGGGCGAATATGTCTCTTGTGTACTATGGAACAACCTGTTCCACGTCTCGGGCACTGACATTGTCCGCTGCCTGTCCTTCCGCTTCCAGGCTTTCGGACGCCCCGTCAAGAACTCCAAGAAGTTCGAGGAGGGTATCTTCTCGGATCTGAGGAACCTGAAGTCCGGAACTGATGCCTCCCTCGAGGAGCCCAAGAGCCCCTTCTTGGACTTTCTCTACAAGAACAACTGCATCCGAACACAAAAGAAGCAGAAGGTCTTCTACTGGTACAGCGTCCCGCATGACCGCCTGTTCCTCGACGCCCTGGAGCGCGATCTGAAGAGGGAGAAGATGGGCCAGGAGGCCACCACCATGGCTGTCAGCGAGCCTGCTCTGTCGTTCCAGTACGACTCGTCGCAGTCCCTCTACGAGCAGCTCACCAAGGCCCAGCAAGCCAACTCCTCGTCCTTCAACGCACAGCAGGTCGCATTCCCCCAGTCTCAGGCCCCGTCGCCGGTGATGAGGGCAATGGAGTCCATGCCTCCCCCGCAGATGATCCCTCAGACCATGGCCCCTTTATCCGACGGCATGGAGGCGATGGTTCAGTACCAGGCAATGGCGATGGCTCCGGCCATGCCTCCTCAAGTTCAGCAGGTGGTCAAGCGTGAGCCTGACTACGCTCGTGTCCAGTACAACCAGAACGGCGTTCCGATCCAGGGCCACCAGCGTCACGCTTCCATGCCTGCCTACGGTCTCGAGTACTCACCAGCTCCCTCTTTCGTCTCTTCGCAGTACGAGGACTACAGCAACCGCGGCATCTCTTTTGAGCCCATCACCCCTCCCCAGCAAGCCATGGGCATGGGCGCCGAGCCAGCCTACATCGCCAACGAGGAGACCGGTCTTTACACTGCCATTCCCGACCACATGGGCATGAACGGCCTCAACGGCATGGTCCAGCTTCCTCCCTCCAACCTGGCCGGACCCCAGTTCTCTCGCGCCTACGGAGCCAACAACGTCTACTCTGTCATTGAGGGTTCGCCCACCTACAAGCAGCGCAGACGTCGCTCGTCGATTCCTCCCTCCATGTCCGCCATTGCCGCCGCCACTGCCCAGGTTCAGGCAGCTGCCCACCGCCCTTCCGAGCTGAGGAGATCGGTCTCGGCATCCGTCGGCCCCGTTCCCGAGGATGAGGGCGAGACCTCGCCTCCCGGACTCGCCTACAGCAACTCCCAGGTGTCCATGGGCAGCCATCAGCACAAGGAGATGTTGGACATGTCCAGACACGGCACTCCCCTGTCCACGGTCGAGGGCAGCCCCGCCATGAACCCCCTCGCTCTCCAGCACCACGACTACATGCAGATGGGCCACAATGACCTCAACGGTGACTCCATGAGCGAGCGTGGCATGATGCAGCAGGGCGGACCCAACGTGGTCCGTCGTGCCCGCTCTGCCACCGTCATGGAGCTCGGCCCATACCCCCAGAAGTCCCACTCCTGCCCGATTCCCACCTGTGGCCGTCTCTTCAAGCGTTTAGAGCACCTGAAGCGGTAAGACCGATATTTTCTTCGTTATGACTCATGTGTGATGCGCCGCGCATGTATCTGACTCAATATCTAGACACGTGAGAACACATACACAAGAAAGACCCTACATCTGCCCTTATTGTAGCAAGGCATTCTCTAGATCGGACAACCTAGCACAGTACGCTCCATACCTTTCCTACATGTATTTTTCTTTTGTACGCACAGAATCATGTGATGAGTTACGATGTATTGTGCGAGACCGCGAGCCAAAACCAAAAAACTTCAACCACACGTCACGACGCGCCTCACAGTCATACACACTACATCAATCACTCTCACAAGATTGGCACGACTCAGAAGACACGAACAATGACTAACTTGACCTTTTGCAACAGACACAAGCGCACGCACGACCGCGGCGAGGGTGCCGAAGCCGGCTTCCCCCTGTCAGGCGAGGAGGAGGACGACTACTCTGGCGAGGACCACCTTGGATCTCTTGAGGAGGCGTCTCCCAACTCGGAGGGCGGATACATGCACAGCTCGCTCAACAGCGTCGCCCACGGACACAACCACGGCACCCCGACCAGCAACGGCATGATGCCGGCTACGAGCATGTCGCAACCGACATTCAACAGCCTGCAAACGCTCAGCATGCCAATGACGATGAGCACGCCAGCTGGTGCGATGATGTAAAAATCGTCACCGCCACTAGTCATTTTTCCTGGGTTTCCATCTTGTTTTTTCTAGCGGGTTGCATCATGACGGACATGCCATTTCTTCATTTACGTTTCGAAAGAATCATGTGGATGACTCGTCGAGGCCATTGAGAAGGAAGGGCCTTTTGAGCGTTTGGGTTTTTAGCGGACTGTTTTGACATGTTCTTCGCGTTCTTGTACGCGAGACCAGAGGGAAGGAGGTCTGCATTGTTTAGTAGACAGACCAAACCAGCCTGGTTCATCGGACACACCTTTTTTTTGACCGAGGCATACCAATTCCCGGCAATTGGACGCTTCCTTTTAACATTTTTCTTATTAACTTTTATTTTTCTTTTGTCTTCTTTTCTTCTTGTTCTTTTTTACCAACACGAGGGATACCAAAAACGCAACGATAGAGCGGCGGTTCAGATTCATCATTACCCGCCATAGCATGGAAGGCACATCGAGTTGAGGACAACAGAATGAGAGCGACAAGGAGAGCTCATGCTATGTATATATAGCCTTTTATTGGCCTTTTCACACTATTTCTTGTATTTAGCACGTCCAACAGGAGGAGGTAGCCCTCGGCGGATGATACCAGGCCTGGAGAAGACTAAAAAGAAGTGTGAGGAAATTCAAAGAGCGGAGCATCAAACTTCAGCTCATTCGAGATATAACAGTTCGTCCGGAAAAACATACAAACAAAATAAAAAAACAATACTTAATCATATCCACAACGTTCCTCAATTCGTATAGTGATCGCGCCATTGTATACCACAAAACTTTGGTATCTTCAATAGAGTAAACTTCGGACTTTGTCCACAAGTAGGGATACTTGGTCATCGACGATAGGATTATCTGGACAATGAATTCGACTTGAAAGCAGCTGCTATATGGCACTTGACAAGTCTATTTGGCGAGATTTACTGCTGAATTCCAAGAACTTGACTTGCTTGACTTGTGAGTCTGCCCACTACCGGTTTTCTCTCGAGCCGGTACAGCTCAGCAATGGGGTATCTAGATGCGTACACTTTTTGCCCGCCACAAATTCTTCTTTCTATGTCACCCCAAATGACGAATCCAATGGCTCCTTGCTCAAGTAGCAGATGGGCGCGCACCTTGGAATCGGAACCACGATTTCCCAAATAAGCCACTTCTGCAGCCCGCCAGAAACAACCTTCGTCGTCATGCGCGCTGCTTTCTTTCTTGCCTCGAACGGACGCTCTATCCTCGTGGCATGGACTATTCAATCGGCAAGCAGAAAGATGATATATTTTCACCCTCCTCACCTCCGGCGCTTCTTCTTGTCGTTGCCGCGGCGCACGGGGCCGTTGATCTCGGCCACGTCCCTCTTGCTGAGCCGGAGCATGCCGTTCCTCAGCTTGCCGACGGCGGGGGCGTCGACGGCCCTCTCGCCGCGGGCGGACGACCTCTGCGGACCCTTTTTGCTGCCCGTCGCCTTCTCCAGGATGATGCCGTTCTCCTTGGCCTCGCGGCGCCGCTTGGCGTCGCGGTCGCGGCGGGCGCCCTCGATGCCCTTGCGGTGGCTCATGGGCATCTTGTCCTGCCGGAAGATGGACGACGAGGACTTGTTTTTATTCTCCGCGAGGGCGGCCACGCGCATGTCGGTCGCCAGGTGCCGGTTGCGGCCCGTGTGCTCCGTCGTCACGGCCGAGCCGATCAGCGAGCCCGACCGCTTCGTCGGGTTGAACAGGTGCGACTCGGACAGCAGCCGCTGCAGGGCCAGGTCGTTCTTGACCAGGTCCGCCGAGTCCTCGTCGGTGGGGGTTTTCGTCTTCGACTTTTGTGCTTTTGTGACGGCCTCGCCGCCCACCGATGATAGTGGCACCTTGGACGAGAGGTACGTCTTGGCTTCGCGCCGGGCGAGCGCCGCGGCGAGGGGGTTGGTCGGCGCGTTTGATTGCGAGTAGTCCACGACTTCTATCTTGTTGGGCCTGGCGTCCTCCTCTGCCTCTTCATCGTCGTCGCTGTCCTCCGATCCGGAGAGACCGTCCCAGTCGTCCTGATTCTCGTCATCGCTGTCGTCTTCATCATCGTGTTCGTCTTCGTCTTCGTCCGACGACCGCATGTCCTCTACATCGTCGTCTGCCTGCTGTTGCTTTTTCTCCCCCCCTTTCGACTTTGACTTCTTGCCGGATGTCTCTTTGCCCTCTGTCGTGCTCTCGGCCAGCGGCGCAAACTGTGCTTCAAAGTGCCGCCTGAAGATCTCCCGCGCCTCCTCCTCTGATACCGCCGGCTTGGCTGCCGGGGCCGCTGCCTTGGGGGCCGCGGAAGCGCGCGACTTGCGCTTTCCCAGGACGGTCGCCATGTCGAGAATTATGCCTGTCCGAGGATTGGTGTGGTTTTGTCGGAACTACCGAATATAAAACAGTCGAATAGCAGAGCTCGAAGCGCGCGGGCGGGAAAGGAAATGGTAAAATTGAAGAGGGAATGTTTCAAGAAATTCTCTGGGGGGTCCAAAACTTTTTTTTTCTCCCCCGGACCAGCCTTGCACCGCTGCGCTGCCAATGGCTACCTTACCCACTGGCTACCTTACCCACTATCAATCCAATCATAGGGAAATTTAGTGCTAGCCTTTAGAGATTATTACCCCGCGGTAGCCTCGCAGTGCTGATCGATTTTCCAGACTTTCTAGCGACCAGAGAGCCCCGCCATTGATGTGAAGTCATAAGGAAGTTTTTGGTTTTAGCGAGGCAGTATAATAGCTCTTGACTCATTGGTTGTCCTACAATTGAAACTTGTATATCATTTCCTAATCCCAGACATTTCTGTTACCCTTTTTTATTAACTGGGCAGCTCACTTGGTAATTCATCTCATCAAATCTCACCACACAGGAAAAGAGGAAGAAGGAAAAAAAATGACGCGCTTCAGGCCGTGCATAGACCTGCACGCCGGCCAGGTCAAGCAGATCGTCGGCGGCACGCTGAGCAACGACGACTCGGAGCTCCGGACGAACCACGTCTCGCTGCACCCGGCCGGCCACTTCTCCAAGCTGTACCGGGACCACGGCCTGGCCGGGGCGCACGTCATCATGCTGGGGCCCAAGAACGACGAGGCCGCGGCCGAGGCCCTCGCCGCCTGGCCCGGCGGCCTGCAGGTCGGCGGCGGCATCAGCGACAGGAACGCGAGGGAGTGGATCGACAAGGGCGCGGAAAAGGTGAGCTAGGTTCTGTTCTCCCAGTCCCGCGGATTATGGAGAGAGAGATATATATATATATATATATATACCTATATATGTGGACGAGGCCGCTGAAGCAATTCCGTGTTAGTAGGTCATCATCACATCCTACCTGTTCCCCGAGGGCAAGTTCAGCCAGGAGAGGCTGGACGCCGTCCTGGCGGCCCTGGACGGGGACAGGAGCAAGCTCGTCATCGACCTCAGCTGCCGGCGGAAGGGAGACGACAAGTGGTTCGTCGCCATGAACAAGTGGCAGACCATAACCGACATGGAAGTCAACCAAGGTGAGTCCGAGATCGACCCGCCACAGTTTCTTCTCTTTTTCCCTTTTGAATATGAACACCTCTTGCTGACACAGAAGGCAAAACAGAATCCATCCGCCAGCTCGAGCCCTACTGCTCCGAGTTCCTGATCCACGCCGCCGACAACGAGGGCCTGCAGAAGGGCGTCGACGAGGCCCTCGTCCGGCGGCTGGCCGAGTGGTGCAGCATCCCCGTGACCTACGCGGGCGGCGGCCGCCGCCTCGAGGACCTGGACCTCGTCAGGGAGCTCAGCGGCGGCCGGGTCGACCTGACCATCGGCAGCGCCCTCGACTGCTTCGGCGGCGACGGCGTCAGGTTCGACGACTGCGTGGCCTGGAACCGGAGGCAGACGTAGGCGTGAAGTGGGCATCTGGCGATGATGGGATGCGGCTTGATATGGCTAGCTCGTAAGCATTCTTCACTTGTCATACCGGATGTCATTCTCGACGGAAAATGGTATCTCCAAAGAATAAAGCATATGGGAGGAGTCTGGTTGTTGGTATAGAAATTTCAAAAGTCCTCAGCGGATATGGAATCATCGTCCAAGTTGGCGTTGTCCACAATTTTAATGCGTGGCTCTTACGAATAGTGACAGCAAACTCGTGGTTTGATTTGTAAACTCCGGTGTGGTGAGTAATGGCTAATGGTTATATCGAGGTCGCGTCCACTGATGTGTATTTTTTGATACCTCTTTCATATGTGTAAGAATAGCTCATATCAGCCGGCAATTGCTCATGGCGTAATACCCAAGCCAAGTCCGATCGAGACTTCTACCACATCCATCAAAAGAGCACCGTTGAAGGATGACTTTGGTAATCGTCATCCCGATCTCAAAAGCCAAGGACACAAGTTCAAGATGTGCACATATATTTGGCAAAACTCGCAGAGAAAACTTTTTAGTCGTCATCGTCATCGTCACTTCCGCTGGACCAACCATCCTTGTATCCCTCTGCAATCTCGGCGAGCTCGTTGCCGACGTCTTCCCTGTCCTCGAGGCCGATGGACCTCAGCACTGTCGTGCGCAGACCCTTCATCTTGTCCGTGACGGACGAGTCCGTCGACAAGACTGTGCGAATCGACAGAGGTTCCCTGATGGCATCGCCTTCCCGGTCTCTGAAGATACGCGGGCAGCTGTCCAACATCGGATACGTGAGCTGCGATTGGAACCTGTGGTCACGATTAGTTTCGAGCTGCAATAGAGACCAACTTGAAAACGCTAGTATCCGTAGATGGATACAAGCACTTACTTGTGCGTCTTTGGCCGCTCGAAGCGACTGCGCTCTTGGTCATCGGTCTCGTCGTCGTCAAAGCCCTTCAGAGCATCCTCGCCTCTGGCCGTGCTCAGCTGGGAGAAAAGATGCGGCTTCTTCCGGCCCCTGACGCCCGCCGACGAAGTGATACCCTCCTCGAGGGAGGAAAGATCGACGTCCAACGCCGTCACGCCGCCGGAAGAGTCCTCGTCAGACTGCTGCTCTTCGAAGTCGAGCGCGCTGAGGCGGTCGTACATCTCGCCTCGGCCCGTCGGGAGATGCATGACTCCGTCGGTGCCGTTTTGGACTGGCTTGGGCGGCTCGATGAGGCTGAACTGCAGATTTACGATGGCCTGCTTGCCAAACACATTCAAAAGATCGGCGGTGTTGCCGAGACTTGACGAGTTCGCCTGGTTGGTGGTTCTCATGCGGGTGTACAGAGAAGTACTCTCCATTGCCGCGTTGAACAGTGCCGAGACATGCCAGGGCGATGAGCGGTCCAGGGAAATACTCGAGGGGAGCCTCTGAGGGACAGCAAGAGGAACAATGAGAGATGCCTGAGAATTCATATCTGCAAGGGCTCGTGCCTTGTTGACCAATTTTAACAATCTTTTATCCTGCTCCGTGTTAGTATTTGAGATACACCTTAAAGAATGATGGGAAAAGCACACCCTCGGGAGGTTATTTGTAGGCTCCTGAAGACCCCAGACCCAGATGGGAGTCTTTCCGTACTCGTCGCGCAGGCGCTCCAGATACTTGGCGGCGAAGCCACCCCAGGCGTCGTCGATGCCGGTCATGACCTGGACGCCCTGCATCTGGTCGGCCTCCTCGACAAAGGGGCGCAGGTCGCGGTCGACGATGTCGTGGTCCTTGTCGAGCGAGGAGAAGAGCTCCTCGCCCATGGACCACTTCTCGAAGGGCATCAGGCTCGAGTTGAGCTCGTACTCGTTGAGCTGGACGATGGACCGCGGGTGGTAGAAGACGCGGCTGAAGTCGGACCAGTACCGCACCGAGCTCGTCGTGAGCTCGGGGGCGGCCGCGCCCGTGTCCAGGCTCTCCTGGTAGGCGGAGGGCTCGATGGGCTGCTGCCTCTGCACCACCGTCTGCCCGTTCCTGCGTTTATCACCCGGGTCAGCGGGAGCGAAGACGAATAGACGGACACAAAGACGGGGGCCACAAACCATAAAGTCGTCGGATCTCCAGTATCCTCGGCCTCGTACAGGGCATTGATCTTGCGCATGGAGCCGAACCCACCCTTCAGGTCGTAGATGACCGTCCTCGGCATGTAGGTTTCGGTGCCATCGCTACCGAGACCGGGCCTAAAATGAACGTCATGGTCGACTGGCGACTCGCCATCCTCACCATATGTAAAGTAAGATTCCTGTGACTAGTGTTAGGAAATATATATGAAATGAAAGTGACGGAAAAGTGTCCGAACCTGAGTGTTCCAAAAGTGTGTGCCTAGGTAGTTGCTCTGCTGCCCAAGCTGCAGCGTAATGATCTCACGCATGGTGTATCATTGGCAGCTCGGCCGCGAGGGTATGTACTTGTACTTGGAGTCGAGGAAATCAACAAATATCCTATCCTCGGGTTTTATCTTGTACTACATGCATGCAGTGTAGTATAGAAGCAGAACATGGAATAGTAGTAATGCAGTATGCCGTCGTAATTGGTCATCAAACTCGTCGATGATCTTTAGGCGAATACCTAGGTAACGATACTGCTGCTTGTGGAGCTCCGGGGTTCCCACCCAGAAAAGAGAAGAGAGCTGCGCACCTAAAGTTTAGGTGTGTCGTAGGTAACCGGAATAGCGGCGGCTGCCACGCAATTGGCAGCTCCAGATATTTTTCATCGGCGGGGTGGGCCTCGGCTCCTTTCCTTCGACCTTAGCCAGTAGCCAGCCAGTCAGTCCACTGAGTTGGCAAAAACGACTTACTTATCGCCTGGGGCTGCCGTCGATAATAATAACAAGTACTACCTACTACTACTACTGCACCTACATACATACATCATACATCCTCCCTCTCAGTCGTTCAAGATATCAGAAACAGTTGCAACTGTCTTCACATTCCCTCTCTCTCACTATCCATCTCTTTTTCTTTCACCAAGGTAATCCCTTACACAGATAGTTCACATGCCCCTCGTCAACCTCTCCGACGAACAAAAAATGTCTCTGGCTCAGGAGTGGGAGTCGTGGAAGACCCCCGAGGCCAAGGAGGTCCAGCCCGTGCCCAAGACGGGCGAGCAGGCGCCCGTGGTCGAGAACTTCAAGCTCAAGACGGACAAGCCCACTCTCATCGTCTTTCTGAGGCACTGCGGCTGTCCATGTGAGTTGTATACTTCTCATCTTTTCCATCTTGCATTCCTCGTCCCCCGGTCTGGTATTGGAAGTGCTGCACACCGACACTTTGGGAATGGTCGCCCCCGACTATATCCCATCTTTGTCTTGGCGTGGGTTTTGCTTCATCATAGTGATACTACTTGGCACCGCGTTTTATATTATACATACCCTTTACTTTTCTTTTTTATGTCACGCCGAGAACATCTCCCCCAACTGACTTATCCCCCGCCAGTCGCCGAGAAGACGTTCAAGGCCCTGACGGCCATCTCGTCCAAGTACAAGGACGAGCTGCACTGCGTGGCCGTGTCGCACTCGTCGCCCGAGGCCACGGAGCGCTGGGTCGTCCAGGTCGGCGGCAACTGGGAGGTCGAGGTCGTCGTCGACCACGAGCGCGAGATGTACGCCCGCTGGGGCCTGCCCACCTCGAGCACCTGGCACGTCCTCAGCCCCCTGTCGCTCTACAAGACCTTCCAGCTCGGCAAGCAGGAGAACATCTGGAACCGCGCCACCGAGAGCGGCAACCGCTGGCAGACGGCCGGCGCCTTTGGCGTCGACGCCGACGGCACCGTCCGCTGCGTCCAGGTCGCCGCCTCGGCCGACGACATGCCCGACCTCAACGAGGCCGTGCGGACGCTCGGCATCAAGCTGAGGAAGTAGAGAGACGGACGGATGCAAAGCAAGCCTTGAATATCATGGGCTGTGGAAACTACTTACTCATGGCACCGCCAAGAGACGGTCTGCCTGTCTATTATCGAGAGATCATCTCGAAACTCATGAGGGTTAGCACGTGGGGGATGGAGATATCATGACTGTACGAAAGTGAATAAAGAATTATCCGACATCTTGCCGAGTTTGCCACGAGCAAATATTCTTCTGGATTATCAACACAATCTGACCTCTTCGAATTAACTGATCAGTCTCTCGTTTGTAGGACCATGAGATATAAACACGACGAATTATCCATCTCTGGTATATCTCGACCATTTATGGCATATGTCTCCTATCACTTCATCACATGTCTCGGCATAATATGGGCCAGTGTCAATGTCCATGCATTTTATTTATTATATCGCGAACAATACGTGAAAGCCCTATCAAACAAAAACGGCCCCATCCTCAAACTCCACCAGTATCCATGGCTCACGTACAGGTAAATAAACAAAGTCGCAGTCCACGTTGCCCTTCGTCCCTCTTTCCTCCATCAGATCAAGTTCCCCTCTCTCGCTACACTCCACTCGAGTATATGTATTATCCGCATTGCTCAGAGCCCATGCATCAATAGACAACTTTTACTCTTCCATGAAACATATACTTGTGTGGTGATTATAGAACGCTTGTCAATTCTCTTGGCCGAGCAGAAACGTGCTTGTGGAGATTAGAATGAAAAAGAAGAAGAAAAGGCAAAGAAAGAGGTCGCTATGGGCTGAAGAGCCGTGACCGACCAAATATTGAAAGTAGCCAGGAAAAAAACACACGAGACACCAACCAACGCCACCGGCCTTAAATTCAACTCCAGTCGTACAACATGACCCGTTAGTCGTCAGTGTTCTTTCGTCTGGAGCCGCTGCAAGAAACACTCAAGTATTCAGAACACAAAGGTCTGAGTTGGGCGCAGCCGCTCAGACAATCATGCTCTTCGTCCGTGAGTGCGTCCGCCGGCCTTGGGCCTTCTTGCGAATTGCCTCTTCCCGCTTGAGCACAAGTTCACACCACTTCTTCCTGCCGCCGTTCATCGACGACTCGTCCTCCTGACCTTCACGGCCGGTAATTTCGCCGAGGACCTTCAGCCAACCGTCCTTGTCCTCTGCGGTGTCGGCATAGAAGTCGATGACCTCTCCATTGTTGAAGCGGATACGGAAGCCCTCTTCAACAAACATGTAACCTTCCTCTTCTTCAGCAAAGGCCGAACGGCGGCGTTTGCCGTCACGGCTGGTGGTGTTTGGCTGCGTCAGCTGGCGGCGATCATCGATGACCCTCTTCGCATTAGAGAGGTTGATGGTGGCACGCGGCTGACGAGTAGACTCGTGGTAGGCCGTGAGCTTTGTGCCGACAAGCTTGAAAAAGCGACGGCGCCAGTACTATAACAAGTCAGCACATATCACTCTAGGTACTGCAGCAAATGAAGAAACTTACAGGACAGTCACCACCTTGTTGACTCAAGTGGCCCTCCCAACTCTGGCTCAGTCTCTCCTCGGCGGCTTTGAGCTCGCGGATACAAGAGTTCATGCTCTTGGGCATGTCGTCATCGGTGGAACCCTTAGGTCTGGGGATGAAGAGGAGCTGCATCTCAAGCTTGCCGACCTTGTAAGGGGCTTTTCGGACAACCGAGGTGCTCGTTCCGGCACGTTTGCTCTTCACACTGCTGGCAAAACCAGCGTCTTCTGTTGCCCACTCGTTGAAGGCAGCGATGTCAACCATGTATGGTCGACCATAGCAGCGGGACTCATGCTCCTTGAGGCAGATGTATGAGCGTGCGAAGCTGCCATCGTCTGCAGCTAGGGGTGAGAGAAGATCCCAGGCAGTGGGCGCGAGATTCCGTTGCTTGGCAGCTGCGTCGCGCTGGGCTTGGGCAAAGGCCTCCTCTTCAGCACGCATGCGCGCTTCCATTTCCTTTCGCTTCTTGGGACTGGCAAAGACGCGAGAAAATGTGGACGTCTTGGGCTTGGTCATCTTGGTGGGAGAAGCCGGCAGGCGTTGAGGCTCTGGACGCTCAAGCTTGACATTGAGAGTCAGTTGGAACTCGAGGTCGTTGGGCACCACGAGCTCGAACTCCTGTCCAATGGGTGCGTTACGAGCCAGCTCCAGCCAGGCAGTGGTCACGCAGTGGACACCGTTATCGAGTGTTAGACTGAACCAGGTGCGTTCATCTATGACAAGTCAGTATAGGGGGCTTATGTTTGTACTATCGTGAAGAACTTACTCTTTGGCAGAGGCAGGTCAAGGTCCTTGACGCCCATGACCTTGACAAACAGCCTTCCGCGTTCACCGCACTCCTCGGTGGCGAGCTCCACCTGAGTCTCCTCCTCAGCCAGAGGATTCATGGCGGCGGCGTTGCTCTCTTGACCAGGCATAGGCGGAACAGGTCCACTCATGCTCGGCCCGTGTCGCTTCTTGAGGCTGCGTTGTCTGGCCTTACCATTCCAGGGCTCGACAGTCCACGACTGTGGCCTATTGGCCTGCTTGATTGGTGAGTTGCCCGCGGAGCGAGTGGCATCTCTCAAGCTCTCATCAGAGTGCTTGTCACTGGCCGTGACGACCTTGGTGTTGTGTCGCATGAGATAACCGCGCTGTGTTCGGGTAGTGATGTTAGTATTAATGAGTTCCTCTTGGGTGCTCCGAGCCGGGGGTTGGTCAGTAGCGACGATGACACGAGTTCCAGACACTTGTCTAGTTGGGCTGGCGCTTGCAGCTAAGAACTGTTTTTCAAAAGAAACTTGTTGGAACGCAACCTTTTGTGCCTCAATGACGCGCTCGAAATCCTGGTCCAGGCTAAGTCCCAGGTCGAGGTCCAGAGTAAGACTGCGCTTCTTAAAACTGGGGTGACGAGCCATGTAGTCTCGGCCACCATCAGGTGCCTCCTCCGAATCAAAGTCTCGCGATGCGCGGTTGCGATGGCGCTCCGGGATGGGAGGGATTTCCGGTAGGAACGGAACCTCGCGACTCACTTGCCGGCGAGCTTCGCGCATGGCGGCGAGGTCTGATGGTGTGGCAGACGGACGCGTCTTGAGCTTAGAACCAGACGCCTTGATGGTAGCGACGCGTTCGGGAACCGCGGGTGACTCGAGCTCGAGCTCCTCGTCTTCCTCCGAGAACGTCTCGCTTCCAATCTCCTCCTCTTCTTCAAGCTCTTCTAGTTCCTCTAGGTCCTCCTCGTCATCGGACACGGGATGATGTATGACGGACTCTGGAGTGCCAGGCTCTTCTTCCTCTTCCTCATCCTCCGAGTCGCCCCAGCCAGAGCCGTCGTATAGTCCGCGCGTTGGCTTCTTCACTTTCGGTGGTGTCTGAGGTCTCTCGAGATACTCTTCAACGTCGTCCATCTTGTGGCTCTCGACGTGTGTAAGAGCCTCGACATCTTTGGGCTTGGGCAACATGAAAGATTGCAGACTCCGGGCGAAGTCCGACTCCTTGGCGCCATTATTGACTTGCGGCAGAGTAGCGCCGAAGTTTGTTTCTTCTTCTTCCTCTGCCGGGGAAGCGGCTCGGGGAGTAGTAACCGCGTCTTCCTCAAGCTGTGGCGCTTCCTGAACCTTCTCGACTTCGTCCGAGTAGTGGCTGTCACTGTCATCATCATGGACATCATCCTCATCATCATGATCTTCATGAATCTCATTCTGATGGTGCTCCTCTGTCTCCGAGTGCTCGTCTTCGCCGTCTTGGTAGAGGTCAACGACATCGCTCTCCTTGTCACCATCATCGAGATCGATTACACTTGGCTCATCGTGCTCCGCGATATCCTCAAGAACCGAGTCCTCGATGCTATCGATAGGAACATCGGGGTCGTACTGAGCAGGCCGTTCAGGGCTGGATGGGGCAGGGGAAGAGTTCAAGTTGAAGTCGGACTCGCGGTCAAAGGCCTTGTTGCCGTTGACACGCTGCAAGATGGACTGACGAGAGATACTAGGAAGCTGGTAGTCCATATCGAGCCCAGAGATTTCACCGATCGTGTCATCTCCTTCGCCGGCCTCGGATTCCGTTGCATCGTGGTCAGGCGCGGGGCTCCCGACTCTATCACGAGCTCCAGCACGTCTCATGCGACGCTCCCGTTGTTGCTCGGCAAACGACTTGACTCCAGGGTCAGCTACCTTGGGGCTGGTCTCATCGGAGAGCATCATAAGCTTCAATCGTTCCTCGAGCGTCATCTTTCCGGTGCCGATATTCTGAATCTCAAGCTTGCTGGCCGATGCCGGTGGTGGAGACGGCAGGCCCCGGCGTGGAGATCCAAGCATACGCTCAGCCGTAGCTGACAGGCCGGCCGAAGAGTTGGACTGAGTTCTCTGGTGGCCCATGCCAGGCAACGGTGGCAGGGGGCGGTGTTCACCCGAGGAAGTGCAAGAGTCTGTGCGAACCTGCTGAGGCCTGCCAGCCGCGATAGTCATGGGGGAACCCTCCGGCATGGGACTACTGTCGAATCGATGGTCGTGGTCCTGGCGCCAGTCGTCGGGCCCGACGACAGGTGTCTTATCTGTGTCCTCGAGATCGCCATCAAAGCTGTCGTCGGGAAGGTCGCCGTCCTGGTTGCGGTGGTAATTCTCGTACTCGTCGTCATCGTCCTCCTCGCTATCGTAGCTACCTTCCCGCGAGTTGGAGTCGATGGATGAAATGTCAGGCGTGGCCATCTCGTACTCGTTGACCTGCGGGGGCGCATTGTCGAATGTGACACTCTTCATACTACGGTTGAGGAATCTACCATTCGGCAGCTCTTCGTCCCCGAACGAGGTCTCGAAGTAATCACTTGTGGTCTCGCCAGGTGCAGAGTCGAAACTGCTCTTGAACCTGGAAGCAGACATGGAGGATTTGATGGGCGACATTTCTCCCTTGACTGGCGTCTGAGGGGCCGAGAAGGTCGGCTTCGGGCTGTTCATGAATCTGGAGGGGCTGTATAGCGTCGGGATGTCGTTCTGGCTCTCACTGCGGCCGTGTCCCGCGCGGAAACCAGCCATGCCCGTGCTGGAATATGCAGTGTTGTGTACTTTGGCCAGGGGGCGCTCAATGGTCGGTGTGCGAGTCGGATCATATTCCTGCTTTTGTTCGCGCGCGAACATGGTGCTGTTCTTTACACGCGACGCCTTCTGTAGGCGCTCGATGGAAGAACGGCGCGTCGGCGACGGCGAGCCGCCAGTCCGACCTCCATACAGATCATTATTATTTTCGCTCTGGTTGGTCGTGTTACGGCTCTGCCAGAAGAGACGAGGAGAGGCGGCATTGTCCTTGTCGAGTGGGGATGACTGGAATGGAGACGAATCGGTATTCAGAGTCATCTTCTACGCACCATTGATGTCAGCCTTAGGGCGAAAAGACACGCAAGATGAGAGTCGAACAAGTTGTGAGGCCTTACCTTGGTATCCTGTTTCCAGCTTGGCGAGTTTCGCCTCTTCTCGGTTGTTGATATCTCGGAGAGTGGGCGCGGCTGGCCGTTCTTGGTGGTGGACGGGGTACCACTCTTGGAGATGCGCAGTGGCTGCGTGACCTGCTACGGGGGGCGCGTTAGCAATTATTGACGCGCACGTGTGGTTGCGATAATGCGAGGGCGATGAAAAGAGTAAATACTCACTGGATCCTCGGATGCCATGTTCTTGTGGTGATTCTTCGTTGTTTGCGACACCTCACGAGATCATAGCCTCGCGCGAGGAAGGTATAGACGAGCAGGGATGTGTAAGCTGGGGAGCGTACAGGTAAACACACACTTGATGATGGATGCGATGGACTGTGTCAGTCGAAAAACAGTGCGGCCGTCCAAAGTTGGGCTGCTATCAATACATGCGCTGCAAGGAAAATGTAATGCGATCGACCAGACCCGTGCTGGAGGAGGAAAGCCGTCAATCTGGAGCTGGCTGGCGCCTTGGTGCTCTGTCGGTTGGCTGGCGGCAGTGGTAATTGAAATACCTAAGACCAGGTAGAAGCGGAGTCTCAGACAGAATACTGGATGGATGCGATATCCAACCTGCGACGAGCGAGCGCGCGAGGAAATGAACAAAAAAAAGGTCTATCACGAGAAAAGTATGACCAAAAGTTGACTCTCCCTGACTGAAGAAAGAAAAAAAGAGGACGGTCAAGAGGATTTCGAGGCGGAGGTGGTTGCGAAGCGAGGCGTCTGAACTATTATTGAGGTCTCTGTTTGTGGTAGCATGGCGAACAAGGTGTACGAGGGACCATTGGCGGGGCTGCTGATTGGCTCCAGGGCACCCCCGGCGTAAACATTGACCACCGATGCAGGCCCATGGACGCCCGCTTGTGACTTTCAACCCCGCCAATCGATCCGGACGCCGTCGTCGCCCTGCCAACGGGCACCACTTTATGAGATGCTCGCGCACGGTTTCTGGAGTGTTCCCACGCTGGGCCAGGCAAGCCAGGGCAGCCCCAGAATTGTCCGATAACCTTGGGAAGCTTTTTTGACTTCCAGGGCTGGCTGCTGGCTGCTGGCTGCTGGCTCTGGCTAGATCGGCTGCCCGGTCCTTATCCTCCTTGTCCCTCGCTCTCGCTCTTCTTTTAATGGCGGAAGCCTGTTGGCAACGATATGCCTGGGTACTTTTGCTTCTTGTGATTTCTACATTTTGCTGGATATTTCAGTTGATTTCTCAGTGACTACAAAGTCTGAACATTCTGCATCAAAAAGTCGTTGCCATCGTCTGCATCTATGGATACCATGCTCCTCCCACCCATTGTCAACATCCTCAAACAAGTTGTGCTGCACAAACGCCCACCTCCAACAATCCAAAAAAACAAGACCTCGGGCACCAAAGTCGGCCGATACGAGTATAGCCCTGGGCGCGAACTCCACAAACCTGCAGCAAAGCGCTTCGTCTGACGCAGCTACTGCGCAACCAGCGTACAGCCATTGACTACGGATACTACACTGCATTCATTCAGTGTCCATACTCTCTGGCAAACCGCATACCTAGCCTGGTAATAGCAAAAGTGATCTGCAACGATGAGCCGCAAGCATCCCATCCTATGACATTGTTGCGGCACCATTCCTTCGCTATCATGCGTATCATTGCCCACAGAGGAGCCAGTTTTAGATGCAAGTCAGCTCTTGGATGATAATGCAAAGCAGCTCCACAGACGGCAAGCTAGGCAGCATCAAGCATAGCAGAAGGGTTGTTGGTCTATACTTGGACGCATTTAGGTACGTTAGACACGCCGCGCTGTCTGGTCGATCGCGGTATGCAAGAGAGTAGAGTCGTGGTGATGCGCGCAGAGTATACTACTCCCATTCGCAGTAACGACCTACAACACAAGAAGCATCTCGCCGCTGGCATTGCGTCTGTCTCTGCGAAGCCACTTGTCCCAAGATCCAGCAGCCCCACGCATGGATAGCAGCTAGCATTTTAAGCCGTGTGGGGGCAGAGATTGAATCAGAGATGGTATCGTCGATGGAGGCCAAAATTGTGGGCTGGCGCTGCGATATCTATGGCAACATGATGTGTCTTTCTCATCATCATCATCTACTTGCTCACTCCAGTTCCTTTTCTCCATTTAGTTTTGGTGTTTCACATTCAAAAGCCACATATTGCCCCTCATATACTCCATGCCCCTCCAGATGGCCACAAGAGTCTTTTTTTTTCCTGTCCTGGCAAAACTTTCTTTTTTAGAATTAATAGCCTCTTGAAGCATCCCACTTTGTTTACTTGCGATACCTAGACAACCAGGGAGCCCCACTACTGGCGTGGCATCTTGTTTTCCTGCTTTTGGACAGAAATAATCCCCAATAGCCAGCAAGCGACTCTTTTTCCTACCGTCCGTGCTTGAGACCGACCTGATATTGAATGAGAGTCATACTTTCTGCTTTCACCCCTTTGTCGCTGAGCCACGCATCTGGGGCAGGAGAAACTTTTGGCCCATATACGCCCGAGGGAATTCCATTTAATGGACCTCGCTATCGATCAACGGGTCCATCAGCAGTCATGTTGACTGACTGCGGCCTCCCGTGGATACAAATTTTTTTCCAAGGATGGAAGCTCCGATCTTCCGACTCGAGGCGGATGATGGCTTGGCCACATCATCACTTTCCGTCCTGGATTCTTGCCTGAAGTTCAGGCAACTGGGGGGACTGGCGCTGGGCAAGCTGGGCAGCTCGGATGGCCTTTGCGCCCGTTGGGATCCATTTCTCTCGTGGATTCGCGTGGTAGGTATACCTAGATTTTATTTGCCCATTTCCTCAAAGACAGGCATGGAGCCTGTTTTATATTGCGGGTAGGCTAGATCGGGCGGTCGACCTAACCAATAAGGTCGGGAGAGGCCTTGATGTCTAGCTCGACGGCGGAGGCCGAAAAATCTCCCATCTCCCAAGCAGGCCAAAAGACATAGATCGCTGATCCGTCTGGGAAAATCGCATGTCAACAATTGGATCTTCCCCATGCAACCACTTACGGCAGAAAAAACGTGGGAGTTGGGCAAACCTACCTACATATCAAAAGTCGTACGTGGTCCCTGGCTAAATTGGGTTGAAAGCAGGGCGTATCCAGGACGACTGGGCAAACGTCATTTCACAAGTGAAATAAGTTCCATTTTCGTCACGAGACGGTATTGGGCCCTTCCATGTCCTTCTACCTTAGCCATATCCTTGTGAGGCATATTCCTCACTACCCCGTTCCCATTTGATGACTGAAAGGCAGAACGGCCATGGGTCATCAAATTGTAAAAATGCTGCAATAGCGCATCATATACGAAGTATGGTGAATAGACTCTGTGCTATCAAAGTAGGTCAATTCGCCATGGCGTGGGGACATACTCTAGGTTAGATAGACCAGTTGACGAGAAATTCTTTGTACGAAAGCCAGCTCCAAGCTGCTGGCAACGAATCTGACTCTGAGTGACGTTCACGCTGTGCGGGCTCAACCGAGAATTGTGAAAAGGGTTTCATTGGCATTTCATAACAGAATTCATATTCATACCCGAGGCTCAGGTGAGTCAGACCCCGAGTATAAGTCCACTTGCTGCTGTCAAAACGGTATTGAAGTCCACGACTATCGAAACTTGACAGTCCGTCTTTACCACGAGAAGCACAAGCTAGTAGAACATCACAATAGGGTGCTCATGAGACGCTATCACTATATTCCCCCATACACAAGAAGTATGCCAGGCACAAACCACAACGCCTTCGGCTAGATCATTGCCGATTTTGACTCCAGCCAGCTGTCTTCACAACTCAGCTAGATTATCCTTGCACCTTGTGCAGGCACGAAAATGGCCCATGCCCATCATGGTGAATCCGTAATGTCATGGAGTACACCCCCTGATCTTCGCAAGCCGATGTCTAATCATCTGCATCAGCCATTTCCTCATCACTCTTGTCCACGTCGCTCTCGCCACTTCCAGATCCCGAGGACTCGTGGTTCGAGTCGTACTCCTCGGCAACGTCTGAGTCGGAATCCGCTCTGAAGTCCTCGTCGACACTCTCCTCGTCCTCGTCGGCAGAGCCTCGGTCGGCACGCGGGCCGACAACTTCCTCCTCGCTGTCGTCCATGGCCTGCTCGCGTAGGGCAGCAGCCAAGAGGTTGGCATCCTCGTCGATTTCGTTCTTGACTCTGAGACCCTTCAGCTTGAAGAAACCCTCGAGCGCCTTCAGATCTTCACGGTTAATGTTACTGAAAGACGTCGCACCCGCACCGTTCTTCATGTGAACCGAGATGTCAAAGGTGGACAGCGTCGATACGGCGCCTCCCACTCTACTAAAAGTGATGCTGGCGGTCTGATCGTAGCTGATGTAGGTGGCGGGCTTCGGAACAAACATGAAGGCCTTCTCCAGGCAGTATAGAAAACCTTCGCTCGCCTTGATGAAACACTTGATACCCGTTTGTTGTCGGTGAGTCTGGAAGTCCTTGGCTGGAGAGACAATCTTCTTGTTTGCGAGACCTTTGAAGCAATATGTGATTACTTGGAACAGAGGTTGGTCGTATTCTCTCTCCAACTTGCCCTCGTATTTGGCCTTGAGTTCATCCGTATTTAACTTGATATCCGTATGGTTCTCGTGGTCCTTCTTGCACTGCATGACCAAGAAAGGGTAACGGGTTTGGCCTTGGCGCAGCGGGGGATCGAGGCCAATACACAGCATACAGTGGAGGTCGTCGGGCTTGGGCAGCACCATAAACTTCTTGATGTGATCGTACTGGATCTTGTAGTCGTATGTCTTGCCGCGCAACCGGAAGGAATTCTCGTACATGGCCATGTCGAAGCGTCCTCGGGGCGTGAGATGCAGAACGTCGTCGAAGGTGGCAATGGCATCGCCAGCACTTTCGCCAATGTCGGCCTTCTGAATGAGAGTCTCGTAGAAGATGGTAGCGGCGTTCTTCTCTTCTTCGCTTTCGGCATCTTGTCTACCATCTTCGCCCTCGGTCTCCTTCTGCGTGGTGACCGTGGTGACACCGGGAATATAGAAGCGCATCTCCACCAGCTGGTCTCCGCCGGCGCCAGCCTTCTTGCCCTTTCCTCGTGCGCCACCAAGGTGTCCGTTGGTGCCCGTGTCTGTCTCGTCGGAGGCGGCGAACTCAATGGCAACCTCATTTCGGCCGGCCAAGTTCGTGTTGTTGATTTCCGAGTAGGGAATCTCGAAATCGGGCTTGTTCTGAACGTTGAATACGAGCTCGGCCTTGGTGAACTCGGTCGTGCCCCAGTTCCATCCTCTCAGGGCATGCTCCTTTGTCTCCAAGTTGATGCTGTACCAGTTCTTGAACACCTTGGTGAGTCTCTGCAGGTCGTCCTCTTGGAAACCGTCCAACTGGATCACCTCGGAAGTTCGCTTGAGAATTCTGACCTCGTAACCCTTGGCTGCGCGACTCCATTGGCCGCTGGCAATGTCGTTCCGCTCGAGAGTGAATGTGTTGCCGCCGCCCGACGGCTTCCATCCGAGACCATCTTGGGAGAATCGACACTTGCCACTCTCTTTCGAGAGATCGAGATAGATGCTGTCAAAGCTCTCACTGTTTGGCCATGGTTGATTAGCGACAGCTAGCAACGCTTTCATCAAAGTGCAAGAGGCAGAAGAGGGCTTCTCGCGGGATATCCTTGGCGGTTATCCTGCGCGCTGAAAAGGCTAGAAAGCACGAAACAGTAACTCACATGGCCGCCATGTTTGTGTGCAGACTGTCTGATTGAGAGGTGGTGGTGGTGGTGGCGCTCTTGCGACTGCTGCAATGAGGATCGTGGAAAGCAAGGATGCCCACGAATCAAGGCGGCACACAAGTACCACGCCCTTTCTCCCGAAAAGAAAACAGTGACGCTGGTACCCGATAGATAGTCTAGCGAAGAGATGCCTTCGATGCGACTGAAGGGAGGCACTGCTGAATGAATGCCGTATCGGCGAGCGTTGTGGCGGGATGATGGGTGGGCAAGATTGACTGACGGATGGTGCCTTGGGATGGCGAGGTGAATCGAAAAGTTCAAGACCCGCCAGCTTTCCAACGCGACAAGCCCACCCTTGGCTGGCGGCGCTAAGACGCGACAACCCCCAAGCTAGGTCTTAACCTTCGCGTTAATTGACGGCACGTGACAAACCCGCCTAGGAGGTCTTTTAGGTAAGCATCGGCTTTTGATTGAATGTGATGAATTGAGAGCTTCAAGAAATAATGGGTCTGAAATCAGGAGAAACCGTCACAACCAGATGCCCACCTCCTAATACACTACTACTATCAATGGGTCAAGTATGATATGCCAGCATCAGAATCATCTTCCGGTAGCATTCTTTTCAAATGTCAGAGGTCACACTTTAGTCATTTGTTTCCAGGGAACCAGAACAGTTGCTCAGTTTTATTGCTTAGGAGATACTACAGATAGATAATACACACAGCCGTACCTAGCGCACATGATGGAAACCGAAGAATCAAGACGGACATCAATGGAGCTCCATGTCATCCAGAAGACTTCAATCAGGGACATCAATCTGCCCCGCAGCGCAGGCTGTAGAGCTCTTGTAAGGTAAGGTAGCTGCCCGCAAAGACCTCAGCGCTGTAATGTACCTGGGCACAGGCTAGATCCTCAGCAATATTATTACCAGCTACCCCACTGGATTGGCAACTGGGTCTACCCACCTCAATGCCCGCCAACCGCGACCTGCTTTGAATGCTGGCCTCTTTCTGGGGGGCGCAGCTCTCAAACTCCAAGTCTCGTTTCAGGGATACATAATTAGGGGACTTCAGTTCTCGACATCAGCTTCACCATTGGCAACGCCCATCTTTGCCGCAGAGCTGTCCGATTTGGCCTCTGCTCGCCGTGCTTGTACACCATCGTTACTTGTTCTACATCTCTCATAGTATCATAAACCGAACTACGGCTGCAACCATGTCGGGCCGCTTCGTGAGAGCATCCAAGTACCGTAGGTCACACCCCCCAGTCCAGCCCAGCCCAGCATGGTGGCTGTCGACCAGCAACATTGGCTCGCGACGATTTTTCCTAACGCCTTCTTCTCCTTGCAGGCCACGTCTTCGGCAAGTCGACAAAGAAGGAGTCATGCTACGACAACCTGCGGATCAGTCGCAATGCCTGGGACACCAACTTGGTCAAGGTTAGACAACTCAACTTCGCAACGCCGCCCCCCCACGTTGCGCCCCTTGCGCCATACGCTGTAGATGCTGACATGCCTATCGCAAGGCCAACCCCGAGTACATTTCCGTCAATTGGGAATCCAGCGGTGGAGGCGCCTTTGCTGTCATCCCTGTGAATGAAAAGGGCAAGCTACCCGACGTCATTCCCTTGTTTCGAGGACATACTTCGGCCGTCCTCGACACAGACTGGTGCGCACGAGACCACCCGCCTATCCCTGCCACGATCAAGTCTCTAACCCCGTCTCAAGGAACCCCTTCAACGATCGCATCATTGCCTCGGCCTCCGATGATGGCAAGGTCATGATCTGGGAAGTCCCCCAGGACTTCACCCTCTTCACCGATGCCGAAGAACCCTCCGATGTCCACCCCGTCGCCAAGCTCACCGGCCACTCGAGAAAGATTGGACAGGTGCTCTTCAACCCTGCAGCGGAAAACATCTTGGCCTCGGCTTCCGGCGACTTGACCATCAAGCTGTGGGATGTTGGCACTGGCCAGTCCGCGCTGTCTATGAAGCACCCCGACATCGTCCAGTCCCTGTCCTGGAACGCCGCTGGAACCATGATGGTCACGACATCGAGAGACAAGAAGCTGCGTGTATGGGATGTTAGACAGGAGCGCCCAGCCTCGGAACACCAAGGTCACGAGGGTGCCAAGAACAGCAGAGCCGTTTGGCTTGGTGAGCAGAACCGCATTGCCACCACGGGTTTTTCGAGGATGAGTGATCGTCAACTGGCCCTGTGGGAGCCTGGCAACACTTCGCCCATTGGCGGGTTTACCACCCTTGACAGCATCTCTGGTGTTTGCATGCCGTTCTGGGGTACGTTTCCGCATTTTGGAGTTTTGCCGACTTGTTGAGCTAACTTTTGCACAGATGACAGCTGCAGTTGCTTGTATCTCGCTGGAAAGGGGTAAGCCACCATTCACTCTACATCAGGATCTCATGAACTCGTGCTCACATCATTACAGCGATGGAAATATCCGCTACTTCGAATATGAAAACGACAAGTTCGAATTCTTGTCTGAGTACAAGTCTGGCGACCCGCAACGAGGCATTGCCTTCTTGCCCAAGCGTGGAGTGAATGTACGTTTCCGCAACCCAATGCTGAGGATCATGATGAAATGCAATACTAACGTTGGTAAAGGTTCACGAAAATGAGGTCATGAGAGCCTTCAAGACGGTCAACGACAGTTACATTGAGCCCATCTCGTTTACTGTTCCCCGCCGTGCCGAAACATTCCAATCGGATATCTATCCCCCAGCTGTCGGTGCAAAGCCCGGTCTGAGCGCCTCAGACTGGCTCTCCGGAAAGAGTGCTCTCCCTGCCAAGATCGACTTCGAGAGCATCTACGAGGGCAATGCGCCAGTCGAGGTTCCTTCGGACTACAAGCCTCCTGCTGCTGCCCCAGCTCCAGCGCCTGTTTCCAAGCCCGCCCCAAAGAAGGAGCCTGAGCCTGCACCGGCCGCGGCTAGATCACCGCCGCCTACGATGAAGGACCAGAAGCAGTCGATGGCTGCCTTGGCTTCCAAGTACGAAGACAATGAGCCGGAGAGCGATGATGACGAATCGAGCTTTGAGGAGATCTCGAAACCGACTCAGCGCAGCGCAGTGCCGGCCAGTGCACAGCAGCCCAAGGCCGCCCCTGCGCCTACCAAGACATTCTCTGCACCTCAGCCGAAACCTGCTCCGTCCGTCAGATCCCCGACCTCTAGCACGCCCTCTGCCGCCGCCACGCCCACAGCTTCTGCTCCCGCTTCGAGCGCATCTTCGAACAGCTCGGTCGAGTCTAGCCTTCAACAGATTAAGCAACTCCTAGAAACTCAGACCAAGATGCTCAACTCGCAAGGGCAGCAGATCACGGTACTGACCGGCGAGGTAGAAAGCCTGAAAAAGCGTGTGGGCTCAGGCCCGCAAGATCAGAGCGAGCGCGTTAGACAGCTGGAGTTGGAACTCGAGTCTCTGAGATCTTAGATGGGCTGTGCCCAGTCATAGAAGGGGAGTGGGAGATGGGGAAGTCAGGTCTGCTAGCAGATCCAAATTCATGGGCGATGAACGATGATGAAGAGTTGGCCACTTGTATACATTTGGGCAGTCTGAGAATAGGAGCTTAAAAGTTAGACAATATGAATCAAGTATCAAACTTCGACTGACTACAATTGCCGTGAGGTCAAGTTCCATGAGGAACTTTCAACTCTGCATCGTGATGTGTTGCTTACTTGAAAAGGTTATGGCGATTGATGGCTGTTAATCCTATGCTGAACAGTCCAAGGCAGGTAGTTTTAGGTGTGTAAACTTGGAGAATAAATGCTTCTTCGCCACGACATGTTCACTCAAGGCAGGACAGGACAAGATATGGATTTGAACAAAATGAAAATTTCTATTATGTATCCGAAACTCCCGCCCCATTCTGGAAGTGACCGTGATGGTATCATTGTATAGTTCTTGTTTAGTACAGCCAATCTCTTTTCCCCTTTCTCCCCAGTCTCCGCCGACTTCTCTAACCCAAAGTCTATAACGACAGGAAAATATGAGTAGTAGAGGAACCGGGATATTAATTCGACATTTCTCTCTCTTATTTTCTTTTGTGTCTCTCTTGCTTTTTTCTTTATACTCTTCTATTCCTCCTCCTCGATGACCTGCTTGGTGGCGATGTAGTACCGCTCGCTGCCCTTCTCGTCGCGCTCGTGCTCGACGGCGACCTTGGACAGGTGGGTCAGGATGTTCTCCATCATGGTGTCCTGCTTGGAGCGCTTCTTGCGGCCGAGGTTGTCGAGGGTGGACCAGCCGCTGAGCATGTAGTAGACGATGCCGATCACGATCACGACGGCGATGGAGTAGATCCAGATGACGACGATGGTGACGATGTCGGTGGCGCCGTTGTCCGAGAGCTTGGCCGAGACGGACATGGCCGTCTCGAGCGAGTCGCCGCCGCCGCTGAACCAGCCGAAGCCGGCGAACAGCGAGGCCAGGATGTCGACGCCGAAGATGGCCGCCACGAGCTGCCAGGCGGGCGTCGTCTCGAAGCCGCGGGTGACGAAGATGAGCCAGTTCTCCGTGAGCGAGACCTGCAGGAAGAGGATCTCCTGGATGCCGCCGTAGTTCTGGATGATGCCGCCGTCGGGGAGGTAGAGGGTGCCGCGCAGGATCCAGGTGCCGATGGCGAGCAGGACGCCGAGGACGATGGAGATGATCCAGATCTTGGGCAGCTGCCACTCGACGGGGCGCTTCTCGTAGTGGGCGTTGTCGTAGGCGACGGCGATGGTGGCCAGATCGGCGAACAGGGCGATGAAGACGATCAGGTCGGCGCGGATGGTCTCGTTGATGATGACCATGGAGGTGACGAGGTAGATCTCGAGGTGGAGACACAGGGCGATGCGGTACTGGATGTAGGCCTTCATGCGCTGGAAGATCTGGCGGGAGATCTTGATGGCGGACACGATGGTGCTCAGACCGGGGGCGAGGAAGACGATATCAGCAGCAGCCTGGGCGGCCTCGGTGGCTCCCTCGACGGCGATACCACAGTCGGACTTCTTCAGAGAGGGCGCGTCGTTGACACCGTCACCAGTCATGGCAGTCAGGTGACCACGCTGCTGGAGCATCTCGACGACCTGGTACTTGTGCTCGGGGAAGACTTCAGCGAATCCATCGGCTCTCTCGCAGAGATCGTGAATGGAAGTTCCGACCATGTCAGAGTGAAGCAGCTTGTCAGAGTTGTAGACCTTTGTACCGAGAGCCACTGGGAAAGAGGATTAGTAAATGATGCAATATGTAGGACATTATAGTCGACTTACGCATGCGGCAGGTTTCCTTGGCAATGGCAATGGCATCACCAGTCAGCATCTTGACCTGGAGACCCAGAGCCTGAGCCTCGGCAATAGTCTGAGCGGTATCGGAACGGGGAGGGTCAAAGAGGGAGATCATGCCGAGCATTTCCCAAGGGCCATCCTCTTCCTGAACGGCGACAGCAAGGGAACGGAAACCACGGCGGGCAAGCTCGGCGGCCTTCTCGCGGAAGAGGGCAGCCTGCTCGGGAGAGCAGTCAGTGAGAGCAAGGACGGCCTTGGGAGCACCCTTGGCGCAAGTGTACTTGACACCCTTGTGCGTGCAGATGGCAGTAATGCGCTTGGAGACAGGGTCGAAGGGCGTGAACTTTTCAGTCTTCCAGCCATCGCTGATGAGCTCCTTGGCCTTGGGATAACGCTTGAGAGTCAGGACGGTGATCTTGTCAATGGGGTCGAGGTGCTTGATGTTGTGAGAAGAGGCCAGGGCGGCGACAGCCATCATCCAGTTGATGTCGACACCTTCCATGACGAAGGGCTCTCTGACGGAAAGCTGGTTGGCGGTCAAGGTACCGGTCTTGTCGGAACAGAGAATGTCGACACCAGCAAGCGACTCGATGGCAGTGAGCTTCTGGACAATGGCCTTCTCCTTGGCGAGGTAAGCAGCTCCGACGGCCAGGGTTGTGGTCGTCACAACGGGCAGACCAACAGGGACACCAATGATCAGGAGAATGAGAGCGTAGTGGAGCAGCGTGCGAGAGCTCTCGGCGGGAAGAGCAATGCGCAGGTTGCGGTAGAAACCACCGATCCAGGCAATCAAAATCCAGAGAACGACGAGGACCAGGAGAGTTGTACCGATAGAGTTCATGATGGCCTTGAAGTGACCGCTGTCCTGGGCACCCTGAACAAGAGATGCAGTCCTGCCGACGAAAGAAGCCTGAGCACCGTGGGTGACGACACAGTAAGCCTTGCCACGCTTGCAACCAGTGGTGTAGTAGACCGTGTCAGTCATGTACTTGTCGACAGCGAGAGATTCACCAGTCATGGCAGACTGGTCAATAGCAACGATGGAGTGGCCAATGTGAGGTGTGCCTTCATCATCTCCTTCTTCAAACTTTTCTTGACGGGGAGAGGTGATGTCTTGAGCGCTGAGCTCAGCAACATACTGAGCCTGGCCCTTAGGACCATCCGTGTAGTCGCAGATGAGTCTGGAATCGGCAGCAACAACGTGACCTTCCTCAATGACAAGCTATATTATATCAATTAGCGAATTGCAGCATGCGCAAAGACATAACAAAGACTTACAATATCACCAGGAACAAGTTCTCTGGCAAGGATATCCATTTCCGTTCCGTTTCGAACAACGCGAGCCTTCATGGCGATGTCACCCTTGAGACTGGCGACAACGTCTGCCGCTTGCTTCTCCTGGTACCAACCGACAATGGCGTTGAGCAGCAGAATACCAATAATGATACCGGCGTCGAGCCAGTCCTGAAGACCGAGAGCCAGAATGACAGCAACTTCCATGACTGCAGACTTTGTTAGATATCAATAAGTATGAAAGACGAGGCAGGATATTGCTTACCATAGAGAACGGGACCGCGGAAGAAGCCGATGAACTTGAGCAGCATGTTCTCCTTCTCGGCCGAGAGCTCGTTCCAGCCAGTGTATTTGCGTCTCCGCTCCACCTCCATGTCGTTGAGACCTTCCCGAATGTCGGTAGTCAACCAATCAGTCGGCGTCTCGAAGCTGCTCAGAGAAGCAGCGCTGTATCCAGCCTTGCCACCTCTCCAGAATGCCCACCATGGCCTGGGCTTGCTGTCCGTACCGAAATCTTCCTCCCCAGCTCCCTCGGTGGCGTTCGGATCCCGGTAGGTGTCGACGTAACGGACCAAGCTATAGAAACCGTTAGTCTGTTGAACTGCTTGTTAGGGACAGTCTTGTATAAGTTGCAACTCACGCCGTGTACTCGTCGAGGTAGGGGTTGTTGCCATCGTTGTTGCTGGCACCAGCGGCACCAGCGGGACCAGCGGGCTTGTCGACCTGGTTGTTTCTCTGGTTTTCCGTCAGGAAGCTACCAGACTCCAAGTCGGCATTGACGCTCTCGTCGATCGAGTGATCGTGGTACTCGGGAGCACCAGCGCCCTGGCCGTCCTTGTGTTTCCTGAACATCTTGACCTTCTTAATGTTGGGTGCCATGACACACGACCCGCGCTACAGACCAGCTGTGGAAAATAATAAGAAGAACAAGAGGTAGAGGAAACAAACGACGAAGCCGAACCACCAAAGAGAGAGAAGAGGAGGGAGGTGAGAGAGGGAGAGGTCAAGAGCAGAGTCGGGGTTTCTGGGAAGGCATTTCGTGTTACTTATACAAGTCTATAGTAGTATGAGAAACTTGATTTTGATGGGAGAGCCCGCCACGGCTCCCCACGCCCAAGACCAAGCAAGAGCTTGGCCATTCTCTCTGAAGCAGCTAGGGATCGTAGAGGTCTGCAGGGGAAAGAGATCCACCAGGGCATAAAGATTACGATGAAATTCAGTTGAAGGCAAGAAGCTCTGGTAAATCGGGAGCAAGCATAGCAAGCACCAGCAAGCATCAGCAAGCATCAGGGACCTGCAAACCACGGTAGAGCTTCGAACATGAGACGGATTGGCCTATCACAAGCCTCGCAGGGCGATACGTCCACAGGGGAGGTCCGCCGCAGAAGTGCTCCGGATGCGAGGCGTCGATCAGTCTCGAGCGCCCCGTTCGGGCTACGGTCGACTCCTCAAAACTGATACGAGTATAAGTCCCGCAGCTATGAATTGAAAATGCCTCAGGACGGACGAATAGCATGGGAAGGAAAGAAACAACGAGGTCCGTGGGAGGTGTAAGTCCCAAAGAGGCCAGACCCTGGCCGAAGTTTCAGCACCAACGGTTATGAAACGCTTTCCATTGGAGGGTCCAGGGTGGCACGTGACCTTTATGGTAGGTAAACTTGGGGGGCCAATCTATGATTCTGTGTACCATGGCGACCTATCAGGACTGGTAGACGGTACTTGTTTGTCCAGAAACAGATTCTCGACTCGAGCCAGGCGAATATGCTGCGCTGCCAAGCCTGCCAAGCGAAATCCATAGTGTTTGTGCTCATGACGATCTCAACTCTGAGGGAGCTGCCACTGGATGAAAGTGGTTATAGATCCCCTATACTCTAGCCAAAGACGCCGTGATGGAAACGACTAAGACCGTCGCCAAGGCCTTGTTCGCGCCTGGTCTCTCCAGATCTATCATCCCTATAGCCTTGGCCTCGACTGAAAATAGAAGAGTCGCCCAAGCTGCGCAGCCATTGTACGCATTCGACGCCAACCTGCAGCCAGGTACGCAGGAAAGGTATTCGATACCCACGACGATAACTTGCCCACATCACGGTTGGCAGCGCGAATTACCCGAGATTACTTACCTACGGTAGCATTCCCCAAAAGTACCCCGAACATTGAGCCCCACGATGTGCAGCAAGGACCATATCCTATCCCCAGGGTCGCCGCCGCGTCCACGGGGATAACTCGCGGGCTAACATGGTAACTTCAGGCTCGCTAATCCATCACGGCAAGTAGACCCGGTCGTGTTGGATAAAAGCCAGCGAGACATAATATGAACAAGGTGGATATTCCCTGATGAATGAGAAGAGCCAGCGCCACTGCTCGGCGCTTCATGCGGCGAGTAATCCCGTGTGGCAAGCAGGGTCTGTCGCAGTAGTAATCCGTGAGTAGTCCGGCGTGGGAGCTGGAGATAACTGTTCGCTCTGGCCTCGTGGGCCCGAGTCTGGCGCTGGAGACCTTGGGAGCTGCCCTTGGTTGCAGCGCTCATCCTCGCAGCTGTGCGGCGGTTCGCCGCGCGGACAGGCGCCGTCAGGACGCGGTAGAGTGAAGATAATTAGGTGGTGGACCCTGCAAAGGCTTCCGGCTGGGTTGATGAAACGAGAAGGGGATCAAACGAGTGTGACCTTGGCGGCAGCGGCGGAATTTTGCGCTTGTCGCACCAGGAAGAGGGAAGCAGAATTGGTCGGCGGTGGGACCCCCGTTTACGCCGTGTCGGGTCGGTGCACTTATCAGTCGCTCACTCACTCATCGCTGAGAACCCTCGTGGGAATTGCATGCATAGCGGCAGTTGCTTCTCTTGGTTGGACAGCAGCTTGGCCAAAACAGTTGTCGAGTCGTGACAAGATTCAGATGGGAAGCTGTCGAATGGGATGAGTTCAATTGACACCAGTCAAGTCTCCCAGAAATGCACAGATCGTCGTGTCGTTGCGGCCAAGAGCCAAGAGCATCAAGGCAGTACCACCGCTGTTTGGCATCGTGTCGAGGTGAACTTGGCGAAAACAGCGTTTTCTCTGGGGAAGTGGGCAACAAGTCCGGGGTTTGAACTAAGTGCCGGGCTTGGATCAACATGATCTGGGGATTTCTGAATGCTTTCTCCAAACAATAGGGCGACTCCATTCTCATCACTTTTAGAATCACCATGCACACCGTATATTGGACGACCTTCAAACGCCTTGGTAGTGTTGGGAATGCAATAAGCCTTCGTACGTAATACGCCAAGCGTGACAAACGTCTGCCAATATCGGTGTTATCTGCTTCACTTGACTCTCAGACTTCCAATGTACAACCAAACCGGTCTATAACGATTTTCGTTTGCACACACTTTTATCGTTATTCCTTAGAACATTCTTATAGCAAAAGTGGGGAGTCAGCGGAGTGGGAAAACCCAGAGGCTCTGATTGGCCCACCGGCTCCCAAAAATGGCCCAGCCAGGCTTTGGTGACTGCCCCGAAAGGAAAATATACCTTGCCAGCACCCACTATTCTACCTCTTTTATAACGATTATATAGGAAATTTCACCAAATATTATCAATAATTATAATAGACTAGTTGCAGGGGTATTATCGTTAAATTTGCTAACAAATATTCATTTGCACAAGGTTTTATCACTATAGACCAGTATCGTTAGGCAAGTAGAATTGTTATAGACCGGTTTGGTTGTATGGTTATTTTGGGTACAGCAGACGGATGCTCAGTCTCAGAGAAGCGGCAGATAGTCTTCTTGCCCACCTACTCGTAGGTGCTGTAATCTGTATCCAGCCAATGATACATCAGGCAAGGTCTAAGAGATTATCAGACAAGAAATGTCGCCAAAAACCCGAGCTCCTCTCTAATTATTATCGTCGGCTCTTTGACATTATGAAATGAATCTTCATTCAACATGGTTGCATTGACGATGTTTCAACGTTTCAATTTCTCAATAAGAACTGGACGACCCACCTCTATGCACACCTAAACTCGCCGAAGAGTAGTACCGAGGTACCTACATGTTTGGCTTTGTTCTCCTGCCGCCCGCCCTGGCCACAGGCAGACAGAGCCACTAGCACTGCTGCAGCAGTCGATAAGCCTGTGCCACAGGCTCGAGGGGTGCTAGCGCAGCAGCACTTTTCCACCCTCCCCACCTCGCAATCCCCATTACGGAGTACTGCCCCGATAAGATAAGAAAAAAAGTTGACGATACCTGCCGACCCAATGCGCCCTGGCCAAACCACCGCCTGTGCAGACGTTGCAGAGTCCAACCGACCAAGCAGATTATCCACGATTCCGCCGCCGTCCAAAGTATCCGCCATGAAGAGAAAGCTAGACGAGAACGACGCCCCCAGCGTCGAGGTGGCCGAGGCCGAGGCCGACAAGAAGGAGCCCAGCTTTGCCGACTTCAACCTCGAACCCCGACTCCTCCAGGCCATTGCCAGCCAGCGCTTCAAGGCTCCCACCAATGTTCAGCAGAAGACCATCCCCTTGGTTCTCGAGGGTCGCGACATTATCGCAAAGGCTCGCACCGGCTCAGGAAAGACGGCCGCCTACGTATTGCCCGTCCTCGAAGCCCTCCTGAAGAAGAAGAAGCAGGTGAGTTTGCAACATGGCCGACTTTCCCCTCGGTGATCACCAGAGTTGACACGATGTATCAAGGACTCTACGCCATCTACGGCCGCCCTATTCTTGGTCCCGACGCGCGAGCTGGCCGATCAGGTCACATCCGTCCTCGAGTCTTTTACCTCTTTCTGTTCAAAGGAGATCCAGATCGTGAAGCTCTCCGAGAAAGTCCCCGACGCCGTATCAAAGTCGCTTCTCTCCAACTCTCCCGATGTAGTCGTCGCAACACCTGCCAGAGCATGGCACAATGTCAAGAACTCCGCACTTTCGCTCGAGAACCTCACCCACCTCGTCCTGGACGAGGCTGATCTTGTGCTCAGCTATGGCTACGACGAGGAACTGCAGAGTCTGGCTGGTGTCATCCCCAAAGGCATTCAGACAATACTCATGAGTATGTCATCGCAAAATCTTGTGAGGCAAACTGAATGCTGACTTTGGCTCTCCAGGCGCCACTCTTACCACTGAAGTTGAAACATTAAAGGGCATCTTCTGCCGAAACCCCACTCTTCTGAACTTGGAAGACGAGGCTGAGGAGGACAAGCTTTCGCAATTTGTTGTCAAGTATGTTGTATAAGACGACTACTCTTTGTGGTGCTAAACTAACATGTTGCAGATGCGCGGAAGACGAGAAGTTCCTTCTCACTTATGTCATGTACAAGCTCCAGCTCATCAAGGGCAAGTCAATCATTTTCGTCGCCGATGTCGACAGATCATATCGACTCAAGCTTTTCTTTGAGCAGGTAAGATTCACTCCGTCAATCGCAAAATCCTGGCAACATGGCTGATCAGAACGGCAGTTCGGAATAAGGAGCTGTATTCTAAACAGCGAACTTCCGGTCAACTCCAGGTTACACGTGGTGTCTGAGTTCAACCGCAACGTATACGACATCATCATTGCTTCTGACGAGAACGAGGTCATTGGTGACGAGGAATCGCCAGAGCAAGATGATGCTGAGGTGGATGAAGACGCCGAGACCGCCGGAAAGTCCAAGAAAGCAGACGCACAGCCAAAGAAGAAGAAGCGCAAGTCACCCAAAGATCACGAGTACGGTGTCTCCAGAGGTATCGACTTCAGGAATGTATCATGTGTAAGTGTTCAACCCTAGGCTCTACCGTAATTTGGCTGGTTCTAATGCTTCCCAGGTTGTGAACTTCGACCTTCCCACCTCGGCCAGATCATACACCCACCGAATTGGACGTACGGCACGAGCTTCGCAAAGCGGTATGGCTCTGTCACTTGTCGTACCAAAGGACCAGTACCGGAAGCACATGCCGACCACTGTGGAAACAGCCGAAAATGACGAAAAGGTGCTTGCAAAGATCACAAAGCAGCAGCAGAAGAAGGGCAGGGAGATCAAGCCCTATGCTTTCGACATGAAGCAAGTCAACAACTTCCGGTACCGTATGAATGACGCGCTCCGAGCCGTCACCAGTGTCGCCGTTCGTGAGGCACGTGTGCGGGAACTGAGACAGGAGTTGGCAAAGAGCGAGAAGCTCAAGAGATATTTCGAGGAAAAGCCCCAGGAATTGTCGCATCTCGTCAGACACGACACGGAGATGAGGACAGCCAGGACGCAGAGCCACTTGAAGCAGGTGCCGGACTACCTGTTGCCCGAGGGCAAGAAAGCTCTGACGGCAAGCGAGATTGGATTCGTGCCGTTCAGGAAAGACGGAAAGGCAAAGAAGGGAAAGTTTTCCAAGGGCAAGGGCAGGAAAGTTGGCACACGGAGAGTCGATCCTCTCAAATCGTTTAGAGGAAGGCCGAAGTCGAAGAAATAAGCAGCCAAAGATTCCCTGAGCACATGTTTACATTTGGACTACATCATGATTAAGGCTAAATTAATTGATGTTAAATGAAATTACTGAAGTCATGATACTGAAGTCAGTCATGAACTGGCCACCGACAGACACTGTCCACCGACAGACACTGGCAAACCGAGGACGTGCGGCGAATAATAAAAGCCGCCGTTGGACTAAGTCATGATACTGAAGTCATGATACTGAAGTCAGTCATAAACTGGCCATCAACCAACACTGCCAGACCAAGCACGTGCGGCGAGTAATACCAGCCGCCGTTCGATTGGACCAAAGGTACACCCTGGACCGTGGGAGGTCCGCTTCCTAGGGCAAGTAAACCCATCTGGTATGCGATACCAGCTATACCAGGGGCCATCAGCCATGAACTGGCCATCAACCGACACTACCAGACCAAGCACGTGCGGCGAGTAATACCAGCCGCCGTTCGATTGGACCAAAGATACACCCTGGACCGTAGGAGGTCCGCTTCCTAGGGCAAGTGAACCCATCTGGTATGCGATACCAGCCATGCCCTGGGCCATTCCAGCATCCAAGTAACTGGGATGCTGTGACATATGGCCATTGCCCATGTAACCGCCAGGTGGGTTGATCAGATATGCGCCGTGTCCAGCGGGCGCTACACCGAGCTGCCTGAGGCCGACAGGCACTATACCGAGAGCTTCAGTGGTTCTCTAACATGCCTTCTGAGCTCTTGACTGTACTCTGCAACCAGGGTTGACGATGTAGCCGTGGCCAAGGCTGCCGTCGCTCTGCGTACTTGAGCAGCAGCTCGTCGTCGGTTGTGGGATGCAGACCACGAATGTAGACATTCCGGTTACCAGGAATGTTGTTAGCCAAGCCGGAGTGACACGGCAGCCACTTCGCCCCTGTCCATAAATGCCGGTGGGTGGCAGACTGAGGTGAGAGGTGCCAGGGCCTCCGTGATGGCCGTTGTTTCCCTGCGGGGATCCATTTCCATTGGGTTGGCCATTTCCTCTGTGAGGGCCGGGGCCACTCCAGTGGTCCTCTAACATGCCTCCTGAGCTCTTGCCCATTCTAGGCATCCAGAGAATCATGGATTTTACCGTGCCACAGTACAACACCAGGTCCCAGATGAACAAGTCTGTTGTTACCGTCATCACCATCACGTGCTGCGCGCACACTAGGAATATCACGCTGGCCGCCGGGAGCGGCAGGGGCGGCAGCATCAGCAGCTTCATCATCCTGGCCCTGGGCTGGGGCGGCAGCAGCAGCAGCGGGAGGAGCGTGGGGGGACTCCTCCTCTTCCCGCCCCTCCATGCCCTGCTGCTGCTGCTGTGCCGCCCGCTGGGCCCTCTGCTGGGCGAGGGCATTCTCACGCGCACGATGTGCTCTGACGTTCTTGCGCCAGAAATCGGTCTTGGCGGCCTCGCCCTCGATGCGCTCGGCACGGTACAGCCAGCCGCGGTAGCGGTCGCCCTCCGTGGCCTTGGCCCGGGCGATCTGCTTTGCAGTCTTGCCGGAGTTGTCTTGATCTTTGACGCGGACCTGTTGTGTGAGAGGGGAAAGGTCAGCGATGAGGGCCCAGGAAGACCGGACGATCAATGAGGAAATGGGAGGAGAGAGAGTGAGAGAACAGATGAGAGATGAAGAACTATTTCCGTCGGAACTTGTTGGTCAAGTTTTGTCGGAGGAGTGCCGTTCTTTCGTCCCGTCAAAGGAATAGAAAGATGGGCACAATCAAGGCAGTAGGGTGGGGAGCAAACATTTAATATTGTAGAAGAAGAGAAAAGAGAAATGTGTACATACCTCTGGGTCCATGTCGGTACCCTGCAAGGCCAGTGTGATGGCATCGTATGCTTGGTCAATTCGGCTCGGCCCCGGAGCGGCTTGACCACCGGCATTGGTGCCGGCAGTGGCGGCGGATCCGGCAACGGGGCCGGCAGTGGCGGGGCCAGTAGAAGCGCCGGCAGAAATGGCAGGACCGGAACCAGTACCGGCAGCAGCCTCTGCATTGGCACCGTCACCCCCGACCATCGGATCGTTCTCATCTCCCTCGTCAACCCCGACCATGGTGTTGTTCTCGTCTCCCTCGTCACCCCCGACCATGGTATTGTTCTCGTCTCCTTCAGGCGATCGGCTGCCTGTCAGTCGAGGCATCTTGCAAATGAATTCTCCCTTGTGGTGTGGCCTTGTTGTTGTGGTATCAACTGAGGCAGAGGCCGTTGTGATGACAACTGGTTCAAAGGCACGTTCTGGACTTGGGGATGGAAGTGAGAACAGCTGCTGCTGTTGTGTCGGGATGGGTTGCTGGAAATAGAGACAACCCTTTGGAGACAAAATGTGTTCTGTAACCCTCTGGGGAGGGACGGAAAAATTCTGTTTTCGACCGAAGGTAGAAGGGGTCGAAATGACCAAGAATGATGACTTGGGGTGAAAGGGAACAGTGGTTGTGGATTGTGGTCAAGGACAGAGTCAAGAATTTTTTTGTGGGATGACAACGAGAAAAATAGATCAAGGTTCTGGTTGCGTTTGCAGTAGAGAGGTGTCCCGTTGCTTGGGGGCCAGGGAGAGTTTGAGGAATGGGGGAGGAAAACCCAGTCAACGAGCTGTGTCCTGGTGGGAAACAAAACTCTGACAGATTGTTGTGGAGGTGGAGGGACAGAGAGGTTGCCTGGGCAAGACACAAACTATTTGTAGGGAGGGGGACATGGCTGCACAGCAAACAAAACTCCAAGTGATTGTGGCCGAGGGGCAAAGTAGGGTTGGGCCCCGCCTGAAGGGGGCAACAATAATGTCGTGGCCTGGAGGAGATAAGGATTGGAACTGGGCGGGCGGTGGGAGACTTGAAGTCGGCGCCGGCAAGGTTCGTGATTCCATGAGCGCCGGGTGAATCTTTGGGCGGGCGGCGGGGGGCGGGGGAAGGGGGGCTTGGGAGAGACGGCCAAGACAAATCACGTTAAGGATGGACCAAAATGTTGAGACCAGTCTATTAGTCGAACAAGATGTTGGCCAAAGAGCAGACCAGGAAGGAACGAAACGATTTGTGTATAACAAAGTCACTGTTCTTATGGACTGTCCAAGACACTTGGCTTGGACATCTTATGTTGCACTATGAAAGGCTTGTCACGAGAGATATGGCTTCCACCACGTCAGACATTGTTATTTTTCTTGTATATAAGAGCAAAGAAGACCTCATGTGGCTCTCGTAAACCCGTCTAGTCCGGATCGCGATGCTCCTGGATTTCGGTTGCCCTCCCCGTGCCGACACTTCACCTCTCGAGGCTGGTGATTACTTCTCGGCCTTGAGACTTAGGAGGGCGAGCCGGACCTCTTGAACACCGGCCCCAACGACTTCTTCCTTCCTTCCAGCTCCGTCCCTCTGCCCGCGGCCGACAGCAATCCTGGACATGCCGGCTGTCGATATAAGTCCTCTTGATCTTATACTATGTTTGGTTTTGGGGCGAAACTCGTCCCATATATAAAATATCTTTCTCTAATCAGAATATCTTCTTAATTTTACTGTGGCCATCCTATCATTTCTTCTTCTTTTCTGTCTTTTTCTCTCACAACCGTTTTATGTTAATTATCCTTTGCACTTTCACGTCCATCATTCATCCCTTCCTTCACACTGGCACACACCTGGGGATATCAACTTCACTTGGGCCGATACATGTGTTCTGCAGACACAGATCGCACATATCCATGGAATTAATGGCCCATGAAAGTAAACATTTGGGACGAACGCAAACAAGTTATGCTCTCGTGTAAAGGACATGTGCTTTCTGTAAACATGTCTTTGGTATTTGTGTACCACAAAGCAACAACAGGAACTGATGACAGTCATATAGCACAACTCAGTTCTTTGTGGTAAGTCTTTCAGAACCACATGTGATCATAAGCCCTATCCGTGGATGAGAGTATGAGCTCCATAATATTGATATCATGAATGAACAGAGTCCGAGACGTTTGTGAATGGCAGGGTCAATCAATTATATCCAAGAAACGGCATAACAATTTTGACTAGTATGGAGGCCATGCGCTGCTGGTTATTGGTGCTTCACAGATAGCTGAGGATTTGCCAATGAGAATGTCAAGTCCATGATTGCGCTCAGGCATCCTGTGAACAAACTAAGAAAGTCATAGGGCCAAGTCTGTGACTCAAATATGGCAAATTAAAAAGCATTGCGGCTTTAGGCAGTTTGTTCCAGCAGCATGTGTCAGCAGCCAAAAGCAGTATCTTATTTCCAATATACATTTACAGGCATCGTGCTGCAAAAAACACAATACGACGCCTCACGAAAGCAAAAGCAAAAGCCTGACTGAATGTACAGCTTTAAGCTGTCGCAGCAAACGCCAAACCCCTTTCCCCTCCAGCCTCGTTGTACCTCATGACTCCGCAAGTTCTCTGTATCCATGTCCTCCGCCCTATCGGGGGGCTTGACCTTCCACAAAGTCCAATGCCTGTTCAGTTGGGACACAGTTGATATTGCTGTTCTTGTTCCTGAAAGTGACACCGTAGCACTTGTCCGCAACGAGGACGATCTCAGGTCTGAAGGTGGTACAGATGAATTGCGTTCCCGCCTCCTTCGAGATGGAGTCGAGAAGGCCAGCGACGGCTGTTCGGTATTGGGCGTCCAGGTTGGCGTCCACCTCATCGAAGATGACCATGGGACTTGATTCTGTTTGTTGGAGCGCAAAGATCAGACAGAGGGCGCACAAACCTGGCAATACATGTTAGTCGAACTACCCACAGACAAAGCAGCAGGAAACTTACTCTTCTGGCCACCGGAGAGTTGTTGAATGCGCTGCTGCTCATCAAACTGCTTGGAGTTGAATGATACACTGATACCAACACCAGTGTAGTTTTCAACACTTCCGCGTTGCTCTTCGTCTGATTCTTCAGGGTCAACGCGTCGATCAGCCTTGCGCTGGATAACAAGTCGACCTTGACCTGCCGGTACAAGCCGCTCGAAAATAGTTGCAAACTCTTTAGAGACCTGCTTGAAGGTACGCTCAATGGCTTCATCCTTGCGCTGATCCAAGTGAGCAACCAGCTCCTCGATAGATTCTTGCGACTGGTCAAGCTCCTTGCGCCGCTTGAGGAGTTGATCCTGTTGGGTCGTGAAGCTGTTGTATTGTTCGAAAGCCTTCTTGTTGACGTGCTTGTACTTCTTCAGCGCGTCGTTGACCTTCTTCAGCCTTGAAGCAATCTACAATCTCTGTTAGTTGAGGTTTGGTCATGTTCGAGACTCGCTTCACTTACGCTCTTCGACTCCAGTCGTTCATACTTCTCGAACGCCTCTTCTGGTAGAACACCCAAGTCACGAATGTTCTTGGCACATTCGATTGCTCTCGTTGTAAGCAGTGCCTTCTTCTGGATGCCCTTTTCCATCCTCTTCTGCTGCTTCTGGATATCTCGGGCAAGCTCTTGCTGTTCAACGTCCTTGACCGCTTTTTGTTTCTCCAGATTACCAATATTGGCTTCTGTGCTTTCAATCTGCTGCTCGTTCTCTTGAAGTCTGGACTCGACTGAAGCGACGGCGTTTTGTGCTTTCTTGAGCTCACGCTTGGCCTCCTTGAGATTTCCGCTGCTGCCACCAGCACCAGTCTCAAAGGCTTGGCTCGTCAATTGGTCGAGCTTGAGCTGGAGGTTGTTTCGAAGCTCGGCATCTAGAATCTGCTTGCGACCCTCCAGTTCTCGCCGCGCCTTGCTGATTTCTGACCACTGCTTCTGCAATTCTTGCACATTTTGGCTGAGATTTTCGAGTTGCTGTTCCTCGTTGGCTGACAGAGCCTTCTTGAAATCGGAAGAAAGCTCGGCTTCGTGAGCGTTGAGGGTATCGCCAAAGTCTTTCATATTCCTGTCGACGGTCTCGCGTCGCTTGATAGCAGCTTCCAGATGATCTTGCTCGCGACCGACCTGGACACTCTTGGCATTGAGTTCAGCACGAAGCGGGCCGTAGCCATCATCCATCTGCCGGAGTTTCTGCTCGCGCTTGCGGAGCTCACCAGTTGCGTACGTGATCTCTTGCTCTTTCTTCTCGATTTGCTTCTTGATGTCGGAAGATTCGCTCAAAAGCTGCTCGTACTCGTCTCTCCACTTGGTCGCATTACGAACCGCCTGGAGACGTGACTTTCCTGGATCGATGTAACCTCCAGTCATGGCACCCCTCTTGTTGGTTGTGTCACCCTCGGGGGTAATGGCATCACAGTTATGACTTCTGGCATACTGACCAGCGACTGTCAAGTTGGGGCAGATGATTGTCCTTCCAAATACTTGCTGGAAGGCGGCTTCGAATTCTGGCTCGTACTGAATCTTGCTCACCAAGGGGACAGCGTCATTCGCGCGTGGGAGATTGGCCGGGCGAGGACGTAGCTTGCTGAGAGGTGCGAAGGTAACACGACCACCGTGTGTTCTTTGAAGTTCGTTCATGAAATACGTTGCCGTTTGTTCGTTGTCGACAATGTAATGAAACAAACTGGCACCTGCAACTTGCTCGACGGGGACACGGTACGCCTCGTTGACATCCAGTAGCTCAGCAAGTGTGCCGTATGCACCGGGGATATCCCTCTGCTGCTTGAGGCGCCTGATGGTGGCCAGACCACGAGAAGTCTCTCCATCCATGGTGTGCGAAAGCTCCCGTTCGGCTCGATCTCGCTCTCTGCGAGCATTGGACAGAATGGCATCCAACTTGTCTTCCTCGCGGCGGAGCAGCTTGCGCTCCTCCTGGAACTTCTCCAAGCTGTCCTTGGCACCCGTGACTTCATCGGCGAGGGCGACTCGACTGTCGCCAAAACCTTCATTCTTGGAGCGTAGGTTTGCGACATCCTTCTCGAGCTGTTTGATCGACGACTGCACGTTCTTGACCTCCTCTTCCGCGTCTAGGCGAGTTGCCTTTTGCTGGCCGAGGGTCAGGTTCAAGTCGTTGATCTCCTTTTTCAAGTAGGCATCGCGTTCACCCTTGTTCTTGAACTGGCTGCTTCTGGTCTGTTTCGTGAAAAGTCTCTGCCGGCCGGCTTCAGCTGTGTCTAGCTCTTGCCTAATTTCGGACTCCTTCGTTTTCCTCTTTTCGTACTCAGGAAGGATCTTGGCTAGTTCTGCTTCCTTCGACGCGATGGACTTCCTGACTTGGGCCAATTCAGCATCGTGCTGTTGCTTGGCTTGGTCCTGGGCAGACATGCTGTCTGACAGAGCCTTTACAGCTAGCTCGGACTTTGCCCTCGCCTTGGCGCTTTCTCTCCTGTCCTCGTCTAGTTGCCTGCGATCGATGCGAAGCAGTTCCATCTGCTGTTGTAGTTTCTGAATTTCAGCGTCGAGCTGCGCCATGACCTTTTCTCCAGCGGTGAAGGCCTCCCTGTTCTCATCCGTATCATCGATACCGCCTTGTCGGGCCTCTTCGAGCTCTTCCAGGGCTTCTTGGACGGCAACTTGGTCTTTGTGATAGTAGGCGTACTCCAAGCACCTGCGCTCTCTGTCCTTGTCCTGGAATCCTCGCAGCTCCTCCTTTTCCTCCTCTAGCTCGCTCAGACGCTCCTTGATATATTCGAGCAATTCGTCGATCTTCTCGCGCTTGTTGTTGGTGTCGTTCATGATCTTCAGCGATTCGGCGCGACGTGCCTCGTACACTTGAGTACCCGCAACCTCCTTGAGCAGCGTCAGACGCTCCGACTCTCTCATGTTTGTCAGGGCAGTGACTCGGCCCTGAGGCACGATGTAGTAAGGGTTGGATTTCGAGAAACCGGCAGACTCAAGGAATTGGTTAACCTCCTTGAGAGTTGTCACCTTCTTGTCGATCGAGTATTCGTCCTTTTTCAAGCTGATGGTACGGCGGAGGACGACCTCCTTGTGATCTGTAGGGAATCGGTTGTCGCTGTTGTCGAAAATGATCTCGACGTAGGCGGACATGACGGCCGATCCGGAACCCTCGTGGAGAAGCGCCTGACGCTCCTCTCGGCTAAGTTGAGTGTATGCATCACTCAGGACGAACCGGATGGCTGCGAAGAAGTTACTTTTTCCCGAACCATTGCGACCAACGACGACGTTTGTTCCAGGCGAGAAGGGCTCAATGACCATCTGGTCCTTGTAGCTGTAATCGTGTTAGCAATGCGCGCAAAGGGGATGGCGCGAGCGTTGTTGTGTCGCGATAGTCGCGTACCTCTTGAAGCCCTGGATGATGATTTGCTTAATGTACATGATGCCCACGGTGCTGCCAGACGGGCAGCGCGGTCAATGACGATATCAAAATGCCAGGCGCATAGAGATTGGGAACGAATCCTGCGGTGACGGGTGGCGATGCGATAGAAGCGTCGATGCGTCGAACTCCAAACAAGTTGACTTTTTTCGCGCGATGGACTGGCGAGACAAATCGTCGAACGCGTCAAGAGTCGCGCAGGCTGATCGAGGGCGGGGAGCAAGCGGCAAGCTATTGAGCGCACTTGCCTTGCAGTCTGGTCTGGTCCCTGGCTGCTGCCATGTTTCAGCAAGGTACGAAGGTACATACACGCTTACCTTGCAGTGTATGAGCACAGCCACAGCAATTCCTACCCAACAGGCAGCACTGAACAATGTATGTGGCGCCGTACACCAAGTTGTGGCTGCCCTCCTTTGACATGAATACTGTGATGCTTGTAGGCTACAATCCCACTGCAACACGGCATTCCAGATGATCTTGTCAAGTCGGTCATCTGATGGCTTGATACAGATTATACAACATGATATATATAGGCTCTGGTAAACGGGTCACTCGCGATACATGGGCTGAGACTGTCAGTACACCCCAGCATACTGTATCACTATCAGCCAGTGGTCAGTCAACATCTACGATGGCCCTGTAATAAGTATGGTGAAGCCAGAAATCGGCGCCATGCACGTAGCTATGCGTAGAAAACAAATATCAATCCAGATCGATATTGCAGATTGTCTATTTGGGAAGCATTATATTGGATTGTGTGGAGGGTTTCACGGGTTCGCATCTTGTTGATCTGCGGTAGGGTTTGTTTAACGTTGGGCTCAGCTGTCCAGCGCCAAGATTAGACCGTGTTCGGTTTCTACGCATCGTGTCTCAGCACGGCAGCTTATTAACATGGAAAAGTCGAGATTCATGGGCCTGTCTCACGTCAGTACGTACTTCAATTCTTTATTCGAGTCACATCGTCAATGGGAAAAATCCATCCTGCTGAAGAGCCATTTTTGAGGTCTACACTAGGAACTCGGCTCTGGTTCGGGGTGCGCCCGGAACAACGGAGCCTTTCTATTGAGCGCTGAAACCTGCGACTGGAGACCGGGACTGGCTGACCCTGCTGGTTCTCGCGTCGCGATCCGCCTGGCCTGGTTGACCAAATCAGACTGGAGCCGCGCGCACATGGAGCACGTCTCCACCTCCGTATAGCACCAGGTGGCAGGAATACTTACAATGTCCATTGAATACCTGAAATACATAGATATGATATTTGCAATCTCTGCCCTGGATTGGAATGGCTTGCGTGTATGATGATGTCCCTATCTGAACAAAAGTAACCCTCTCGGTCGGATCACCGGGTGGGATGCCTCCCTGTTAATGGCCAATATCTAAAGCTGATGATGGCTTTGTGAAATTAGCGGCACTCTTTTGAGAGAATGAGCCGAACTTTAGATGCGTCTATCTCGACTCGGATTCGATGGAAGTGCAGCTTGAAATCACGTCTTCAGATGACTGATGCTTTGCAGAGCCGTTTGTTATCAAGTAGTCCCATCATGTTTCGAGGAATCGATCGCAACTCTGAAAAGCCTCTGGTGAGAACACAAAAATGCGAGCGCAGGGTTGTGTAGGCGAACAGGGCCCCCGAAAGTTCAGGGCCGTAGTTGCAGGCGACAAGGTAATCCGGTCGGCAGACATATGAACCTTGCTTGGGAAGTTCTACACCACTGCTCACTGCCAAGTATATCGAGTAACTCGTACCTACGTACCCACCACTTTCATATGGTCGTGAGGCACTGACATTGTCTTGAGGACCCTGGCACATGACGGTGATAATCGAGTAAGTAATTCAATAAGGCAATCTGTGCAGAAGATGGTATTATATAATGTAGCCGCTCGTTCTCGACACGACTGCACCATCTCATCCACTCGCGTCTGCAGGCTTTGCTAACCTAAAAAACCGTTTAAATGACCTGAGCGGATTGGCGGGCCAGAATTTGGGGAAGGACTTCCTTTGCAAGGATGGTCTCTCTGTTTGTGCTGATTGGGAGACACCAAGCTTTTGCTCGATCGACAGACTTGCATTCCCGAGTCTTTGTGCCGCATCGAACAGCCAACACCTCGCTCTGGCTGCTGGCTGAGCTCCCCTCGTGTCAGCCAAGCAGGGGAACTGTAGAGTATGTATACATCGTGACTGAGCAATGCGAGTGCGGGTAGATCTCGAGAGTCATCTTACCTAGATGGCGGGCACTCGGGGACGGAAGATATGTATGCAGACTTCCCCATATGAAGAGACTCTGACAGGCTCTCTTATCAGTCGGCCATGGCACTTGGACTTTGCCAAGAGAGCCAGCCCAGCAAGACGGGTAGGCCCTTGTAGCAAAAAGACCAGATCATCACAAAAGAGGAATCGATAAGGAAGAAAAAGAAAGGAAGAAACAGAAAAAAAAAAACTTGAATCTTGAATCGTCATTCCATACAAAAGTGTACCTAGCTTTTTAGAGACGGACGAGCTTTTTGGGGGGCCCCACCCACCTCCCATGCAGGCTCTCGAGAAAGAATGGCACTGGCAGCGGGCGCGCATTGCGCTAAAGTGACACTAGCATGGTTGCGCAAAGGCAAGCATCAGCTCCCAGGGGTGCCGATTGGGCGCAAGGACCGGCCTCGACTTTGAGGTGTGAGGGTCCGGTGGCAGCTGGCGAAGATGTGGAAGGCGCAGTGGGGTCCGACCCCCCTGCCCGGGGAGCTTGGGCCTGAAAAGTACTTAAATATGGGTAGACATATTAATGGACAGGCTCGCCCACTTTCGCGAAAAGCAGACCGAAGCAGAAGCAGCAGAGCAGCTGGACGGAAGTCATCAGACCTGCAGCCAGCGAGAGCCCAGGCCCAGCAGCCTCAGCGCCTCCCAAACCCGTCCATCGCGCGTGCAGAGCAGCAAGCACAGCAAGCACCACACGCCGCTATTCAAGTTCCAACTGTCCGACCAGACCTTCCGACGCCGTTTTCCATCTCTCTCGGACTTGCGGTTAATTCCACCGGCCGTTTCCCAGTTGATCTTTGACCTTGTCCCGGATTGTTTGGTTTGTTGTTGCCTTTCGAGGTTTCGCTAGCCACCCAGTTCGTCTGTTGTTAATTCCGCCTCTCATTGGACGACCAACATTCCCAACTGGAACCTCACCAGCCAACGCAACAGGAGTTGTTTTGTGCATCTTTTGTGCATATACTCGCCAATTATTTTGTGCATATCATAAGGCATAAACATTCACCACTCGACAACAACACCATAGCATCACGACCCGCACTTGCACGTGCAGTCTGATTGACAGACGGCATCTATTTTGTCGAGCGATTCACCTCGACTGCAACTCCCATCACCAAAAGTCTTCTTGCCATCCGAGAGATACAAAAGCGAATCCTCGTCCCATTGCATCCTCAGGCGTTTTTCTCTTCTTATTTCCGTCCGTTTATTTTCACGTCTCCACGGTTCTTACCTTGATCGGCATTTCGTCTGGTGTTGCAGGACAAACTAATATCTCCCTTGTAATTGAGGCCCCTCCAACCACACACAGCTCCAAGTAAGTGCACTCGCAATCCCCAACCTTGCGATCCTCCCCCGTTCTCGCCTGTTCTATCCTTGCCCACACAAACCTCATCCTTCAACAAGCACATACCTATATTCATCTTGCCCTACTATAGGCGCTTCTCGGATACACAGATGATGTTGCACAGCACTGTGTGTCGAGCTGCTGCCTACGGTCTACCTTGAAATTCCTGAAGCCTGCCCGCAAGCAGTTGAAAATCTTGCCTGGACGTCGGCTTCCCCTGCACAAACTGGGTTCAGGGCATGGTAATGTTGCATTCATTGCTATTGCCTGCGGCTTGCGATGTCTTCACTGCGGCGGGACTGTAAGCCAAGCCTCGACTATATAGGCCGTAGAGCTGCCAGGCTTATAGTATACCCTGGCAAAATAATACACCATTGTTTGCCTGCGACACAGTCCCACCACTTCATCCGCTGCCTACTGCTGTGATCATCAGTTCGACGCCTTTCAACTAGATGCACGCGGCTCCAGGCAGCCCATTATCCAGTCGCTCTGATTCATCTCCCATCAACTCCAACCTACTATCCCCTGGCCTACTTGTACATTGGCACCTTGCTGCCTCTCCAGACTGTTGAACACCACAAAGATACTGACATTCCTTCCGTTCCAGGATTCCAACGGAAATGAACCTTTCTCAAGCATAGGCCACCAAGCCTGTCGTGTTAAGAAAAGATGGCATCAAGGTAGGTACCAGCTGAAGTTTAGCATGGAATCAAAAGACTAACCGCCATTACAGATTGGATCGCCTCGTCACGTAAGTACCATCAGGTCTCACAACATTAACATCTTGGCTCGGCCCACTCACGCCAATTTTGACTCCGAAATTGTCAAACCGCCATACAACTATGCTTGCTCGAGCTTAGCAGCCACTAACTTTTGTACAGCATCCTGGAGACGGGCAGCACGAAGCTGATCAAGGACACGGCCGTGAATCAACTTGCCGATTGGCAGAAGCAGCACCCAGAGGAACTATTCAACCTTCTGTCAAGGGTAGTACCATATCTCCGTCATAAAGACTGGGACACGAGAGCCACTGCTGCCAAAGCCATTGGCAAGATCGTGGAGAATGCAGCATATTACGACCCGAATGAGGATGAGGATCCTTCAACTTTGAAAAAGGAAGAAGTCCCAGAAAATGGACACATCAAGAAAGAGGAAGAACTCGAGGTCACCGTCAGTTCAGAGCTATTCAACCTGAACACTCTAGATGTATCCATGATCCTCAAATATGGCCGGGACTTGCTCAGAACAGGAAGCGTGGATCTCGGTCTGGCCAGTCTTGAGCCACAGGACCGACTTGCTCATCAGAAGAAGACCCTGCTGGGCCGCCTGGGTCTTCTGGGACGCCCATTTGAGGACGACGAAATACCAATCCGCGTCGAAAAATCTGCCAGTCCTATGACGCCTTCAGACGTCACACAAAATGCCAACGGCCTCAGCCGACAGGAGAGCATTGGCAGCACAGGTCCAGCACAGGCCGGGGAAGACTCGGGGCTTAGTGCGCGACAGCTTAACCAACTGCGACGCAAGAGGAAGCGAGATGCACAAAAGGCCGCCCAAGGTAAAGGCGGTTTTGGCGACCTCTCAATACGCCGTTCTTTCACAGAGAAGTCAGATGTCGACGACACGCCCATGGCCGATACTGACTCTAAGAAGAACGGTAAAGCCGACTACTTCTCTCTGGAGCGCCCCGAGAACGTTGACGAAGATAGTAAAGTCGTTTCCGAATACAAGGGTCCTGTCATTCCTATCAAATCGGAGATAGAGACAAAAGACGAGCTTCAAGGTAGTGAATGGCCCTTCGAACGTCTTTGCGACTTTTTGAAGATCGACATATTTGATCCCCAATGGGAGACGAGACATGGTGCCGCACTCGGCTTAAGAGAGATCCTCCGGGTTCATGGTGGCGGCGCCGGTCGTATGAGAGGCAAGAACAGGGCCGAGAATGACGCCCTCAATCGAGGTTGGCTCGACGACATGGCATGTCGCCTCTGTTGTGTTTTGATGCTCGACAGGTTCACCGACTACGCCTCCGACACATCTGTCGCTCCGATCCGAGAGACAGTGGGCCAGACACTTGGCTCTTTCCTCAAGCATATTCCGCCCGAGTCAGTCTACAGCGTCTATCGCATCCTCTATCGTATGGTCGTGCAGCAGGAAGATCTAGGCCTGGACCGCCAAATCTGGTCAGTCTGCCATGGAGGTATGGTAGGCCTGCGCTATGTTGTGGCTGTACGGAAAGACCTTCTACTCCAGCATAACGATTTGATTGACGGAATTATCCAAGCGGTCATGAAGGGCCTCGGCGATCTCGACGATGATGTCAGGTCCGTTAGTGCCGCGACGCTCATTCCCATGGCGAAGGAGTTCGTCGCCATGCGCCCTGGCGTGCTAGATGAACTCATCAACATTGTATGGGAAAGCTTGTCCAGCCTAGGTGATGATCTCAGCGCAAGTACTGGTAAGATCATGGATCTTCTGGCTACACTGTGCGGATTCCCTGAAGTACTCGAAGCCATGAAGAAATCCGCCCTGGAGGATGAGGAGCGATCTTTCAAACAGCTTGTCCCCCGCCTATACCCATTCCTCAGACACACCATCACCTCAGTTCGTCTCGCAGTTCTGAAGGCTCTCATGACATTTGTGCACCTGGGTGAGGAATCGCTCGGATGGCTGGATGGCAAGACTCTTCGTCTCATCTTCCAGAATCTATTGGTCGAACGAGATAGTGCAACGCTCAATATGTCCATGGATCTCTGGCTAGCACTGGTCAACTGCCTGGCAAAGAACCCCGAACTTCTGGCCCAAGAGTTCTTTCCACATATTGACGCTCTAATGAAGCTCACCCTGCATCCCGTGGGCGTTTCACGCAACCCCATCCCGATGATTGGAAGTTTATTCCAAAAACCCTCTGGCGGTACATATTCGACTACAGGCTTTGTATCCCAGACTCCACGCAAGGGTTCCGAGACCGATGGCGAGAGATCAGCAAAGAGGCGCAGAAAATCCACCAAGGTTGATGAAGCACCTACCACAGCTCACTCTCACGATCTTGATGGTCACATGATGCAAGGTGATGTAGATCTTGTGGGTATGGACACCCTGGTCCGGTCGCGTATTTTCGCAGGCAGGGCCATGGGCTTCATCATGTCACTTATTCCAACCTCTAGACTGGAGGCCTTTGATGCGACGCTCCTGCCTGGATTCACCTCATCGTACGCTTCAACGCAGTTGTCGGCCTGTGTCATCATTGATGAATACTCCAAGAACTCTGCAAATGCTGGCTCGGAACAACGCTATGTTGACGAGCTTCAAAAGATTATCGAGTCGGAGAGGCCGTCGCATTACCGCGACCTGGTGAGCTATGTCCAGCGGGTCCGGTCGCAGTGTGCCCAACTTGTCAATCTGTTCCGAGACCATGGCAAGGTTTCGCAGAACAAACTGCCAACTTTACCCGTGGTGGTTCAGGGCGAGGCAGAGGCCGGACCAAACGCATTTTCCATCTCGATTGCTGAAAAGTGCGTTGGTGATGACTTTGAGCGCCTTAGGAAGGCCATGGCGCCGGCTCAACGCTTGATCACTACGAACGACCTTGCAGAAGCCAAGAAATCGACGACCAAAGCCATTCAAGAGGCGAAAGCAGCCAAGGATGGCCGCGACGTGCGCATTAGAGCCGCCGCTGCATGCGCTCTAATTGCAATGAAGGTCCTGCCCAAGAAGCCCAGTCCCTTAATCAAGGGCATAATGGACAGCATCAAGCTTGAAGAAAGTCTACTTTTGCAGACGCGTTCATCAGAAACCATATCCAGGCTTGTGCAACTCTTCACCGAGAAGGGTCGTCGCGGACCCGCGGACAAGGTCGTTGCCAATCTTGTCAAGTTCTCCTGCGTAGAAGTTGCAGAAACTCCCGAGTTCCCGGTTCATGCAAGCAAGACCGATGTTGTTCTATCTATGCAGAAGGAAGAAGACCGCGTCGACCACGATGACCCCGAAAAATGGGCTCGTGAGGCCAAGGCCGCGCGTGTCACCCGGCGCGGTGCCAAAGAGGCTCTGGAGGTGTTGGCCAGAGTTTTTGGCGCCGGCATCTTTGACATTGTGCCGAGTCTGAGGAAGTACATGGAAGAACCGCTGACCGTGGCCTTCTCTGGTGGCTTACCTGCAGATGCCAAAGACCCCGAATGTCTGCTGGGTCAAGAAATCGTTGATGCGTTGTCGGTCATACGTACCATGGCCCCGACCCTGGATCCTGCACTCCACCCGTTCATCATGCAACAGCTACCTTTGATCATCAAGGCGCTGCATTCTGAGCTATCAGTCTACCGTTATATGGCAGCCAAGTGCATCGCAACGATTTGCAGTGTTCTTCCTGTGGAAGGCATGACTGCCCTTGTGGAAAAGGTGTTGCCATCCATTAGCAACCCAGTTGAACTGCACTTCCGTCAAGGTGCGATCGAAACGATTTACCATCTGATCGCAGTCATGGGAGACGGCATCTTGCCATATGTCATCTTCCTGATTGTACCAGTTCTAGGCCGCATGAGCGATTCCGACAACGACATTCGGCTGATTGCAACGACCTCGTTTGCAACGCTCGTCAAACTTGTCCCCCTTGAAGCCGGCATTCCTGATCCGCCCGGCTTGTCAGAAGAATTACTGAAGGGCAGAGATCGTGAACGGACATTCATGGGCCAACTCTTGGATCCCAAGAAAGTAGAAAGCTTCTCGATCCCAGTTGCGATCAATGCCGAGTTGCGCTCCTACCAACAAGATGGCGTCAATTGGCTCAACTTCCTCAACAAGTATCACCTTCATGGTATCCTTTGTGATGATATGGGGCTTGGAAAAACTCTACAGACTATCTGCATGGTGGCAAGTGATCACTATAACCGAGCCGAGGAGTTCAAGAAGACGGGCGCGTCTGATGTCCGAAAGCTGCCAACACTCATTGTCTGCCCCCCTACCCTGTCTGGGCATTGGCAGCAGGAGCTGAAGACATACGCCCCTTTCCTCAGTGTCACCGCCTTTGTCGGTCCTCCTGCCGAAAGAAGGGCCAAGGCTTCTCAATTTGCCACATCCGACATTGTGGTAACATCATATGAAGTATGCCGCAACGACACCGAGTACCTCGAAAAGCAAAGCTGGAATTACATCGTCCTCGATGAGGGTCATCTAATCAAGAACCCCAAGGCGAAGATCAGTATCGCAGTGAAACGGCTTCCCAGCAACCATCGTCTTATTCTGACTGGCACTCCTATTCAGAACAATGTCTTGGAGCTGTGGTCTCTGTTTGACTTCCTGATGCCAGGTTTCCTGGGCACTGAGAAGGTGTTCCTCGACAGATTCGCCAAGCCTATCGCTGCCAGCCGATTCAGTAAAGCATCGTCTAAGGAGCAAGAGGCCGGTGCCCTGGCTATCGAGGCCCTTCATAAGCAAGTTCTTCCCTTCTTGTTGCGTCGCTTGAAGGAAGAGGTGCTTGATGATCTGCCTCCCAAGATTCTCCAGAATTACTACTGCGACCTGAGTGATCTGCAGCGCAAGCTGTTTGATGACTTCAACAAGAAGCAGGGCAAGAAGATTAGCGAGACAGCTGGCCGCGAGGACAAGGAAGCCAAGCAGCACATTTTCCAGGCTCTCCAATACATGCGCAAGTTGTGCAACTCCCCGGCCCTGGTCATGACCCCAGCCAACAAGTTGTACGACGATACACAGAAATTCCTTGCAAAGCAAGGGACCAGCATTGACGATATTGTCCATGCTCCTAAACTTACAGCTCTGAAAGACCTACTAATAGATTGCGGCATTGGAGTCGAGGGTACTGACTCTAATGATCCGCTGTACCAGCCAATCAAGCCTCATCGAGCGCTTATTTTCTGCCAGATGAAGGAGATGCTGGACATGGTACAAAACACGGTTCTCAAGCGCATGCTTCCGTCTGTTTCCCACTTGCGCCTTGACGGATCCGTCGAGGCAAACAAGCGCCAAGACATCGTCAACAAATTCAACAGCGACCCATCGTATGATGTGTTGCTGCTGACCACGAGTGTCGGTGGCTTGGGTCTGAACCTGACGGGTGCCGATACGGTCATCTTTGTCGAGCATGACTGGAATCCCCAGCGCGATCTCCAGGCTATGGATCGAGCCCATCGTATCGGCCAGAAGAAGGTTGTCAATGTATATCGACTGATCACGAGAGGTACTCTGGAAGAGAAGATCTTGAGGTGAGTTTTGGCCTTTTGAATGAGATGATGCCATCTAGTTTTGCACCCTGCTAACACACTTTATAGCCTGCAAGCATTCAAGATCGATGTTGCTTCCACTGTCGTGAATCAACAGAACGCCGGCTTGGGCACAATGGATACAGACCAGATTCTAGATCTATTTAGTCTAGGCGATGCTGGACCGAACCTGATAACCGACAAGCCAAAGGACGGCATTGATGGCCGCGAAGAGGACATGGTCGATGTGGAGACGGGCGATGTACGTGCTCCAGGTAAGAAGGCCTGGATTGATGATCTAGGCGAACTTTGGGACAACCGCGAGTACGAGGAAAGCTTCGATCTGGACGGTTTCATGAAGACTATGCAGTAGGGACATCTCGACATGCCTCGGGCAACGCGAGTCCGAATGGCTTGATTTGGTCAAGTACAATAACGCACAAGGTCGAGAGCCACCAGACGAATGAGAAGGAATGGATCATGGGAATGACAGTATTTGTACAAAATCACTAAGATGATAGGCTTTTCGACTGGGCCAAGCCGCAAGGCAAAGTCATCAGCATGAATATAATGCTATCCGATTACGACTGATATGAAGAAACAGGGCAGATTTTATTTGAAAGAGTACAGTAGTGTACTTGTGCGTGTAATTCTCGTCGTCCCTTGCACCCGAGTTCCAAGGATTTCGAATGTGACCTGGCGGCAGGAAAGACGGTACAGAGTACATGGTCCACAGCCAACGTCGAGAGACGAATCAAGTGTATTTACTTGGACACGATGGGTTTATACATTGCGGCTCAATTCTGCCTTGTGGGAATGTAACCCCAAGCAGAATCTTTATCGTGGTCAGGGTATGATCGAGGTGGTTGGTATTCGGCATCCGATGCTTCCACCAGATCTCGTATAGTAAATGTAGATTTGTCATTGGTGGACAAGAGATGCCGAATAAACCTCCATCAATCGCCATGTTTCCGAGATCTCACAGCAGGCAGTTTGTCGACCGCCTTTCTTACATACTCACCGTTCGGGTTCGGTTAGGACAGCCGAGAGGTGGTTCATGCGCGATAATTACGCGAGCAGATAGCAGATCGTGTCATGGTCGGGTGTTTCCATTAGTGCCCGCTACGAGCGACCCTGGTTCGGCGACGATTCCAACAAGCTTTTGCCCCCGTTGCCAAGCCTATAAACGGTTATCCTGCACATGGCTAGTGTGCGAATAGACTTCTTTTTTTATATTGAAATGGAGTCCAGGGTCTCCATCGCGGGAGTAGAGAGATGCTGTCTGCAGAGAGTTGCCACAAGTCTTCGCTTAGAGCCCTCTCCGCCGACCAACCACCTCGAAAGGATCGATTGCTAGATCCGGAAGCTCATGTGGGTGAGCAAGCCACTATGCAGGTCATCAGCGGTGTCTGGAGGACAGGAGATGCGAGAAAGAGAGAAAACCTCGTTGACACTAGCAAGGTCTTTTCCGGTGGGAGACAAGTCGACGAACAAGGAATAATCGGGACTCGGTGAGTCGTGGTGAGCTCTGGCGAAAATGAGATATGCAAACAGATATATAAACAGCGAGCCTTCTCGAGGACGCCGGGAATTGCTTTTCTTCATTGTCTAGAATCATTTGAAGTTGCCGAATTAGTCCGGAACAAACCTTGGATATTACCAGCTCGCCTATACATTTACCTATATCGTTGCCATCATGCTCTACTCAAGTATGCAAAACACCATCACATGCGCACTGCTGCTGTGCACGACTCTCGTCGGCGCCGCGCCGCTGCTCCGGCAATCTGCACCCCTCAAGCGCGACACGGCGGAGCGCTACATCTTCGCCAACTGCGTCGACAGCTCGACGTCGGCGGCATACGCCGCCATCTTCTGGTACTACCCGGACTTCCTGCCCGACTTCCCGGAGCCGCAGGCGACGGCGTACGTCAGCAACAGTAGCGCCGTCGAGTACGCCGGGGCGACGACGGCCGTGACGACGCCGTTCACCCTGACGGCGGCGATCCCGGCCAACGCGACCACCGCGGCCGAGGGCGACGTCGTCTCGACGGACGCCAGCGCCGGCTCGTTCGCCGGGCCCATGGCCGTGGTCAAGGGCAGCGGCGCGGTGTTCTACTCGCCCGAGGACGGGGTCGACTGCTACGAGGAGTACTGGCAGCGCGATGTAAGTTTTGAGGGGGTTCGAAGAGAGGTCTTTTGCCCACTTGTACTGATGATTGGATCCAAACTACAGAACCAGCCCGTCCAGGACCCTTGAAGGAAGGAAAACTGCACGGCGACGAAAAAAGAAGCGCGACGGGCCGCGTGGGGCTACGCCAGATGCCGAGATTGACCGTGTATCAAGTACACGATGACTTATGGACTTTGGGGGGAAAGAAACAGTGCTAGGTTTTTTACGCGATATGATTATTACGAAAGTAGAGGGAAATCCGGTCTATCAGCTTGGACTTTTGCAAATCAAACATTATTCGACGATCACTAGATTGCGGGGGTATTTTCCGTCTCCCACTGACATATCACTTTCCTGTCGGTTGGAGTCTGGAATGTGCACCTACGAGTTTACAATATACGGAAGTCCGATCCGTAGCGTTGCCCACACCATCTTGTCCGTGGGGTGGATCTTGGACGGCAGATTGTCGAAAGGTTATTGAATGCAAGATGCAGCACGAATCCTTTCAATGTTTGCACAACCAACTGCATTGGTGCGTCCCACTATTTCCACACGAAGGATTGGGTTGGATTTAGGCAGTAATGAGTAAAGAATCTGGATCCATTTGATGCACCTTCAAGTCTTGACAACCTATACAGTACGTCGTACAAAGTGGAATGGATGAGTGGGATCGCACCAACAACAAACTGGCATTCAGCCGTGTCATGCAGACTGACAGCAGGAGCATATTGCCAAGAGGGTGCCTACGTATTTCCGTGGTGAGGGAACATTCAATTCAAAGCATATCAAACGGGTTGAAAAGCAAACACCCAACGCGCGACTCTCATTGGGTACCAAGCGGGTGGCACCGCGATACATTGGCTGCGGTGGCGCCCATGTCGCACTGTATAGACATGTTTGGGTGTAATGCACGCCGAGAGGATTGGCCCTCACTCTACAGTACGATGTAGGCTTCGTTCCATCGTGTGTCTCGCACGTTTGTCCATGTTTTGGGCTGCCTCGTCACGTTGGACGGGAGCGGCTCGTCTGTCGTTTTTTAGGTGTGACGGGAAACGACTCTGCCTCGATCTCCGCACTTCACTTTCATCTCGCATTGGACGTTGCAGATGTGTTGGCGTTCCCGCATAACATCAGACCAGTTATGGAATCAACAGCAATTTTATGGTTGGCGCACTGCATATTTCGCCATGGTGAAGCTTAAATAGAATACGAGGGTCGGCCCGAGACTGCTACTCTCTGCTGCTTGGGGTAAAAGACTATGATCGCACGTGGAGCGTAAATATCGAATCACTCCTCGATTCTCCTTTCTATCAAATAATGGATGGAATGCCACGAAAATCGCACCAAAGGGCTTCAGAGCCCGTCATACTCTACGCAAGACAGTATTTGTGAGGAGAGCAAATCGAGCACTTCAACATATAAAGCTCGCCACGGAAAGATACCGAGGATGGCATCTCCCAAATATTTGGTCCAAGAGACCCGCGGACCTGGTTCTCGGAATCTATTTCTTGACAAGCTCCCTCTCGAGGTCCGCAATACCGTCTACAGCTACATCTGGGCCGACGAAGGTCGAGACCACCACATTTACCACTGGAAGAACCGCTTGTTCCACGCGAAATGCGTCATGGACCCCTTGGATGAGAAGGACCCCGATCTCATCCAGAAGGAGATGGACAGAATCCATGATATGCGGGTTGCGGACAAGTCCAAGCAGGCGGCGCTTCAGATGTGGAACAAGAGGCTGTCCTCTGGTTCCTGGGGCCACCGGCACTGGAGGTGCCAGGAGAGGCTGGACGTCTCCCTGCGGTACGGGGCTTCGGACTTCTTGGAACGGGATGAGACGGGTTGGATGGCCATGCTACTGGTCTGCAAACAAATGTACGCCTTATATGACTGAAAGACATGTCAGAAATACTCGGGCAGAGAGGCTGACAAGACTCCGTACAAGGTATCCCGAGGTTCTGCAGTCCATTCTTGAGTATCACACGTTTATGCTGAGCGATATGACCTCGGCCCACTGGTTCCTCGACTTCAGGCCGCCGCCGCTGCTACAGCACGTCAGACACCTGGAGATCTCGCTGAGCCCGGCGTCCTACGAGTTCGGCCCCTTCTTCGCGGGCTACCGCGTCGACGGAGAGACGAGGCTCACGAGGATCATGGGCCGGCTGTCCAAGTTCACCTGTCTGCACGAGCTGAGGATCTCGTTCGACACCTGGCACCGCGGGTTCTGGGTCGAAATCCGCGAGAAGGACCTCTTCTCCCACCTGGCCAAGCTGCGCGTTCTTCGCGACTTCAAGGTAGAGTTTCCGGCGGGATTTATAAAGGCCCCCGAGGGGCTATCTCATGGCTACTACGACCGAGTCTCGAACTTGAACGTCGTCAGGAAACCTCCTCTTCGGTATTGGGTGTCTCCCAGCGTTCCTCCCATGGTGTCGAGAGTCCAGCGGCTCTCGCCCGTGGCTGCATCATCACAGAATCCGCCGTTGGGGGCGACGGGACGCACTCGACCTGGACTGTCCTTTTTCGATCATTAACAACTCTCACACTGTGTCGAGAGTTGACCGGGGACCCGTTCCCGACGCCAAGGTATACAATATCCCTGTTGAGCCCCATTCGTTTCCCAAATAGTGTATGTACAGATTAGGCAAGGTAGTTTGTGAAGATTGAATATGGATGGCAGAGCTGCATGTGCTGACGATGACAGCCCGTCGGTATCGATCATCATTGGCCCAGACGTCGCCGCCCCTCCCACATGTAGTCAGCCGTCACACCTCCTTCTGGACACGGCCATGACACCTCGAGGCTCGAAGTAGGACTTTTTTTTGCTTCTTCTTTTTATTTCCGCAAACAAAGTCTCCATCTCGTGGTGCTGTGCCCCTTTCCTAATCGTTATGTTACGGTGTATAGATCACTACACTACCAGTCACCCTGCATGCACATTTGTTTGCTTCTGGCGGGCGCCGGGATTGGATATGATACAACCGCAATCACCCGGGTCTCAGCCAATCACGTCTCTCGCCGTCCGGGCCAGAGACATATGGAGTTGTCTCCATACTCAGCTCTCTCCTTGGTTCGCAGAATCGACCACCACGAGACCCTGTCAGCACATTCGAAAAGGAAACATGACCACTAGCGACCAACCAGCGGAGCCGTTGGGGGCCGTCACTTGGGTGACTCGGGCAATATGTGGCGAATCACCCCCCGGACAGATGTTGTATATACCTGACGTCCAAGGGAGAGCGCTTTTTAAGTTCAGCCTCGTCCCGGGTTCTATAAGGGGGTTCCTGGTATTTCCTCACGATCAAAGCCCGACCATTCTTTGTTCGACCAGATTTCATTATTGTCTTGTTCTCCTGCTACGAAGTATCACCCCCAGAATTATACCCAGTATAACTGTTGTATCAAAACGACATGTCACAGCCAGGATCGTCCGGCGAGAGCGCGGACGCGCAGCCGCAGTCGAGCTTCTTCCGCCTGCCGCGCGAGATTCGGGACATGGTGTACGTCCAGTGCTGGGAGGTCTCGGGGCCGCGGCAGCACGTGTTCCAGCGGGAGGCGGGAGGCGGGCTGACGCACTACGCGTGTACGAGATCCTCGGAGGGCGGGCGGCGCGATACCAGGAACGATGAGTTCGAGGAGTTCTGGCGGCGCGCGAAGCCGGGGGCCGTCCCCGGGGCGTCGGGCGTGTGGGCGGGGCGCATGTCGTCGGCGTGGAACGAGCACTGGTGCTGCGAGGAGGCCATGCTCGAGGCGGAGGAGGGCCAGAGGGGAGACGAGAACAAGACTGAGAGGTCGCTCTTCCTGCCCAGTCTGCTGACTTGTAAAAGAATGTGAGTTTGGCCATCTTTCCCGCAGGTTCTGGCGAGGAATAACTTCCATGACCTTTCGCTAACATTCGACCCAGGTACAACGAGGCACTCCCTTCATTATACTCTCATATGACCTTCATCTTGACCACCCTTCCCGCGTCACACAGGTTCCTCGTGACAAACCCGTCCCCTCACCTCGCACGCCTGCGCTCCATCGAGCTGTCCCTCAACGTGCCCTACGCCGCCCTGCACAACCTCTCCGGGCCCAGCCTCCCGTCCCAGCCGCCCTCCCACCGAGACGGCAAAGCGAGACCCTTTACCGGCAAGCCGCGGCCCAACGACTGGGAGGACGTCTGCGCCGCGCTCTCGGACCTCTGCGAGCACCACGCCGCCCTGCGCGACGTGGCGATCCGCCTCGACCTCGCCGAGGACGACCGCTACTGGTGGGAGGTGCGCGAGAGCTGCGCCCTCGGCGCCGTCCGGGGCCCCTTGCGTTCCCGCGCCGCGGTGCAGCTGCCAGACCTGACCGTCGACGTGGAGCGGATGCGGGGGTTCCAGTACCGCGCCAGCAGCCCGGGGGAGGACCACGCGGACGAGAGGGAAAGGAAGAGCAAGGAGGGCGGACCGGCGCAGGAGCCGGACGAGCCCTTCCTCGTGCACCCGCTGCCGTCGTACCTGCGGAGTTCTCCACACGGTTGTGAGAGCAGACGCCTGGATCCGGACTTCAAGAGCCTGGAGAGGTACAGCAGGAGGCGGTGGACGAGACCGAGGGGCGCCGGCGATCGTCTCGAGCCCAGACTCGAGTTCTTCACGCCTCGCTGGCAAGCGATAGCTGGGCCCGATGTGGTCATATCCAAGCTGGATGGGCTGTTTCGGGGCATGCTCATGTCTTGATCGATATGTACACAACAAGTATTGTCTGCCAGCTACAGCTTATTAATTAAATTTTTTTGATCTTGACTCGGTATAGACTATTGAGAGGCCCAACTGTCAGATCATGTGCTTCGAATAAATAATTCCGTGAGATTCAGATAAGTAAGCCTCCCCTTGAACGCCATGCAATGCAACTAATCATATTTTGTTTTCTCACCGAGATATGCACCATATGCACTTTGACCAACATATCGCCTGGCAACCGACTTGCGACACTGTCCTCTCATTCCATGACGCACGCATCTCAAGTGGGCAGGCCGCCATTGGTATATAGACCCTGCCACTTGTCTTCGACGTCGCCGACCTTTGCTTTGACATTCTCGATCTCCTTTTCGAGCTCGGCCACATTTCGGGTGAGGGCGCTGACTTCCTCGAATCGTCTTGCACCTTGGGAGTTGGCAATCATGGACTGTACCATGTATTTCTGTTCTTCCAACACAATGAGCCTTTCCTTGAGATCCTTCTCCTCAGTTTCCAGCGCCGAGACCACCGTGCTTGTCTCGCTCGTGACGGACGCTGACTCCAGATAGCTGTCTGAGTTACCACGCAGCGGAGAGGGCGCATGGCCGTTGGGCATGAGATGACGCGAGGATGCCGACGACGAGTGCTTGAGAATCTTGGGAAGATTTTTCAATGGCAGCATGTGCATGTGCAGGAATGCACTTGCCGCTTGATACACGGATTTTTGCAAGTGTTTCTGCGTTGGACTCGTGGTTTTGAGGTCGCGAATGCGTTTCGCCGCAATGTCGTATTTTGTGAAGCTATCGATCAATCGTTTCCGTAACTTGGAGGCTTCCTGGATCTGGGCACGGCTCGGTGGGTTGTCTTCATTTTGTAAAGGTATTAGCACCCTTTGAAAGCCGGGCATGAGTTGTTGTATGCCTCGTTCGAACTGGCGCAGCGTCTCATATGCTCGTTGGTCAGGCGGCTTGTGTATTACGCTCTCGACAAAGTCCCTCTTGGCGAATATCGTGAATTTGCACTCGCGGCACATTCTCACGTCCACGCTGATGGGATTCCCGTCGGACTTTTCGGAACTTGGCACACTGGGATTGGCGACATTCAAGCCAACCTCGGAGGAGCATTCCGTCTGGGGGTCTGCGCAGACGACTCGTCCACATATCCGGCAGTGGTGTCTCCTAAAGGTCCACGATCCAAACTCTTGCTGGCAGAAGGGGCACTTGCTGACTTTTGCGTCGTCTTCCCAAGTGACCACAGATTGCTCAATCACCTTCCTCTGATTCCTCTGGCCACCCAGAGAGGCCACAGGTGACAGCAGGCTGGTCCCACTCCCGCCTCCTCCGTTCAGCATTTCTTCAGGCGGGTTCGCCAAGAGCTGCGTCAGTTTCGTGAGTCTCTTCTCCAGCCTCGAGATTTCCAACGTTTGTCTGTCGACCTTCTTCTTTCGTATCTCCGAGAATGCGCTGGTGTGGTCCCGCGTCAGGCCGTGGTGATCGTTGTAGCCGTCCCTCGACTTGTAACAGGTCTCACAAACTCTGTACCAGTGACCTCTGGTGGGCTCATGGGTTGCCGACCTGGACAGTTTCATCTGGTACATTGTATGCACCTCACAGAACAGCCTGCCACATTTGCGACAGTTGATGCTGCCATTCACTGCGCCAAGCCCCTTTCCGCAGGCCGGGTCCGTACACACGTCATTGTAACCTGTCCTCTGCCAATGCGATTTTGTGATTATATCGTCTGGGTCGAATGGAGGGTCAAGAAGAGCAGGCGCTCTCGCGGTCGAGACTTCTCTCGTATGTGTTGGTACTGGTGCAGCCTCGTTGGACTCGAACACCTCCAAGCCTCGAAGTTTCTGGTTGATCATGGATAATGGCTGGAACTTCTTCGCCTTCAGGACCTGCTTGTCAAACCATGTCTTGACCTCATCTTGTTGGAAATCCGGAAGCTCCTGGTGGTTGTCGTCGATGTGGCGGTTCAATTGTAGTAGGGTCAACTAGAACGCAAAGCAGCAATGTTAGCAGTGTTCCTGACACTGAATAGACGTCTACACGCCCGCAGCGCAACAACGTACCATCTCTTCCTCACAGATGGGGCAGACCAGCGCCCCCGTGGCGGCGCCATTGCTAGGCCCCCCTAAGCTGATATTCGAGGCAAGGTCTTGCGAAAGCCCGGGCAGCGGGCTGGTAGAACTCGGGGAGCCGGACCCAGGGGAGAGTATAGATTCGCCGATCGACCCCCCAATAGACGGCGTGCTGTCCGAGGGCGCATATGGGCTCGTTGCGCGCTGTACGGCCGGTGACGCTGTCGCAGCACTCGGCGGGGCGAGACCCTTCCCGCTGCCTAGGACACGGCCTCCCCCGAGTTTGCGGCTCGACATGGCGGGCGGCCAGGCAGGCAGGCAGGCTGGGCAGGTATCTCCTAGGAAAGGGGGCGGTCGCCGACGAGAGCCATGAGGCCGAGATCTCGAGCGGAAGTTTGGGAATGCTTACGGCCGGTCGATCCCAGCACGCAGGTAAAGTCGATCTGTTGTTTGCGCAGCGAGGCAGAGAGTTGATTCAGGAGCTCTGGGTATTACGGTTGGGCTGGCTCTACCTAGCTTGGTTGGTTGGTACGGTACGGGGGCCACGGCACAGGACGGGACGGGAGCTGATGGGCGCTCGAGTCAGACTGGACTGGACTGGACTGGGAGGATTCGGTCGATCGTGGGAGCGGCTGGAGCAAGCACAAACAATCCTACAGAAATAAATGTTGAGGCAGCAGGACGCAGAATAGAAACGGCCAACGAGGGATGGACACAACTAGAACGAATACATGTAAAATACCACACTGGCGTCGTCCCGGTTGGCTCAGATGGGAGTTTCTTGAGGTCACCATTGATCGCCTGAGTGACCCCCCGTCTCAGAGATGCAAGACCACCGATGCTACCGAAACGACACTCTCAATGTCTCCGCTGTCATTGACCGACCCCACTGTTGGCTCCCCGCTATCAGCTGCTTATCGGCCAGTGACGACAGGGGTCAACGTAGTTTCGTCGACTGCTACGCTGCGCTATGTACGTATCTGCTGTACGCTACGTGGGCTGCTACAATACAAGGATACAGGGGGCTTTTATCTTATTTTTTTTTCTGGGTGGCCGTCATCGCTTGCGATTTCTCCGTGGACTCTTGGAGTTAAGCATCGCCGGAATCATGGCCTGAACAACTAGAATTTCTGCTCTCTTCTGAGCCTCTTCAGCAATTACAATACAAACACACATCACATACTCGCAACCAGTGTGCAGTATACCGTCATGCCAGAGTCTGAGAGCAAGTTTCCAGAGGTCAAGGGCGGCGGCAGCTTGATCCTCGCATGGCAGATCAAGAACAAGCACGTGCTGGTCGTTGGTGGTGGTGAGGTGAGTCCAACATCTATGCCAGAGCCAAAGCCTCCTTGCCCGTGAATAGACATGATCAATTCAAGAAGCCCAGCCCCAGTGCGAACCGGCCCCGTCCTCCTCATGTTGCTTCCGAGTCGTCGCCCTGCATCAAGCTTCATCCCCATGCGCCACCCGAAAAGCTTCAGCGAGACTAATGAGTCCTGTCTTAGGTCGCAGCTGGTCGCATATTAAACGTACTCGACGCCGATGCCCTCGTGACCCTCATCTGCCCTTCCTCGGGCCTCAACCCCGAAGTCCGCTACCGAGTGTCCCAGGGCGTGGTCAAGCACATTGACCGTGTGTTTGAGCCGGCCGATCTCGAAAGCCTGCCTCATCCCTCGGGCGACCCGGAGAAGACCGGAGCTCCGGACATGGTTCTTGTAGCGATCGACGACCCGGCCGCCTCGACACAGATATGGAAACTATGCAAAAAGCTGCGCATTGCGGCCAACATTGCCGACGTGCCGCCCGAGTGCGATTTCTACTTTGGCTCCGTACACCGCGACGGGCCGCTGCAGATCATGGTATCAACCAACGGCAAAGGACCCAGGCTGGCAGCTGCTCTGCGCAAGTATATCGCGTCCAGTCTGCCCAATGGCGTGGGCAATGCTATTGAGCAGATCGGTCGCCTGAGGATGGAGCTGAGAAAGGTCGCACCTGATACGAACCAAGGACCCAAGAGAATGAGGTGGATGAGCAAAGTCAGCGACCAGCTCACGTGGGATCAAATGTGCAAGCTGACCGACGAGGATATGCAAAATCTTTTGACCTTCTTCGAGGGCGGCAAGGTGCCCTCTTTCAAGGACCTGAAGGCCATGCGCGCCGGTGGCGATCCCGAGGACCTGTTTGACGGATCCTTTGGTTTCAGTATTGGAATATAAAGACTGGTTGCCAGTCACCTCAAGAGTAAAACATGCCGTCTCTTCAAACAGATGCGTGAAGATATAGTTGTCTTTTCGTGAACGCGACTGCAGTGAAGCCTCTCAGCTCACAATGTCTCTGTGGGTTTTATTGTATCATGTGAAAGCATATCTATGCTCGTGGTACCACGATCCCATAGGTAGTGTAAGAAATCCTCCCCTGGATGGGTCGTGCTGGAGATGGTACTGTGACGGCGATTTGGCTTACATGACAAGCTTCAGCAACCGAGTTTCTGTCATATCAAGTCCTTAAGAGCTTTTGGCAGATAATTGTTTGTAATAGCAGGAGAATCATGAACTTGAGTTGCTCGGACGGAAATCAGGAGTGGGTTCTGCTTATGCCTCTTTTTCTTTTCCTGGCACGAACACAAGAATGTAGCAGAGTGGCCTAATATGGTACTAATCAAATGTCCGTTCGATCGGAGCCGGACTTTGTAGAGTTAATTTGTACCTACTACATCTTAACAATTATTCTTTCTACTTTCTCTCTCTCCTTGCTCTCACACTATTTTCTCTCCTATACTCTTTCTCCCGATGAATTCGTTTTATTTTAATGCTTTCTCTCAAAGTTTTAGTCTGATGACCTGATGATAGCTGCTTTATTTTCCTCTCAAGTTTATTCTCCATGAGGCGAGAGCTGTTCTGCCCCCAAGCATGATGGTATAAACAAACGAAGCGAGATCTTCCGGCGTAACGAGCTTCTGCTGTTTGAGCCATCTTATCTGGAAGAACACCAGAGTGTTGAAAGATTCCTAGCCTTCATAACATCCTGTCTCCTCGCGCAGCGACTCACAATAGGTGTAACATGGATCAGCTCAATCATGCTTCTCGTCATCGTCTTTAAAGATCGTGATGTGGTGGCAGACCGGGTCTCTGAACGCGTTGTCTAGCTGGAATGTCCGACCGCGCCGCGCTCAAAAACGAGGCCTTGGAGGTTGAAAATGCGCCTCAGCACAGGAAGCCTTTGTTACCGTCTTGTGTGTGTGTGTCTTTGACGGCCCAGATATTTTCTAGCCTGTCATTCACCATAATTCCGTATGAGTTCAGTGCGTTTTCGTTATTATACCTGCCGCTTGTGTCGCCTTGAGATATATTCTCTTGATACAGTCAAATCTCCTGTGTCTTGAAGTCGTCCTCGGACGATTTTGTCTACACCTGAGGACGCCCTTTCAGTCTGATAACAAATTCTCCGTCTTATCACTCTCTATAACTTTCAGTATACCGTATGGTCCGTCTGATGTGACTTGAGTCTTGATTCTTATGTTGATCGAGTGACAATAGACACTGTTCCACCTACCGAACTGGACCCCTTTCACGGTTCCTATTCGCCGAGTAATAGAGAATATACTCATGCTTGTTGCCGATCCAAGCGTGAAAGATGCATAGCATCCTGCTGGAAAGATACTCCGATCGGCGGGGTGCCCGAAGGGGTCCCGGAGCTCCTTCCGGTTTCGCGCCGGGCCCGGTCCCTGTGAGTCCGGGTCCGCGACAGCAAGGTTCACGATCTTTGCGGAAACACTCGGAAGCTCCGCAGCTGCCAGTCAAAACCAGCTACCCCCAGATATTTAAACAGCGCTCATAGCAACGACCACCTTCTCAATCCACAACACCACAACACCACAACAAAGATCGACGCACACAGGTCCTCCAAACTAGGAGGCGAAGCATCCATTCCAACCAAGCTTCATCCCCGGGCCGTTCACAAGGCAAAGCGAAGCATTCATTGGCACCAGGACTCCTTCTCACCCTACTTCAAGCAAGAAAGCAAAGCTTTCATCGAAACCAGGCTTCCTTCCCAGGCAACTCCAAGCTGGTAAGCAAAATATCTATCACGACCAGACTTCCTTCCAGTTCACTTGCAGCTACGAGGCGACAAAGCCGTCTCAACAAAACTTCATTCTGATCACAAGCATACAAGCAAAGCTTCCCCGTTTCATCACATCTCTGTCTCATCACCTGGCTGTCCCATTTCCTGCCTGTCCAATAATTCCCAAATTCCGGACGACTCGGCCTCAATGAAGGCATTGCCAGCACCGCCAGAGTGATCAGTACGAACACTTTCCGTGTTTCTCAAAGCTATGCTAACAGCAACCACAGGTACATCAGACGAGATACCGCCCTCGATGTCCAGTGAGGGTATCGATCCGGGTCCTCAGGGCGCAGTTGCCTCGACTTCAGAACACCTCTCGAGCAGACTGAAAACGGATTCGATCCACAGTCCCGCTCCTTCCTCGTTCGAAGAGCACCCGTCATCGCCAACACATATCTCGGGCGGCATACACGAGCTTGGCCACGACTTCAATGGGCAAGAGCTCCAGGAACAAGGCGAAATGTTAGACTCCGGAGGACAAACGGCATGCGTCGACGACGAGAGTGATCGTCCCATTCAATATTCGACAATCGGACTGAACTGGACCGTCCGAGGTTACGACGCCTCTGTCCATTGGAACAGACAACCTTCCGTCCCATCAATCATCAGTGTTCTTGAGGAAGTCCTCGGCTCAGATGAAATACGCCACATCGAGCCGACATGGGACGGCTTGTATAACAAGTTCTACACTGTCCACTGCGAAGAGGACAAGAAGTACGTGATGAAGCTCACGCTGCCCGTCTGCCCCCGAACAAAGACGGAGAGCGAGGTGGCCACCATCCGCTGGACTGTGGCCAACACCAACCTTTGGGGTGCGATGCCTGAGGTCGTTGCCTACTGCTCTTCTCCGGACAATCCAACAGGCTGCGAATGGATGCTCATGGAGCACCTACCAGGCAAGCGCCTATCCGAATGCTGGAAGGACATCACTCTCGAGGCCAAGGAGCGCATTGTTCTTGTTCTAGCAAAGTACGCCCAATGTGTGTTTGAGACGCAGTTCAAACAGATCGGTAGCTTATATCCAGCGCCTCTGCCCAGCCGCGGTAAGCGATACCAGGTGGGCAAGATCTGCTCCCCGAGGTTCTTCTGGGAAGAAGGTACCCGGATCGAGCCGAATCAGGGCCCGTTCTCTTCTACTATGGAGTGGTGGCAGCGCAGGATGAACCTGGCCAACGAGCATGTCTGGCTTCGCTTCGACAGCATTATGCACGGCCCGCCGGACATCGAGAGACAGCGCATCTGGCGCCTGATCAACATGAGCGGAGTTGAATCCAGACTATGGCAACTCCACGAATACCTGTTCCCAGCTGAGAACAAGGACGACGATGAGGACGGTCATACCATCGAAGCCATTGGCCGACCTATTCTAATCGATGATGCCATGTCGTTGGGATCAGATCAAGCCTCGGGGCAATCGAATCAAGATGAACTGGAAGAAGGCGAGATCCGTGAAGAGAACGAAGATGAAGAAGCCACACTGTCTAACCCCCTCCGGCTCGGCGCATATGGATTTGGACCGGACTCAACTATAGAGCCATCGGCTGACCAACATGCCGTTCATCGCGCCATTGAGCGCCATACCCCTGAGAGACAGAGCCCGACTCCCTCTCACGCTTCTAGCAATTCAACTCTCGACGGATAGGCTCCGCCCAGGCTGAATGCTGAAGAATGCATACAGAGAACTCTCGACCCGGACCAGGAGCCAGAACCTACCATACTGTGGCACGACAAGCTGTCGTTGGACAACATCCTCGTCGACGTCGAGACGGGACACCTCACCGGCATCCTGGGCTGGGAGTGCACCAACTGCCTCCCGGTGCCTCTCGGAGTCAACATGCCCGCGTTCCTGTACGAGGGAAGATACAGACCGAAGGAGCCCGAGATCGAACCCTACACGGTATACATTCCACCCGAGAACAGCGACGACGATGAAGACGAGGAAGGCGAGGAAGACGGTTTCCCCGGCACCCAGACCTTATCATCGTCCCCGGAGAACCCCCCGCGCCGTAGAGCACGAGGCCAGATGAAGCTGAAGGAGAACTACTGGCGCGCGCTCCGGGACTACGAGCTCTCGCACCTGCGCGAGGTCTTCCTGCGGGAGATGTTCGCCGAGTGCCGCGAGTGGTACTGGACGTGGAAGCGGACCAAGCTGCACAAGGACTACGAGGCGGCGGTGCAGCACTGCGACCGGAAGGACACGATCCACCGCGTCGAGCGCTGGTGCGACGCCGTCGAGGCCGCCGTCGCCCGGGGCCAGGAGATCGCGCCGCCGCACGTCCGGTACCCCCTCGCCCAGGTCCTGACCGAGGGCCCCGACTGGGCGCACCTGGACGACCTCGACGAGGGCCTCGAGGAGCGCATCCGCCCGTTCCGCGAGCAGCGCCGCAGGGTGGAGGCGTGGGAGGACGACGTCGGCGAGCTCGAGGCCGCCAGGAAGGATCTCAGCAACGCCAAGGGGGTCCGGACGCGCTTCCACGGGGACAAGAGGGCCGCCGAGAAGGAGATCGCGACCGCCCAGGAGGCCATCGACAAGGCCAACCAGGACATCGACGACCTCGAGGAGCTGGACGAGGACGGCCTCGACGTGCAGCAGCTCATGTCCCTGCGCCAGGACGCCCGGGACGACCTGGCCGACGCCGTGATCAAGATGGACAGGTACAAGCGGGCCCTCGAGCCGGTCGAGGCCAAGGCCAGATGCGCCGACGAGAAGTGGGAGGCCGCCAAGGCCCGTGAGCTGGTGGCGATGGAGCGGATCAACAAGAGCGAGTGGTTCCAGACCTTCGACAAGAAGCGGACATTCGTCCACGAGACGTGGAAGAACCTCGAAGCGGCGCTCAACAAGGCCTACCCCGGCGGGACCTGGTGGAAGCATCATCTCGAGCCCCTTGGATGGTGCCCGAGGAAGAAGAACCGCGATGCCGGCCTCCTGAAGTCGGACGACGAGTCTTCTGATGGTGAGGATTCCGACCCCATGCTTATCGACTCGGAGGAGGTGGATTTATCGGAAGAGGAGTAAGCGGTCCTGCTACAAGGCGGACCGGAGGAAATGGTATGGTTTTCAGAGCTCTCAAAGGGGCATATCACTAATATTCCAAAGGAGGATTACAGAGGTGGTCAGACGACGGAGCAACCAGGAGGATGGTAGATGACGAGAATTTAGCATCCGCCAGGGCTAGCCGAGTCGTTTTTCTATACCTGCTGGGTTTACCTGTTTTTCATCGGCAGAGTGGGCACTAGGCTGCAACAAAGAAAAGAAAAAGAAATAAAGACAAGTCATCACAAGTTTGTGCTCATAATTTGTGAAAATTCTTCAAAATTCGTCCGAGAATCAAAGTGATTATTATTATTATTTCCATCCGGAGTTCGTCTGTATAGGTCTCAAGTCCGTCCGAACAACACAAAGCAAACCTATGTCGTAGTGCATCGTCTCTAAAGTTAAGAGAGCAGATCTATGTCGTGAATGCTGTACTCTCTACATTTGAAAGAGCAGATTTATGTCGTGTGAATGCTGTCCTCTCTATAGTCGAAAGAGCAGATCTATGTTGTGAATTTCGCCTTCTCTATACCTGGAAGCAAAAACTCTTCGATCGCTGATAACGAAGACGTGCCAACCCTACCGAAAATGGCACAATTCATGGTTGGAACGGAATCCAAGACTTCAAATTCCAAAGTGTGACCGCCCGAACACGTACACTAATACAACGTCCAGGCTTTCGTCTTCCAAGTATCGCGGAAGGGGGAATTCAAAAGCACTTTGCGAGAGACACTCACGTGCGGAGGAAATACGGCATGAACTCGTCGTCCTCATTTTGCTTGGACTTGAGCCAGTTTGCCGTTGTTCCAAACTCCTCAGGGGTTGAATCGGCCAGTAGGTCCGAAATTGACAACTTCGAAAATGCGTCCTCGTAGGATGCCGAGGCGGGGGTGCCGCGTCTAGCAAAGTGGGACAGTCGGAATGGTAGGATCTCGTCCTCCTCAGAGTCCTCGTCGTTACCTCCGCTAAAGTCAATAGACTTTTCAACCTCGTTCTTCATGCCAGTGAAAGGGGGGAAGGGCTCCAAAGGCTTGGGCTGAGGCTGTCGGCGCTGGTCTCCGATAACACCAATCTGTTGTCTTGCGTCGTTTCGTCGTCCGAGCAGCGCAGAGAGACGATTGGGGTCCTTGGCCAGTGACGGCCGACGCCACATGTCTTCGGTGGTGCAACTGACCTTGGCCATCACAGTAGGGGCGGGGGGCTTCGGCGCAACAGAAGGATCGGCGATCTTTGTCGTGGTGTTCTTCATCTTGGCGAGAGCAATATCCTTTCTCTGACGCTCCGACTGCGCATCACTCGCCGAAAGCATCTCCTGCTTCAGAAGGACGTCATACCTCATACGAATCTCGTGCTCGTAGTTGCCGTGGACAAATTCTGGTATGACGTGATGAATGACCTTTCCGAGACCCTCGAATCCCTCCAGCGAAAAGTGCGGCTCAGAACCGGCCGTGTCTTCCTCACGCACGAAGCCCTCCATCTCCGGGTTGCGCATCATGCAGGCTTCACCTCGGGGTGCTGTACGCTGTCGATACTGTGCACGATTTTGCGTGACCTGGGGCGAGTTGCACCCGGTTGGGATCAGCCGTACTGATAGCGTCGGAGCTGAATGGGTACAGCGCGACGGACAAATGGAAATGTTGTCCTTGCGGCAACCACAAGCATAGTAGCTGACGATTCGGGTACAACTTGCGGGTGCCATTTTGTCGTCAGAAGGGTAGATGTGTCGGACGGGTAGATGAACGAAAGAGAGAGGCGGTCGAGAAAAGCTGCCAAGGCAAGACCTGCTTGCAAGAATTTCTGATTGAGTGACACTCGGCAGCTGTGCGAACAAGGAAGGAAAAAGTAGCGTTCGAAGGATTGCTGCAGAAGTGATGATGGAAAGGCGCTGATCTCGGACACCCGACAGAATCAATTCTGCGATAGTCGCCGAGGATCAAGGGCTATTTGTAGTTGTTGAACAGGCTGCTTTTGACAATGGTCATGGTTCGTTGAAACAAGACATTGTTGAAGACAAATGAAAGGGTGGGCGGTCTTTGTTGTCCTTCTCGCGTCAGAAGAAGGGCCAAGTAGAACGCGCCTCGTTGCTCGGCCAGCAGATAGCAGATAGAAAGCTGCGCCTCCGATTTTCCATTGTCGTCTTTGTCGCTCTTCTGTCAGAACTAGCTCGAATTGTTTGGATAATACATGTATTGGAATCTGCTATTTTCCTTACTACGACATTGGACTTTTCTCGCAGGTCTGTCCGTGATATCCGCAGCCACTTCCCATTACACAGGCCAAATCTTACAATTTCTCTCCAAGGTTGACGTGTACGGCCTTCTCTTGCGTGTAGGCAGAAAGTCCAGCTTCTCCCAGCTCCCGTCCAATACCGCTCTGCTTTACACCACCAAAGGGAATGCGGCAGTCGGAATCGTTTGACGAGTTGATCCAAACCATACCACTGTGAATCTTGGCCGCCACGCGGTGTCCGACCTCCATATTTTGCGTAAAGACGGACGCGCCGAGACCATATGTAGTGTCGTTTGCCATGGCGATGGCCTCGGACTCGGACTTGAACTTTGCAATGCTGACGAATGGTCCAAAGATCTCCTCGCGGTAGATCTTCATTGAGCTCTTGACGTCGGTAAAGACCGTAGGCTCAATGAAGTATCCCTTGCCCTGACCAACACCCTTGTAAGGCACACCTCCGGCCGTGAGAGTCGCTCCTTCGGACTTGGCACTCTCAACGTAACCCAGGATCTTTTCGTATTGGGCCTTGGTGATCTGAGGACCTTGGAAAGTGGTCTCCTCGAAGGGATCGCCAACCTTGTTGGTGGTCTTGATGACGTTCTTGAAAGCCTCGACAAACTTGTCATGAATCTCTTCTTGGACCAGGAGGCGAGAGTTGGCAGTGCAGATTTGACCCGAGTTGCCCATGATTCCCATATGCGCCCACTTGGCAGCCTGTTCAATGTCGGCATCCTTGAACACGATCAGAGGCGATTTGCCTCCAGTCTCAAGGGTGATGTTCTTCATGTTGACGCTGGCAGTCTTCATGAGAAGCTTTCCAGTTGCCGTGGAGCCCGTAAAGGCAATCTTGTCAACATCGAGATGGCTGGCGAGGGCATCGCCGGCTTCCCTGCCCCAGCCGTTGACGATGTTGATGACTCCCGGGGGAAATCCGGCCTTGGGAACCAGACTTGCCAGGAACAAGATGGAAAGGGGAGTCTGCTCGGCCGGCTTCATGACCAAGGTGTTTCCGGCAGCCAGAGCTGGGCCGAGTTTCCAGGCGGCCATGGCCAGGGGGAAGTTCCATGGGATGATCTGTCCACAAACACCAATGGGCTGCTTGAGGGTGTAGGCAAACTTCTTGGAAGTTGTGGGGATGGTCTGGCCGCAGATCTTGTCGGCCCAGCCGGCATAGTAACGAAGCGTTGAGATGACCTCGACCACATCCAGAGTTAGTGAGACAGAGTAGGGCTTGCCGTTATCCCACGTCTCGAGGGTCGCCAGCGTCTCCTTGTTCTCCTCGATCAAGTCGGCCAGCTTGTTCATGAGGATGCCCCGCTCGGTGCCGGGAAGCTCACCCCAGGCCTCGCCGTTCAGAGCGGCCCTGGCAGCCTTGACAGCCTTGTCGACATCGTCAGCAGAGGCTGCCTCTACCGCACAAATGACCTCCTCATTGCTGCCATGGATGTCAGCTTTTATCATGACGACTCTCACTCAGGGCAAGTCTGCGTTAGGGCTTACGTAGGGTTGATACTCTCAATGGTACCGCCAGTGGCCTTTACAAATTCATTGTTGATGAACAGGCCGGTGGGCAAGGTGATCTTCTTGCCGTTGGGGGCGGTCAAATCTACAGAGAGGCCAGACATGTTGGAGGTGGATGAGAGACGTTTTTGATGGTAAGACAGATTCGAAAACCGAGGCCAGAGACGGGGAGGTGATTTAAGTACAACGGGACATGAGGGGAAGCTGCATGTATAGCTGGACGTCAGTCTCGAGGAGGCCTTTTGCCGGGTCGCTCTTAACCCCGATAGCAGAGGCGGGGGGATTGGGGCCCGCGGAAGGCGCATTGTTATCTCAGATGGAGGGCGGCGTTAAGCAAGGAGAGGAGGGAGGGAGCTCTGTGTGTAATGTGATGCACAGGCAGAGTCTGGGTCTGGATACGGAGCAACGCAACGGCAGGTCGCCGGCCTATTGGACAGCTTGTGACACACGCTGCCGAGCAGGTATTAGTGATAGTACAAGATCAGATAGAGATAGGCAAATGATATCACGCACGGAGTAGATAGTAGGCGGGGTACTATAACCAACAGTCAGGGACGGGGACGGGGACAGGATAGAGCTGCCGATTCGGGGGATGACCCAGGAGGCTAGGTGAGAGATATGCCCGGTATTTTGTGTTTAACCAACAGGAACTGCTCCATCCAAAGCCACTGACCCATGGTTACACGGCACAAGTATGGGGCTCCCTGGGGTTGGGGTTCAGAATGTGGAGAAGATCCCCAAGCTTTTTGGTTGAATAAACCTGGATTCTGGAGCAGGGCGTGCTAGTCACGAACTCTCTTTCAAAAGATGATCTTCCTTTCTCTCTTGTAAGTCGCGAGTATATCCTCGGTGTCCAGCTTCCCGTGGACCGATCTGGAACATACGATATTTCGGGACACTGACCTGGATATCCTGACCATGTTCAGACATCTGGGGTCGCTGCCGCCTCGATTACACAGGATAAGCAGGTTGCAGATGGGTACGACCCTTGATCACGGTCCTATTTAGTGGAGCATATCACGTGAAGTTTGCTCGATTATTATCCCACAAGATGACATCTGCCACTTCTTTGTCACGATTTCCACACCCACGGATTGGCGGCACACACACAACTCGACATTTCTAGTAGACTCGGGGCAATGGAGATACGGGAGATTACGGCGGCGGACACGCATGACCTGCGGCACAGGATGTTATGGCCCGACAGACCCATGGAGTACGTCAAGTTGGACGAGGATGAAACGGGTCGGCATTTTGGCGTTTTCGTGGACGACCGGATAGTGAGCGTCATCTCCCTCTTCCAGCAGGGCGATGATGCTCGCTTTCGCAAGTTTGCAACTGATGCATCATGGCAAGGAAAGGGGATCGGATCTGCGCTCCTTCAGCACACAATTGATGCGGCCAAGGAGGCTGGAGCTCGTGGAATCTGGTGCGACGCGCGCAGTTCAGCACTCCCCTTTTATCAGCGCTTTGGGATGGAAGCAGAAGGGGATGTGTTTTATAAAGGCGGATTGCCTTATTTGGTGATGCGTCGAATACTATAAAAGACCCTTCTTGGGCATAAGATTGAGGCCAAATACAAGATTATTTGCCCCGAAAAAATACATCAACCAAACACACACCCTTTCGAATTGTCTGGTGTTTCTTTTAGATATGACTGACATTTTATAGCGCACGTTTGCATCATGTTGTAAGCCAACACCAAGCGCACAATTGAAGTTAGTGGGTCCTTTGACCGGCAGCTGCCCTAGAACAAATGGCCAGATGCCTGTAAATTGAGGCTGAACCAAGCCCATTCAGGTCGCCGGATGACTGTCGGCGTTAAACCCCAGCGCTGCCAGCACCGCCAATCGCCTATTACTCATTACCTCATCTCAGCTTTTGGGGGAGCATAGAGTGAACGACAACCACCTCAGGTCACCACTCTTTTGACGCAACCCACTCAAGCCAATCTCAAGCCCTGCAGGACATCAGATCTTCACCAGGAGTAACATGTCGGTGTCGCAGCTTTCACGGTTGCTTCCCTTGCCCGAGGAGGAGCTCAAGCAAGTCTTGGACTACGCCGCTACCCTTTCAAAAGCAGAGGCTGTGGAGCATTTTGGGAACCTGCTCGGCGACACACCTGACGCCATCGATTTCATATCATCCTTCAACTCGCGGCGCCAGGACCCCAAGGCTGCCGCCGCATCGCAGTCACATTCTCAGTCCTATTCGCCGTCGCAGTCGGATATCGATGCTGTCCCCAAGCATGTCCGGGGCCCAAAGAAGAAGAAGACAAACCTGCACACGCCAGCACCGCGTCAAGTAGCAAATCTTGGCCCGACCCCTGGCACAGCGTACAGCAAAAAAGGCATCCAAGATGACTACATTTCGCGGAGATCGAGTCCAGGTGCAAGCTCGAGTGCCTTTCCTCTGCCTGGCCAATCGGCCACACCACCTCCACAGCATCAACCAGCCAAGCTCCCCCCTTCGGCAGCTGGGCACCTAATATCAGAGGCACCCAGAGCGAAGCCGAAATCTACTCCAGTTTCTCGATCATCAACGCCAGCGCCAAAGACCAAAGTCAACATCTCTGGAGGCACCGCCATGCATGGTGCATCGACGGCCGTGTCCGATCTTGACGCTGCCATCCGCGCACTTGAGATGACCACCAATCCGACCAGGGATACAGACGATGCCGGAAGGAAATGCAACTGCGTCGGCGCGCGCCACCCGCTTCTTGCTGCCGCTCCCAATTGCCTGAATTGTGGCAAAGTCATCTGCTTGAAAGAGGGCCTGGGACCCTGCACATTCTGTGGCACTCCATTGCTCAGCTCCACCGAAGTACAGTCCATGATTCATGAGTTGAAGCAGGAACGTGGACGCGAGAGGATGGCGGCCGACAAGGAGGCACATAGGCGGGCAGAGGTCTCGAAGAAGCCAGCTCCCTTTTCCAAGCCCAGGGAAGCAACAGAGAATATGAGCGAGGCCGAGGCCAAGGCCAAGGAGCACCGCGATAGACTGCTAGGATTCCAAGCTCAGAATGCACAACGAACCACCGTCAGAGATGAGGCTAGCGACTTTGATGTGACGGGAGGAAACATGTGGGCAACTCCGGAGCAGCGAGCTCGTGAGCTGAAGCGACAGCAGAAAATCATGCGGGAGATGGAGTGGAATGCCAAGCCAGAGTATGAGAAGCGCACACAAGTGGTCAGCATCGACATTGTCAAAGGCAAGGTCGTTCGCAAGATGGCAGCCGTGGAACGCCCCAAGAGTCCAGAGGATGACATGGAGATTCCGTCCGCGCCAGTGCTCGAGGAGACCAGTGGAAACAAGAGCAAGAGCAAGAACGGAGGCGCCTTTTCTCAAAATCCACTCCTAGGAGGTCTCATCAAGCCCGTCTTTGACTCCAAGGGCAAGGGTGCAGAATTGGCGGGCCGCGACAGCCAAAAGACGAAGTGGCGGAGGGTTCAGAATGATTTCGATGACAACGAGGGTGTAATTCTGGATGGTGGTGCCTATGGCGGTCCTTCTGCGACCGAACAAGCTACTACGGGAGATGAGCCTGCTTGTGGCTAGATATAGAATTCTCTGAGAATTACAGTCAAGGTAGATGCTCTTGATACGCCATATCAGGACATGATTACCCGCTCATCCATGTGTCGTCTTGTTCTCCCAAGTCATGGCCAGTCTTCCAATTCCTTTTGCTCCTGTCCCTACATACTGATAATGCTGGCTTGATTCTATCCATATCGAACCGCTCCTGCTCCCTCCTTGAACCAATCATCCGTTGCAAGGGACTCCTCGGGTGCAGCATAGTTGATAATGGTGCTCTTCATGGTCGTGTACTCATTGTACGCATCCACTCCGTTCTCGCTGCCCACACCGCTCGACGATTTGCCACCTCCCCAAGGACTACTAGGATCGTTGCGGTGATGCGTGTTCACCCACACTATGCCAGCCTCGATCTGCTCGGACACCCGATAGGCCTGAGCGAGGTCCTTTGTCCATACCGCAGCGCCGAGGCCAAACTCGCTGTCGTTGGCCAGCTGCACCGCCTCGTCCTCGGTGTCGAAGGGGACGACGACAATGACGGGCCCAAACGCCTCTTCCTTCCAGATGCGGGTCTTCAGTATGCTGTTCTCTGATGTGGAGACTAGTACCGTGGGCGGGTAGTAGTAGCCCTTGGAGAAGTCGGTCCCGTCGAGCTCGCTCACGCCCTTCAATCTTTCGCCGCCGGCCAGGGCCTTTGCGTTGCCGCTGTCGACGGCCTCTCGGACCAACGCCTCGATGTTCCCCAGCTGCCTGGCCGAGATGACGGGACCCATCATGGACTCGGGGTTCGTGGGCGCGCCCATGCGGCGGGCGATGGACGCGACCTTGGCCGCCAGCCGCTCGAGCAGGGGGTCCAGGATCTTGCGGTCGACGAGGATGCGCGTGCTGGCGACGCACGTCTGCCCGCTCGCGACAAAGGAGCCAAAGGCGATGCCGTTGACGGCCGCGGCCAGGTCCGCCTGCGCGAAGACGACCAGGGGCGCCTTGCCGCCCAGCTCGGCCGTGAACCGGGCCAGGTTCCCGCCGACGAGGCGGCCGATGGCCCGGCCGGCGGTCGTGCCGCCCGTGACGTCGACCTTGCGCACGAGGGGGTGCTCGGCCAGGGCGCGGCCCGTGGTCGCGCCGTAGCCGGGCAGCACGCTGAAGACGCCGTCGGGCAGGCCGGCCTCCCGCAGCAGCCGGCCGAGCCGCAGCGTCGTCAGCGGCGTGAGCTCGCTGGGCTTGACGACGACGCTGTTGCCGGCGGCCAGGGCGGGGGCGAGCTTCTTGACGGCGATGAGCAGCGGGTGGTTGAAGGGGGTGATCTGGACGACGACGCCGAGGGCCACGCGGTCGACCCAGTTGTGCAGCTTGCCCTGCGTCGGCAGCACGGCGCGCTCCTCGGTCCGCAGCAGCGCCGCGTAGTACTTGAACCAGCGGACCAGCGACGGCACCTGCGCGCTCATCTCGCGGACGGCCCGGCCCGTCTGCCGCACCTCGAGGGGGATCAGGTCCGGCAGGCTCGCCGTCAGCAGCGCCGCCGCGGCCTCGAGCACGTCGGCCCGCGCGTGCCGGGGCGCCCTCGACCACGACCCGGACTTGAAGACCTGGTGGGCCCGCTGGACGGTCTCGTCAACGTCCTCGGCGCTGGCGGCGTGGCATCTGGGTATACTCCTTTAGCTTTGACCCCACGGAGCGGGGAAGGGTGGTCTTGTTCCTACTGTGCAAATATCTCGCCCGTGGCAGGGTCTTCCACTGGAATCCTGTCATATTGTTAGTTGAAGGACTGTCCCATGCTGAATGCAATTATTGTCTTACAGCTCCGCATTGCCTGGCCGTTCCTCGCCTGCAATCCACATCTTATATGGTTCAGCCATGATGAATACCAATTGACGTTCAATGATTAGACTGAATGGTGTAGTCGACGTCAGTGGGTTCCAGTGATGACAGCCAGCAGTCTCTTTTGAAAATTTGTGATAAAGACAATTGCCATGTTCATTAGCCAGGTAGGTAGATATAAATCCTAGCCTGCCTATCGCGGGCCTGTACATGTGTCTCCGGTATTATACGGAGAGCTCCCCCGTTTCGGCGCTTCGGTCGGAAACCGTCGGCGATTCGGGGTATCGCTTTTAGCAGACACATTATATCATTTCAACTGCAAAAGTTGAAGAGGAGTGCATGACGCAACTTAGGGTCTAACATTCATCATTCTTTCAGATATACATAAATATATCTAATTATCTGGGCTCGGAAGGAAGAGGGAATAACAGGAAAAAATACATAAAAAGAAAAATGGCCGAATCGAGCGAGCCGCCGCCCAAGACTTATAAGTCGGTCTTCAAGGATACCATCGAGTCGGTCCCGGCCGCCATGGCGGAGCTGCTGGAATCCTACTCCGGCATCCCGCGGGACCGCCAAGCCGCGCACATCGTCGCGTGCCGCGACGAGGCCTACGCGAAGTGTCCGTACCCGTGCATTGGCAACCTTCGCTTCCTCAACTTTGACCTGTCCGTCCACCCGCTGTACGCCGAGCACGTCCTGGCTCCGCTCCAGCAGCCGCCGGGCGAGGCGGACCCTCTGTTTCTCGACCTGGGCACCTGCTTCGGCCAGGACGTGCGCAAGCTCGTCTTCGACGGCGCCCCGGTCGGGCGCGTCTGGGCCAGCGATGTCGAGCAGCACCTCATCGACGCCGGCTTCCGGCTGTTCAACGACGAGGCCAAGCTGCCCCGGGACCGCTTCCTGTGCCCGGCCGACCTGCTGTCGGACGCCCCCGACGACGGGCTGTGCGTGCTCGACGACAAGGTGACCATCCTCCACACGACCGCCGTGTTCCATCTGTTCGGGCTCGAGGACCAGAAAAAGGCGGCGGACCGCTGTCTGAGGTTGCTGAGGAAGGATACCGGCCGTCCCGTGCTCCTTCTCGGCATGCAAGTCGGGAGCGCGACGGCGGGGCCGTTCAAGCGCGAGAACTGGACGGCCGATTTCAGTCACAAGTATCGGCATAATGTGGAGAGCTGGGCGAACATGTGGCAGGAAGTCGCTGGCAGAGACGAGTGGAGGGACCGAATCGCCCATCTCGAAGTAAAATCCGAGTTGCAACAAAACGGCCCAAAGCCGGCGCCCGGCACTCAACCGAGCGCTTCTGATTCCGGGATGAAGCGACATGTTTTTGAGGTTTGGGTTAGGTTCAAATAGCGGCCCCATGTTATGATGACTTGAGTGCATGACGATGTTCAAGAGGGCATGTATCCTTTCCTTGGCGTGTTTCTGATTCGGTGTTTGAGCAAATTGATGCTGTACAATTTCTCAGATGTTTCTAAACCTATATTCTATCATATGACTCATTCCTTCTGGCTGGTGGAAGGGAATGATATTTCTAGGTTACTTGGTCTCATATTCTCTATTCGCAACTCGCTTGACGACTTCAAGCACCGTCTTCGCAGCCCACTCGAAATCATGCACATCAAGGTATACTTGGGCACTGAGTCTGAACCACACCCGATGTCGATGTATATACAAGGGGATAAAGGTGTTGTACTCTTCCATAAACACCTTCTTGATCCACGGGTCCACAGCGAAGGCCTCTTGCAGCGAGAAGACAATGTCCCCCGGTTGCGGCGCGAATTCCTGCAGCGCAGCACTTGACGCATCTGGACCCGGCTTCACCCACATGGGCAGAGCGACGTTGACCATTGTACACTTGGTCAACCCGCCGCTCTTGTTCTCCATGACAGTCGTGCCGAGGATCTCTGCAGCTCTCCGGCCACCCTCGGCGGCCAGCCACTGAGTATACTTGATGATGGCCTTCTCGCCGCCAAAGACTTCCTTGCGCCATTCTATAGCGTCCTTTACGCACAGGTATGCGCTCGTGTCGAGGGTGCCGACGTACTCAAAGTTGTGGACAAAGGCCGACTTGCCCGGCCCCGCCGCGGGGAGGGGATTGAACCGCGCCCCATTTCTTGGTACGTAGCCATGAGATGTCGGCAGCGTAGACGTGATCATGTGCTGATTCCTGACCGGGACGTAGAATATGGCACAGCTTCGGGGCACATGTAGCCATTTGTGACAGTTGGTGACGAAGAAGTCGGGGTCGACTGCTGTGAGATCGATCTCGATCATGCCAATCCCCTGCGCACCGTCGACGAAACTGAGAATGCCCAACTCCTTGCAAGCCTTGGTCATGTCCTCAAAGGGGAACCGAACACCGGGGAGACTGGAGACGGTATCGAACACACAGATCTTGGGCCGCTTCCCCTCTGCAGCGCACCCGGCCACGGCGTCCCGGAAAGCTTCGAGAACCTCGCTGTCCTCGCAGGGATATGAGAGCGTGATCTCGCGCGAACCAACCCTGCCGCCGTTAGAGTCGACCATATAGTCAATAGTCTTGGCGCAGGCGCCGTAGGCCGTATTGATGTGCAGGATCTCGTCCTTGCCGTCGGCGCTCCACTCCAGGTTCCGGAGGACCGTGTTGGTGCCCACGGTGGCATTGGCGACGAACACGATGGTATCCAGGGGCGCGTTCAGAAGCTTGGCGGCCGCGGCGCGGTTCTCATCGAGCAGCTTGGGCGCCTCGTACCGGAACCAGACGTCCGGTCGGGCCTCGAACTGTGCCTGGTAGTGGCGTGCGCGCTCTTGCACCTTGATTGGTGTCGCGCCGAAGGAGCCTAAGGGCGGGTATTGTCAGCATTTTTGAAGTGAGAACAGAAAAGGATTCTCACCATGATTGAGGTTGCGATAGCCGGGCTCAAATGAGAAATGCTCCAATGCCGATGGCCCGAAGACCGGGCCATTGTCGCTGCTCTTCTGTCCGCCCATTGTCTTTTCGCGCTTTCTATCCGAGAATAGTCCGTCTTGGGCAGTCTGGCTCGTATGAATGATGTATAGTTCTTCAAAGCAGTTATATAAGAAATATGCTTCGAGACTCTTGAGTCAACTGGTTCCACGAATGCCCGGAAATCGGTGGTCTCATAGAGTCATTCGGGGTGCTCTACAGAATCTTGGGATGCTATCGCGGCCAGTGCTAGGAACAAGCCAAGCCGGATTTGGAGGCTGATGGGCCGAGAAAAACAAGTCCTTATGGCTCGGTGAGATGACAAGGGAGCCGAATGGAAGAGATGACTTGAGTCGACTTGTAGGTGGTTGACGGAATGGAGTGGTTTGGCTTCCTTGCTGTGCTCAAATCGCTCCATGTAATCTATAGGGCGCATGTCGGCGTCGGCCCCGCACCGAGGTCGCCGAGCTACTGTAAAGTGCCCTGGAAAGATCTAGGTTACCTTCATTGTGACTCAGCTGTCTTGAATCTTTTTATACTTTGCTGAACGTTCTCTTCAGCTTCTCTCTGCCTATTAGCATACAGTCCCTGCAGCGTTCTTCTGGAACGGAATTCAGGTTATTGAGATTACCATCAAGGGAAATGGTGTTTCCAGTGAAGATCCACTCCGCTGTGTGACTGAGGCGTACAGACAGACGGTAACGTCTGTAATATACAAGCAGGACGCTCTTATATGCACAATAACAAATTGCCCAAAGTGCCAAGGTGATGACATGGGAGTATTGGTATTGTTCATGACCCCTGGCAGTCTTGAGGCTGTTCGGTTATGATCGCATCTTGAGCCAATGAGCTTCAAGACTTGCATTGCAACACGAATCTGTGTGCTGACAAGTCCATATTCAGCTCGCCCGGGACTGGGCATTGATTGGACTCTAGACCCTGTTATTTCGACCACGACTCTGCTTACTTCGGCTTCTCCTGGTCAAAAAGCAAGCAGTGGTCTGGTAGCTTGAGGCATCCCATAGGCTATGTAAGGAAAATGAGGAACTGCGTGCATCCCTTCTCAGAATGCGCAAGAACGCCCATGAGGCATTCGCAAGAAGAGGGAAGCTCGTTTGCTTATATACGTGGGTACCTGCTTAGGGCTGACCGTTTTGTTTTCCCCAGGATTCAGATCTTGCATCCGCTCTCCGCCTGCTAATTCATATGGATTCCTCCAAATGTCGGATCTGGCAGCTATTCTGGCGTCATTGCCTGCTTCTGAGAGAGAAGCCTTTCTAGACGGACCTGCTATGGACCCACCAAATGGTACGATACCGAACTTCGATAATCCTCCCAATGGCAGCCAGAACATGATGAGCGCAGTGGTCATCTCTGTCTGTCTCGCCGTCATGACAATGGTCGTGGCTACCAGGGCCTACGTGAAAATATTTTGTCTAAAAAAGTTGTATATCGAAGACTGTGAGTGTCTGTCCTGCAGCGAATGTGAATTTTTCATACTAATACAGCTGAAGTCGTCCTGGGAGCTGCATTCGTATGTCAAACCGATCAGTCGAAATCGTTTGATCCTTCTTGTGCAGCACTAATTTCAACAGGGAACATACATGGGATACGAGTGGGTGGTCTTTCAAACAGTGAGATGGCCGGGTTATTTCCTACATCAGTGGGATGTGCGTGTCAGGCAACTGGCTGATATTTTCCGAGTATGTTATCAGACCAAGGAAACATGAGGATTACGCTCATTTGTATTTCAGCTTACCTATATGGCGGACAACCTTTATATCACGACCCTGGCAATGATCAAGGTAGCCATATTACTGGAATGGATCCGAATTTTTGCTCCCAAAGGGACCCGAAGCACTTTCTATTGGATCTGCCATTGTCTAATGTGGCTGAACATCGTCTTTTATGTCGTCGTCGTTGTCTGCCTGAACTTTTCTTGCAGTCCCCGCGCATATTACTGGGACAAGACGATTGAGGGCGGCAAATGCCTCGATGTCAAGGCTGGAACCTTGGCTCTCACGGTCTTCAACCTGATATCGGATATTGTCGTTCTACTTGCTCCGCATAGGATCATCTGGGGACTCAAGCTTCCATTCAACAAGAGACTCGGCATCTCCTTTGTATTTGCCATGAGTATTTTGTAAGCCATGTTCTGCATGTTGACATTACTCTTCATTGCTGACTTCGCAAATACAGGTGTGTCGCAATTGCCGTCGGTCGAGTGGTCAATGCTGTGCAAGATCTCTGGGTCGTTGATGTCACATATGCCTTGTCGACCGAGGGTCTCACGGCGCATGCCGAGATGACGATATTGTTTTTTGTCATTTGCGCGTCGTCTATACCCAAAGTGGCCGAGGACATGGGATTATGCCGTTTATTTGATTGTCATGGGTCTCGGGCCAGTTCTACTGGCCAAAGCCAAAGCAAAGGAAACATAATCCACTTGGAGAGCCCCTCCTCCAGGTCCTGCGAAGAAATATCCATTGATATTGAGCAGGGGCCCGGAACGAGACCAGGTTTCGTCAGAACGAACTTCTGAACTATCAAAGGAAGACATCCGAACAGTTACACTGCCAATTGAATTCGTGGTCAAACAATGTCTTCCCAGAAAGATAATCACATACACCAGCCCAGCTCCGGACCATTTTGACAGACTCACTCCTGCTATCCAGTGCCAATAGTTGAGTCTAGTTGACTGCCTAAAGTCGATGCCATCTCGAATCACTACGGAAGGGTCAATATACAGGCTGTACCAAGTATGCATACCTATGTACACTCCAACCGTAGAACTTCGTTGGCGGTATTCCCTCTAGCAGAAGAATCTCCACTGGAGAGTGAGCATGCCTGACCGCAGCCTCCGCTCCCGAGGAGACTCGCGCAATCTGCTCGTCAGCGTCATTACGTGTGAGGTCACCTTGCCCGGGAATCCTGATGAACTACCTCTGTATGCAGAAACGGTCGTCCCGCGACCTGAAGTCACCACGAACCGTGATGGTGACGCTCGTGGGGATGGTACCGGGTACATCGGAGCTCCGCTGGTATAGGACTTCGGTCTTGTGGGATTTCACTGCACGGTTTGCTATTATCGTACGGTTTATGCAATCTAAAAGTCTCTCTTTTCTTGTTGGATCAAGTTGTATCGGATTCCCAAGATTGGACAAATCAGTATCGAGGTAAAACAGGTAGTTAATACATTCACTAAGCAGGCAGAAGCGTTGAAAACGTTGAGTCGCTTTCGGCCTTGCCCCATACACACAAACTTTGTGGGAGACGCCACCAACCCAAACGGCTTCGCATACTGTACCGTTTTAGAACTGTAAGTCCTAAGAATTATGTTATTCGATTCGGAGCTTCCATGGTTCTAGATGCCCCACGAAAGCTATATGCAGGTCCTACTGCGGCCCAGGCATGACCGGTAGTTGCATTCGATATAGTAGAAGTACGCCAAGCGTTTAGATAGCTGTGGTATGTGACATGTCTAATCGAATGAGTTTTGACTTTTTCTCTTGCAGAATATCAGTATGCCCCGGCTTGGCAACGGCACCTCTCTGGACAGCCACGGAAAATGCTTGGGGTGTTGGGTACATCACAATTACTGTTGAGATAGTTTTATAAACCCGGGTCCTTCCTGATGGTAGCTATTGTAGCATACGATCCCAAAGGTGTCTTTGAAATTGTGGCATACAACTTTCACCATGGCATTCATTCACTGTCTACTTGCGCTTACTGCTGTATCAGTTTTTCTGTCCGCAGTCGGCGCAGACAGCAGCTCTTCTGACAGACCCATCTCCAAAGCTGATACACTTGAACAGTGCCTGGAAGAAAGGGAGGTGCCGACCAAATACCCCCAAGATAACGACTGGGATGAATACGCTGCCACCTACAACATCCGAGTACCAGTCACGCCAGCGGCCATCACGATTCCTAAGACAATCACAGACATCAAGAATGCTCTGTGCTGTGCCACAGATCACGGCATAAAGGTGCAGCCCAAGTCGGGCGGGCACTCCTACGCCTCCTTCAGCAATGGCGGCAAAGACGGCGAGCTCGTCGTGGACCTTCGAAATTTCCAGAGTGTCAGTGTAGACCCCAAGACGAAGATTGCCAGAGTCGCCGGCGGCGTCCGCCTGGGGAACATGGCCACGGCGCTCTATCAGCAAGGTAAGAGGGCCGTGGCTCACGGGACATGTGCCGGCGTTGGTATCGGAGGTCACTTTCTGCACGGCGGGTACGGCTTTGCCAGTCGGGCCTGGGGACTCGGACTGGATCAGATCGTCGGGCTTGATGTCGTCTTGGCAGACGGCAAGATGATACATGCAACTTCTAAAGATTATCCGGATGTCTACTATGTAAGTTTGAGATTCCTGCAGTCCATATGGCAGGCTAATAATAATGTATCAGGCAATGCGAGGTTCTGGTGACTCGATCGGTATAGCCATCAACTTCTACCTCGAGACCCACGCGGCGCCGGACAAGGTAGTCAACTTCAGACTGGATGCGAGCGATGCGACGCTGAGCACCGATTTGACTGTGAACGCGTATTTGACGGTGCAAGACTTTGTGCACAGCAATGCCATAGACAGGAAACACGCCTTCAGCATATCGCTCCAGTATAACCAGTTCTCCCTCAGCGGCATCTACCTCGGTTCCGGAGCTGAGTTCAACAAATCCGTGAAGCCGGCCATGCTGGAAGCCCTCAAGGACCTGCCCAACCCCACGCTGAGCGCCCAAGAGTTCGGCTGGCTGGAGTCGTTGACGGACCTGAACGATGGCGAGCCGCTGCAGATCTCGGAGCCCTACAAGGCGCGCAAGAACTTCTTCGCCAAGAGCGTCATCGTCCAGGAGCCGGGACTGTCCGCGGACAAGGTTCGGCCCTACATCGACTACATCTTGAATACGGATGCTCCAACTCCCTTCTTTGCCTATCTTGATCTTTACGGAGGCCGCGATAGCCAAATCAACACCAAGGTGAGCTACTTCTAAGCATAGATAATGAGAGGATCTTTACTGACAATGTTTCTAACCGCGCAGGACGCCAACTTCTCCTCTTTCGCTCACCGTGACAGCTTATGGGTGGCCCAGCACTACGCTTGGGTGGACAACGATGCCATCTTTCCAGACGAAGGCATCACCTACATCGACGGGCTCAATGATGCCCTGGCGTGGGGGGTCGGAGGCGGCTACTCGTCGTACTATGGCTATATCGACCCGACCTTGAGTCGCAAGGAGGCTCACCGCCGATATTACGGCCGGGCTGTCTCTGAAAAGCTGCGGGGAATCAAGGATAGTGTAGATCCGAGCCGCCTCTTTTGGAACCCTTTCACGATCTGAATGGAATATTCGGGAAGAGATCATATGGCGTAGTCGAAGCAATAGACACGAGGTAGCATATGTGCTTCGCATACAGCCATTACAAGAAAGCATGCGATCTCGTAATACTTCGCAAGTGCAAAATAATAGATACAGAAGTAGAAGGCGTGTGATCCTCCATAATTGTGCGATGTTTTCTGAGTATAAGACGGTGTCGTGTATACAAATACCAAGATCCATGTCGCCAGCGACCAACTAATCCCTGTAATTCAGCACAAGTGCGGTGGTCCAGGACACTATTCTAGTGGATCGACGTCATTCTAGGCTTGGAAATTGCCTATTCTGCAGCGGTAACTCCACCTAGGTAGGTAGGCACGAAGTATATGCTGGAGGCCTACCGCTCATTTGTTCAAACTGGCAACCTCAAACATGTTTCAATGAATCAGAATTAATAAAAAGAGAGAAAAAAAGATCTCAGACTCTTTTAGTAGAAGTGTTCGAGTAGGAACGGTCAATTTTCTTCACCAATTTTGCTCTAAACGTAGTTGCCAAAATGGTTCGAGGAATTCAGACGGCAATAATGCCCGGCCCACTAAGACTGATCAACTTGCCCCGCTTGGCCCTGTTTATTGCACTCGTCGCACTCATCACAGCCATAAATCGTCATCAGAACACAATGAATCAGATAAAACAACTGCTTGCTTCTCAGTCCTTGCAACCCTTTGCCGGTCCACCTTTGGAACAAAGCAACAGTGGACCGGCGATGGCATCACAAGACATCCCGAACGATGATGCATCGCAGGCGTCCTTTGGCGCCCCGAGTCCAGAGCCGGAGGAGACCTTGGCCACCAACTCAACCCTAGACGACGAAGAGGACCAGTTCGGCGGGCTCCTCCCCGGACACACCTACATGGTTCTAGAAAGAGAATCGCTCCGAGCCATCACGCTCACGAGCGAAGGGCTGCGTCTAAGGGACGTGCAAGAGGGCCAAGACCTGAGCAATCGCTGGCTCTGCGTCGAAAAGAATGGCTGGCTCGGTCTGCAGGAGCCCAAGTCTGGCAAGTTCATCGGACATGGTGGGAGCAGTGCTCTGTACGCAAAGGCCGACAAGTTTCAGGCGTGGGAGTGCATCACGACGAGAGATCGCCCCGGCGGCGTGTACCAGCTGCTCGTCCCGCACTGGTTGCAGCTCAAGATGGTTGTCGTGGCCGAGGACGGGGAGGGTTTGATCACTCGAGAGCATGGGAAGACTCTGTGGAGGTTTCTCAAGACTTCTGATTCATGATGGGATTGTTTGAGCAAAGGAATACGAGTACAACATGGGCGTCGATGATACCTAGGGCGTTGATTTGATCAGATACCATGACAAGTCGAAGCCTTCTATGTTTCTTTAATATATTCGTGAAGAGGGTGAAGTTTGATATTGGGCAGCAGTCTATTGATATGGGAAAGGAAATTGCGGTATATTATGGACAAACCTGGCAATCCCAAGTCTTATTCCGTGATCCAAGGCGCGCAACCCTTCTTTTCATTGTCACCTTTTCTAAGTAGACAATAATTTCCTCGACGAGAGTTGACCTCTAGACACTCACATTCGATTGTGACGCAGTATATTTCAACTGCGAATACAGATGAGGAAAACAAAATACCGTCGAGAATAACATGGAATGCTTATTGCATAAAAGTGCTGACAGCTCGTGTTTAGTCCGGTCACCAGATTCAGCGTCCGTCAGCCTCGAATTGTAAGCCTGCGCCTACAACTAGTCCTCTTGCGGTGCTGACATTGACGAAAAGATCAGACTACAACCCACTATACGAGAAGGATGGACGCTTTCGCACCTCACTAATGCATACACGATACCGACTTGTCGTTTCTTCACGGTAACAGTCAAGGCCCGTACGCTCTAGTGTCGGCATAGTCAACGTTACCTTCTGGTTCATCGACAAAACCACCTCCAAGCCTGGTGATCTGCATACCATCAGCTCTGGTCTCAACGGCCGCTACGGTGCCACTCTTCGGCCTGCGACAAATGACACACGGTGATCTCATCATTGTCCAAAAGGGCCCATTCCATCCTACGACCATGTACATATAAGACACGGACATCTCGACAACACAAAACTTCTCGTCGCACTCATCATTACTCTCGCTAAATACAGACTACACTACAGTCAATCACCAGCACTAAATTCATTCAACAACATGCTTTTCAAATCGCTCTCTTTGGCCTCCGCGGCCGGTCTCGCCGCCGCCTCTCCCATGAGCCGCCGCGACGCATACCCGCCGCTCTCCAGCAGCACCTACTTCAAGCTGGTCGCCAACGTGACCGACACGACCAAGGACATCTTCGACCCGCCCGTCAACAGCTGGTACCTCACGGGCACGCACGTCGGCGCGGGCCTGAACACGGCCGTGCTCTACGCGCCCAGCGGCGCGACCTTGTTCGTCAACGGGACGGGCCAGCAGGTCTCGAGCGCCTCGACGTCGGTCGGCCTGCCGCCGCTTGTCGGCCAGGACGCCAACGGCACGGCGTTCTACTCGCCGCAGGGCCTGCAGTTCTCGCAGTCGACCGACGGCGGCGAGGTGTACATCGGCCTCAACGTCGGCCCCGGGACCGAAGGCGCCGGCATCACCCCGGGCCTGCGCGGCCCGTACGCCGACCTGTTCGGGCCGTACGGCGGCGCCTTTGTCGTCTGCAACGAGTCCGCGCCCGCGTACGGCCGCCCGCAGTACGCCGTGCGCGCCGAGCCGGCCGACGCCGTGCCGGATAACTGCGTCCCCATCAGCCTGCTGGCCGAGTGCGCGGCGGACCCGGGCGTCGAGGGCAAGGAGGAGCTCAATATTATTACCGAGGACGTCAAGTGCTACAACGATGTTTCTGCTATCGATTGGAGCCAGTACTAGGCGGCTGGTGAAGCCGAGCCAGCGTGTTGGACGACGAGATGAGTGACGGGGGCTGTGATGAATGAAATGAATGTTTTTGGAGCGATGCATAGCACATTATATATTTATAATTTATAATATTTTTAAATCAATTTACTCTTGCTTGGCAAGCCCACATTCAACCCACTGTCTAATGCGAGTTCGAGTGGGACATGCTCTGTTGTATTGGTGAAATGGCCAATTCCATGACGAACCTTGGGGACACAATCATCACTCATAAAAAAAATGAAGTGCCAAATGAAATGATACATTTTATAGTTTATAGTTTACATAATGTACAAGCCTAACGCCTAGCCACGCTCTTCTTCAATCATAAACTAGAGCTTAAATACAGTTTTGCCGCCATGACGATAAAGTACAAGTACTATACAAGTGATGAAGGACGATCTGCCATGAATGCAAGTATCCAAGTCAAAGGGCAAGGTCTGAGATAGTTCCATATCTAAGAGCTTGTCTGGGTCCTCAAGAAGCTCACAAGGTCTGCGGCCATGAGCTGGTGAGTGTGGGAAGTCCTGTTCATAATTGTCAATAACATGTATACTTAGAAACTTGGGGGATAGAACTCACATGTGCGCACCGCTCTGCCAGAAGTACTGGCTCAGGGGGTAGCAGCCGTACTTGCTGGGGTTGTTGGCGACGTCGGGGTTGGTGTAGGCGCGGCAGTAGGTGTCGGTGACCTTGATGCCGTAGGCGCCCGGGTTGTTGAGGACGTTGTTGAAGAACGTGTTGTCGTCGTAGACCATGACGCGGGTGCCGGCGTTGTTGGCCTGGAACGTGGCCGACTGCTTGGCCAGGATCGAGTTCCAGAGGTTGACCGTCGACGCCGTCGGGTACGGGTCCGACGACTTCAGGTTGGAGGGGATCCGGTCCATGGGCGGCACGTTCATCATGAGGAAGTTCTTGAAGCCGGCATTGAGCAGCGGTGTCACACTCTGTTGGAATGCCGCATTGATGACCTGGTTCCACAGCTGCTCGTCGTCCAGGGGACCGGTGTAGAAGTTCTTGGTGTCGAAGACATCGTTGATGCCGAACCAGATGGCGACAAGGGACCGTGACTTATCCAAGGCAAGCGTCTTGTCCGCGTAGGTCAGGTAACGCTGCGTCTGGTTGACTACGGGGACAGTGTAGTAGTGGTGCATGGGGAAGAACTGAGTGCTGTAGCTGGCACCGTAAAAGGCAAAGTCCCACAGCTGATTGCTGCAAGAACGAGGCAGATACTGGCCGGGCTTGATGGCACACCCTGTCAGGAACTCGAGCCAATTGGGGCCACCCTCGGCAGTGGCCGAGTAGTTCTGGATGATTCTATCGTTGAGTAGTTGTGATGGTGTAAAGGCATACTGGCTGGGAAGATAGGAGCCAATAAATGTAAAGTTGGGAAAGCCAGCCGTGCCTTGAACGGAGGAGTACGAGTCTCCAAAGGCTACAACGGAGTTGACGTTTGCCCAGTTGAAGGCGGCTTCGGACACTCCAGAGAGGGCCGAGAGGCACAAGAGGGATGTTGCAGCGAATGATCTTGCCATTTTTTGTTGTCGAGAGCTTTTTATTGCTGTGATGATCCTGGAAGGTTGTTTGTTGGTCTGTGCATATCAGATTTCTTCAATCCACCGGGCATGATCGTCATTTTATAGAGCGAATAAATGATGCTCGACAGATGCTTGGCTGTTGTATCAACTACATTCTCTATCTATCAATTCTATCACTCCAGACGAGCATATCATACTCGACTGACAAGTAAGCTATACTAAGAGTAAAAAATACAAGAGATTTTGAAGCATATACAACGATGAAGTCGTCGCGAGACTGCTGACTTGTGACCCGCACGGTCCCCCGGAGAGGCCATACGGCCTAATTGGGAAAGGCATGTATAAAGGTCGACCCAGGAATCTGGTTAAAGTTGCCGCTAGTTTTGATCTCGAACTTGCTGCGGCTACAGCATAGAAGAGCGCATTCAAGGTGAATATGGACCACTACGTACCTAGTTTCTCGATTACTATGCACGAGAACATCCGTTAGCCACATCCCGAGGACCTGGTTGCTGACCGAGACACTCAATGTTCTTCGACCTGGCAAAGGCTGGTGAAATGTCTCAGCCTAAGCCCTGAACATGGGGTATGCCCCTGACTCGCGATGCCATTGCGATTATAATCGTGGTGTGCTCTACCACTCAAAGCTTCGACTCTAAGCGCTCTAACCTGACGAACTAAACCTTCTTTCTCGGGGGACCTGGCCACTTCTCAGGAACGCTCGCCGTTGGGCGGCTCTGTGAGCACAAAACCAGTATTCTAGCGCCACTTTCCAACGGTCAAATGAACAAGGGTCCGCATCACTTGCCCTCGGAGAAGTCGAGACCATACTACTGTATTTCTAGTATCAACGTCTGTGCCATGCACCGCCTTCGGGGGCTTTTATGAAAGCCCGAGGCAGTACGAATATTCCCAGCTCGGCGATGGAGGGCTGAAAGTCATCAATAGTATTGGAAGAAGATATCCTGTGACATAAGCATTATACGTATGCCTCACGTAGCCAAACCTAACCATTGTCAGCTACAGACGAATAGGTGTATAGAAAGGACCACGCCGATCAGAGATCTACAATAAGAAGATCAGTTTCATATGACGCCAGACAGTGATAATCAGCCAGGATAATTACACATGACAAATGATCCCACTCGAGAGCCAACAGGACCGCGATGATTGACGGTCTTCTCCGAGCCCGGCTGTGAGCTGGGTAACTCGGTCGCTAAAAGATGAAAATAGACTTTCGGATTTGCATAGCGCTGGGCAACGGAGGACCAGGTTGGTCAATGCCAGTGAAAGGAAAAAAGTCTTTACCTCCAAGAGTCACACAAAATGTTATATTGGTCCAAGCTATGGACCAGATTCTTTCTGTGAGGCGGGCACCAGAGAAGTCACAGGTCATATTCTGAATATACACTAAAATCAAGTCGGCACAGTACTCCCAAGCCAAGAAATATCAGTGCTTACAGAACTGAGTACTAGATTTAAACCATAACGGGGAAATGTGGCAGAATGAACACGGGAATGATGTTCCCAGGATGCTTGATCACAATTCAATCCATCATAGGTCTGGAATATCATTTGTAAAAAGCAAACATTCAATAAAATACATAGGTATGCCACTTCTTACCAACCAAGCGCACTAAACACGCGATCTAAAAGACGTTTGGCCGGCCAATACCCAGGCACATAACCAGCCACAAGTCCCACAACCATTCTTGAAAACAGCTCGAACTCGTATTTCCCAGTGACATCTCCCCCTTTGCTTGATACACCGACGGCTTGAAGTTCGTCGTACGCCCTCTCCAACGTAAGTTCTGCAAATGCGCTGCCCAGATCCGCATATGTGACAGTTCTCCTGACCGATTCGGACGAGATCTCATGCCCGGTCGGATGGTCCTCCACGATCCCCGGAGGCTGGACCAGGAGCAGAGACATGAGCCGCGGCGAGGCCGCGAGTACGTCTTGCGCGCCCTCCAGGTCGGCGTAGGAGTAGTAAAACGCCGTATGGAGCAGCCAATACACGGGCGCCGGCATGGCGGCCCGGAAGCGGGGGTTCTCGGGAGCCGCCGAGAGCATGACGAAGCGGGGCCTCGACCAGCTCTCGTCCTCCCTCTCCAGCGCCGCGAGGGCGGCGACGACGGACCTGGCGGCGCCCTGCAGCGTGCACAGGCCGGGGATGTTCTGGTTCTCGCCCACGGTGCAGACGATGATGTCGGCGCCGCGGAAGCAGTCCGTCAGGGCCTTGACGTTGTCCAGCTGGCCTTCCCATATCTCTGCGGACGGGTCGGTCTCCAGCTGCGGGAGCAGGCGGAGGAGCTTGGCCTTGGACCGCACGTATGGCCGCAGGCGTACACCATTGTCCTTTTTCGCGAGGATGCTGCGGAGTGTCTCACTACCAGTCCGGCCCGTGGCTCCTAGGAATGCTATCGTGGTTTGTCGACTTGCGTCTGCCATGGTCTTGATTGTCTGGGTACAAGTTGCTGCAATATGTAAAAACGAATTGAGGCTGTTGGTCAACTCTGACCACGATTGTGATTTATATGATGGCAAGAGTTTATATCATTTATAAGCGACCCTTTCGCTTTAGGCATGCCAGGGTATTTGTCCGGACTTTTTGTCCGAATGCTAATTCTGGCAAGATATGGCCCTTAAATTGGATTCTGGTGTATACAAGGTTCAAAAGTGACCTCATTACCTTTACCTGTTCATATATACACCGTAGAACGTGGGGCTCACTTTTGAGCTGGACAATACGCTGTTTTCCAGGCCGTGGGGAGATCGCCCAGAGTGGAATACAAATTCAACTTCACCATGGCCCGTACTTACAATTTCATCGAATAAAATGACGTACATCAGCATATCTATCATTTGAGATGGCCTCTGCAAAGACATTGTTTCTATAATTATATTTCAGTGCGAACAAATTACAACTGCGGCGCCGCACCCGCAGCGCCCCGTGAATATAAGACATGGTTTCGGAGACTAAAAGTACAGAGTACAGCACACCTGGGCACGTCGGAGAGACCGGACAATTCGGTCTTTTACAATGTGCACACCTATGAAGAGTGACTGATCACCCACATACCTGGAGTATTTCAATTCGCTTGACCTTCTAAATATGAGCGTAAACACTGCACAAATCTCTGTTATATCCTGACCAAGACAAGATTTGGACTTTTGTTGGACTTACATCTCGATAGGCACGCGGACCTATTTCGGCATCCCGTATCAGCAAGATGTCTGGAATCTAGGGTTCCACAAGAGCATGTTGAGGAACAACCAAAATGGAGAGAAAACCAATATATCACAAAAATGAGACACATTGCATGGGCGAAGATGACAGGTCTTCAAAATGGAGTTGTAACCACCCTGATCAGGACTGACGATGATATCACGCCGGCTGAATATAGCTGAGTAATATCCACTTCCTGACCCCTGTTGCATGCTGCACCTCGGATATAAGAAAGCGAGGTTGACTCCTCTTATTCTCAACAATCTCGATATCCCGGAGCGTAGGCAAGCACGACGCGGGGTTACCCCAAGTCGCCAGATGAGTCTCGACAAGGGTCTGGATAAATACACGGAATAAGAATGACGCTTCGTGTCAATGGCGAATTGCAGTTGGGAACTGCTATCATCAGTCAGTCCGAGAGATAATAAGATATGAAGGCATTTCTGATGAACGTGGCCATCGCAGCGGCGGCAACAGCTGCGGCTCTCGCGAACCAGACATTCGAGTCTGCTTGCCTGTCTTTCGTGCCCGAGGCCAGCATTTGGAATTCGACTAGGACACAGCTTCAATATGTTCCCGCTGGCACGAACCTGACGTTTCCCGACAATGACGCCACGTGCAGTCGGGGCTCTCAAGTGGTGACCGTGGACCTGTGTCGGATCGCCTTAGCTATCCCTACGTCGAACCGATCCAGTATCACTCTTGAGCTGTGGCTGCCAGAGGAGTGGTCTGGCCGGACCCTGGCTACCGGCAATGGGGGCATAGATGGATGTGAGTCCTTTAGTCACTAGTGTAACCAAAACACTTCGTTGAGTCCAGTCTCTGATTGTGAGTCTAGGCATCAAGTATGAAGATATCGCGTACGGCGTCGCCAACGGGTTCGCTACCGTAGGAACCAACAATGGGCATAATGGTACTTACGGAGACACCTTCTACCAAAATGGAGATGTAGTGATTGATTTTGCCTGGCGTTCGTAAGTCTTCTGATCAGTCATACCGCCAAGGGGATACCACAAATACTAACATGAAATAGCCTGCACACATCCGTGGCAGTCAGCAAAAAGTTCACGGCACAATTCTTCGAGTCTGCGTTGGGCAAGTCGTACTACATAGGATGCTCTCTCGGCGGCCGACAGGGCATCAAGGCGGCGGAGATGTTCCCACACGACTTTGACGGCATCGTCGCGGGCTCCCCGGCTGTGAACTTCAACAACCTGTACTCCTGGCGAGCGAGCTTCTATCCACTCACGGGAAACAGCTCGAATGCCAACTTCATCTCGGCCACGACCTGGAACACGACCATCCACAACGAAGTCCTGAAGCAGTGTGACGGGATCGACGGTGTCGAGGATGGCATAATAGAAAACCCGACACTCTGCCACTTCTGCGCCGAAACGTTGCTCTGTCAAGAGAACGGCACGAGCGATTGTCTCAACGCTGAGCAGGTCAGTATCGTTGAACAGATATACTCCGACTATCAATGGCCAAACGGGAGTCTCGTGTTTCCCGGAATGCAGCCCGGGAGCGAGATCCTGGCCGCTACGGGCCTGTACTCGGGCAAGCCGTACTCGCCATCGTACGACTGGTTCCGCTTCGCGGTGCTGGAGGATCCCACGTGGGATCCGGCCAGCTACTACATCGACGATGCTCTCATCGCCCACGATAAGAACCCCGGCGGCATCGAGACTTGGCCGTCGTCGCTGGCTGCGTTCGAAGGCGCCTCGGGCAAGCTGCTGTCGTTTCACGGCCAGCAGGATCAGCAGATCACCAGCTACAACTCCCTGAGATTCTACCATCACCTATCCGACGGGATGCAGTATACGCCGGAGCAGATGGACAACTTCTACCGGCTGTTTCGCGTGCCGGGCATGAACCACTGCAACAGCGGACCAGGAGCGTGGGTTCTCGGCCAGGGCGGCGGCGCACCCTCGAAGGGCATCCCGTTCGACGCGGAGCACAACGTGCTGGCGGCCGTCGTGGGCTGGGTAGAGAACGGCACCGCGCCCGAGTCCATGATTGGCACCAAGTTCGTCAATGATGACGTTAGCCAGGGGATTGCTTATACGCATCGCCATTGCCGCTGGCCGTTGAATAGCACGCATTTGGGTGGTGATTATGATCCTCTCCAGGTAGATAGCTGGGCATGTTTGTAGAAATGAATACATCAATGCATCTGCGAGTGTGTCGTTGCTCCTCCCATATTTGTGCCTGCCTCAACTATCACGCGATGATTACTTCCTTCATCTGCAACCAGCAGCATATCTGCTAAAACAAATTCCAAAAGGAAGGAACGTTCTGATGCAGTGACGCCATCCAGGCAATTTGGGACCGCGCTAAGGAGCCCGGCGTGGGACAACCTCGCGGCATAGAAAGTTCACGGCCGTCCTGCAAACAAACCTGAATTGCTTCACGTCCCAAAAATAAATCACAAAACACCAAAAAATCATCGTCACGTCCTCAAAACGCTCAAAAAAGGAAGGACCGCCTGGGGATCGAACCCAGAATCTCCTGATGTCAACTGATTACAACCTCGTAAAGAAGCCGCTCGTAGTCAGACGCAATGCCAATTCTGCCAACGGTCCTTGTTGGAGAAATACCAATTAATTTTATCTTATGGTGGGCCCGTTGACAGAATTTTTCTAGCTTGTCGTGGGTCGCCTCATTGTCCTGATGTTTGTTATGGTGGAGGGCGACGAGTTTGCCGGCTAGTGTGGTGAGTGGGCTTGTACTGTCACACCGGGTTGACCGAGTCAGTCAAGTAGTATGGTCGGTAACAATGACATGCATTTATCGCCAGCGAAAAAGCAAACCGGGAAAGTTGATGATGCCTGTCTATGCTGAAGTCATTGGCGCTGTGCAACTGAGAGGACAGGTCCTGGTGGCTCTGAATCAGTGCTATTACGCAAAGGCACATTCTACTGGAAAGACCACAACACAAAAAGGCCGAATGGCATGAATCGTTTTATTGTCTTCTCTAGCTTTTTCTACCTTTTCTCCATCCTACTTATTCTTTTACGCCTGACCATGCATGTCATCCACTCCAGGGTTGGAGCTTTCATATCTCGTTACAAGTCAAAACAACATTCTTAGAGAATCTGATGAGATTCGCACATGACAACAGGATGCCAAAGGATGCAGCCCAATTGCAATGGTCTTGCTCTGCTGAAGCAAGACATTGCAAACAACCTCGGCCACTTGTCAATGTCTATTAATCCATCAACCAGCAACGGCATCGTTCAAACTGTCCCAGCCATTGTTGATCCAGGGAGCAACGACAATGGCTATCTGAGCATCGGCTGCTCTGGCTGTACCGGCATAAGCACTGGCCAGCTCAGCAGCACCGAGCTCACCTCGAGGCGGAATGGCCTTGGCTGCCACCTTGAGTGCGACTTCGGCTGGGTACTCCTCGCCAGATGACTTTGCGAGCCTGGACCAACCGTGGGGCATGTGAGGGTACAGCATCACATCGTTCTGCATCTGCGCCGTGACGTCGTCCTCGGTGCTGTTGGCGGACAGAGCCGCGACTGCTCGCAAGACCTCACCAATCTGGGAATGCTCGGCGTCCGTCACTTTGTCGCTTGTCCGCAGCGTGTTGAGCTCTGCAACCACAGCATCCAGCGACACTTCGTCTTCGTCCAACAAGGCGATGACTCCTAGAAGCAGGACTGACTGGACGTGTGTGGAATCCTCTCCAATGACCCCAAACAGAAGAGATCGAGCCCGTTCGCGTGCTTCTTCCGAGCCAATAGCCCAAAGAACCTGCGCCAACAGACAGACGGCATCGGGGTTGTTGTTGGACTCCTCGAGAGCTGACTCGAAATATGTCAATGAGTCGTTGACTTCTCCGTTGAAGTATTGGGCCAGTCCGACTGTGAGATGAGCAGACAAGCGAGCTTTTCTTCGCTGTTCTGCCGTCAGGTCGCTCTCTGAATCGACTCCACTCAATTGCAATGCCACCTCTCCGCATTCGATTGCATCTTCAAATTTTCCTGCCGAAAGGTAGGACCGGGCCAGATCTGTCTTTGATAAAGCAAAACGGCCTGCAGAAATGGGCGACTCGGTGGCTTCATAGTTGGCCTCCAATTCTTCGCACGCCTTTTCCAGCATGGCGATCGCCCGAGGGCTGTCACTGGTCCGTTCCTGGAAGAGGGTGGAAAGGTGACCGTACGCTAGATCCTGGGGGTCAAGGCTATTCAGCTGTTCCAGTGCAAAGAGCGGTTGCACCAGAGAGATGACCTTTAGGTTGGATGGATCGGTGAGAATATAGTCAAACAGTGACACGGAATATTGCCTCCGAGTGAGTAACGACGACGACTCGGAGATTTCCATGGCATGGGTGAACAGTCCTCGAGCTTCTCGCACGTCGCCGTACAAGAGAGCAACGAATCCTTGACCGAGCCAAGCATGTGTGTAATCTGGATCATTTGATTGTGCTCGCGTGAATGCCTCATTGGCGAGCTGCATGTCGTTCTGCAAAAGAGCCAGCGCACCAAGATTCGTCCATGTGTGAGGGCTTCGTTCGTTGAGGTACAGACTTCGGACGAAAGCATGCTGAGCCACGGACGGGTTGATCTCACTGGTGACAACGCCCAGAGAGTTCCAGAAATCTGGATTGCCTGCCTCAAGCTCGATGGCCCGCTTGAAACACCTTACAGCAGCCTTGTGATATCTGCTAGCCTTTGACCGCAGCTCGTTGGGAAGACAGGTGTGAGCGCGGTGCTCTGCCCATCCCAGATTGTAGTAGGCAACGGCCTGAGCATGTACGTCTTGAGCGGATAAATGTACAGCTCGCTTGTGAGCCAGAATGGATGCATGAAGGCTGCGTGTGAGATCGACGCCAAGTTTCTCGTCATCGGGGAATAGACCTTTGGCAAAAATGACTCCCTTGCCCACACCGTCAACATCGTGCAGGATGTCGTATGCGGATTCATGGTCTTCGCCAAGTTCAATCAGCTGTCGAATCTGCTCAGCTGGAAACTCTTCTACGCGGCTCTGGACAGAAGAGTAAATGGAGCAGGCATCACCGATGGCTTTCCAGAAATTGAAAGTGCTTGATACTTGAGGCTCGACAGTCAGTGCGAAAGAAATTGTCTCTTGAGCCAGCTCGACTGCCTTGCCAAAGAATCCCTTGTCGATACTGTCGATGCCGCTCTCAACCAAGGTCTGCATCAGCGCAACCACGACGCCTGCTTCGTTGGGTCGAGTTTTGGTCACTTCCTGGTAGAGGGCAATCGAATCGTCGTACTCTGCGATCTCGCGCTTGACATTGGCCAGCATGTACTTGGCAAACCAGGTATCGCCCACTGAGCCTTCATCGAGCATTGCCTCAAGCTTTTGCGCATTGAGGATTGCCTTGGTGGCTGCGATGAATCTGCCAGCACTAGCATAACTTTCGCCTAGTCCTACCCAGGAGTGGTAGTCATTGGGAGACATGCGCAGAGCAGATTGAAAAGAGACAATCGACCTTCCATAGTCTTGCTTGTTCAGCTCTGCCACGCCCAGGGCAGAGAAAGGCCAGCTGATGCCCTTTCTCTTGGAGCCTGGGGGAGGGCGCACTTTTCCAGAGTCAACTACTCTCTGAGCGACCAACTCAACGCGATCCCAGTCGCTGTCGTCGGCAAAAGATCGTGCCAGACGCTCAGCAGACTGTACTTCGGACGATGATAGCTCGACAGCTTTGAGGAAACATCTCCGTGCGCGCTTCTTGTCCTTGGCATACTCGGCGTAGTAGATACCCAGGCTTGTATATGCGGGCGCATAACCGAAATCACTCTTGAGGGCTTCCAGAAAGTATGCGTAGGCTCCTGATCGGCTCTTTCTCGCAGCCTTTGATGTGTCCAAGTTCCAAACGCATACACCAAGTCGATGCTGAGTTTGCGCAAGAAGCTCGTTGGAGATGCCGGCATTCTTTCCCGTCATTGCTTTCAGGATGGTCTCGAGATCTGCCTTGCATCGGGTGTAGTCGCCCTTCAAAGCGTACAGCCAAGCAACCTCGGCCCTGACGCGAAGGTTGGTACCGTCCCTCTCGAGTGCCCGTTCAAGAAAGTCAATGGCCGAGTCATACTCCTCTTCCTCCTCGTAAATGAGACCGACTCCAATCTGGGCAGCTGTAGATGAGGCATCGACCTCGAGTACCTTATCAAAGAGGAACTTTGCCTCGCCGTGGTTCCTTGGCGACTGATAAAAGACGAGAGCTGTACCCAGATGCAGCATGAATGCCTGGTTGGTCTGAATAAAGACTTTTCCGACCTTGTTGGTGAGGTCAACCATGACCTGCATAGCCTTGCGCATGAGTTCCACATTGCGTTCGTGCTCTTCGAGGTGTTCATAGTACTCTCCAATCAAGCGGTACGCGAGGAGGGAGTCGGTAGATTCGACTCCGTCTTCCATCATGGACAATCTATCGGCTTCCGTGAATGGAATGATAGATGTAGGTGCACCTCCTTCCTCGTCGTCTTCACTAGAGTCTTCGTTTTCTTCTGACTTGGTCGGGGCGGCATCCGATGCGGGCTTCTTGGGGAACGGAGAGATGCTGCTGGTCATGAAAGCTGTGAGAACCTTGTAGAGGTCGCTCTCTGGGAAGTGAGAACAGTAGCCATTCAAAACATTGACGTCCCAGTCGCGAATCTCCTTGTTGTCTTGCCAGTTGACCGCGATATCCCATGCAAGTCTGAACGGGTGGTCAATGATGACCATGTCACCGGCGAGTTTCTGTACTGTCGCCAGCTCTGCTTCCTTCTCGGGGCCAGGTGGAAATACCACGAGCCGGTCGTATCGAAAGCGTAGCAGCTTTTCCTCATACTGCCGCCTGATGTCGTCGTCGGTGGACCAGTTGATCAATTGCTCGAAAATGTGGCCAAGCTTGCTTTGGCCCAGCACCTCACGGTTGACTTCGATGGTAACATTGCCCAAGGTTGCGCCAAGTCTTGTCCGTCTCTCTCCAATAAGAGTATTGATGCGCTTCTTCTCGTCCGTCTCCAAGATTTGGGCAATCTTCTCGTATGTCTTGGCCGGATGTGGCACTCGACCTTCCAAGGCTGGATAGATGGGGCTGTCTGGGAGGATGGCAGCCAATGCCTCGACATATTGAGCCCGGGAGCCATGAGCATTGGCAAAGTCGACAAACTTGTCAATCACGTCCTGGCACTTGTACATTTCATCTTGTTCGTGAAAGATGGCAGCAAGATTCAGTGCAGCCTGGTGATACTTTGAGATCTTGGCAGGGCCCTGCTTCTCATAGAGCTTGATCAAGCCTTGCCAGGGCTGCGGGTCCGAGGGCTTGAGACGACCAGCAGATTCATAGGCCTTCTCGGCATCCTCGACTCTGTTCTTTTCGGCTGATGCAAAACCGAGGAAAACATATCTATAAATACAGAAGATTAGTGTTCGTCATGACAATATTCCTATACTCGGGGGCCAACGTACGCATGGGAACTCTTGGGGTCATCCTTGATGATAGCTTGGGTCTGCTCCAAGACGTCATCCCACTGTTTTCGCTTGACCAGCTCGCGAACAGCCTTGAGCTGCTTCGCCGTGCTCGACATGATGCTGACGGTGGAATTATTAGCACTAGAAGAGACGCGTGATCATTCCCCAGCGATGGTGGTTCTTTGAAGTTTAGCCGGACTGAGTCTACCGGGGTAGCTCCATCTAGAAACTGTAGGCAGGAGTCGATGGTCGTCGATTGGTTGAAGCCGATTTAATGTTGACTTGCGGCAAGTAAATGGGTAGAGTCTACTAGACAAGATAGACTGACAGGCACCCTTGAACTCATGGGCTCGTCATTTGTCTACAGTAGAGCCACGGATGGCGGCGGCGGCTCTGCTTCAAAGTGTCATTAATCCACAAAACTGGACGACGCTGGAGCTCTTGGAGGGGTCTCGGGCGCGGATGAGCACCAATCAGACGGGCCGGATGCTGAGGTCGGTCACCAACGACCCAAGAACAAAAGAATGGAGACACAGCGGCTTGGGTAAACTCCGGTTCAGTGTTCCTCTACCGCTCCATTCACTGGCGCCGGATGCACGATGGTGGTGTGCATGATCAACAATAGCGGTCCTGACCGAGGCTCTATTTAAGCATATGCCGTGCCATCAAATGAGTGTGTTTCTGGGAAAATGAAATATTTCAGGTCAGAACTTTATGACATCGAGTCTTTTTGTGTACATATCGTAGACTCCCTTTAGTTCTACTTGCTTTCTTCTGCCAGAACATTGATAACTTACAGGGTACTACTTCTCAGTGCTAGGCGACCAGCGGTACCTGCGCTGCCCTGTAGGTCTCTTTTATCAGCACCGGGAAGCGCCGCTGGCAACGCAATACCAGACGTACCAGACGTACAGTAAAGGATCCGACGTCATTCAACGGCGTTGTACATTTGCCGTTGCACGCTTCGCTTCTACTTGCGATAACACAACAACTCGCCCCAACAGCACAGCACAGTTTCGAATTGCCGCCATACGCATATCGCTGCGACGGTTATGTCTACTCTTCGACTGACCATTGAAGATGGTCAATTCAGAGACAACTATGGCAGGCATGTGCTTCTTCGCGGCATAAACGTCGCGGGCGATGCAAAGTTGCCAAGTACCCCCGATGTTCCCTCGCATATCGCCGACGACTTCTTCGATGGCGACAATGTCAAATTCCACGGCCGCCCGTTCCGCAAGGAAGACGCACATATTCACTTCTCCAGACTGAAGCGCTACGGGTACAACACGATCCGATATGTCTTTACTTGGGAGGCGGTCGAGGCCGCCGGGCCTGGCAAGTACGACGAGGCCTGGATACAACACACCATCGACGTGCTGCGCGAGGCCAAGGAATATGGCTTCTACATATTCATGGACCCGCATCAGGATGTGGTCAGTAACCCTCGAACCATCTCTTCTGTGGAAGTGGCTTCTTCTAACTCCATGGCAATCAGTGGTCCCGGTACTGCGGCGGCTCAGGCGCGCCCATGTGGACGTTGTACGCCTGCGGTCTGAACCCTCAAAGTTTCGCCGCGACCGAGGCTGCCATAGTACATAACACATACCCCGAACCGGAGAACTTCCCAAAGATGATCTGGTCGACCAACTACTACCGTCTCGCGGCTGCGACAGTGTTCACCCTCTTCTTTGGCGGCAGAGACTTTGCGCCGAAAGCGATAATAAACGGACTCAACATTCAAGATTTCCTGACTGGTCACTATCTTGGCGCCATCTCCCACGTAGCAAAGCGGCTGAACGAGGCTGGCGGAATCCTCAATGATGTTGTCTTTGGTTGGGAGTCCCTGAACGAGCCAAACCGGGGCATAATCGGCAATGCAGACCTGAGTGTGATCCCGAAAGAGCAGGCTCTGAAAAAGGGCACCGCACCAACGATATGGCAGGCCATCCTCACTGGGTCTGGAAGGGCATGTGAGGTCGATACGTGGGACATGGGCGGTCTGGGGCCATACAAAGTAGGACGTTCGCTCATCGACCCCCATGGCGAGATTGCTTGGTTGCCTGCGGATTACGACGACTCGCGATATGGCTGGACGCGCGACCCCGGCTGGAAGCTGGGTGAGTGTCTTTGGGCACAACACGGAGTCTGGGACCCTACCAAGGATGTGCTACTGAGGAAAGACTACTTTGCAAAGAACCCACGCACCGGGGAAGTCCTGGATCACGAAAAGTTCACAAACACCTACTACATGGAGCATTATCGTCTGTATCGGGACACGGTTCGCTCCCAACATCCCGAGGCCATCATGCTGTGCCAGCCTCCGGTCTTCGAAGTACCGCCAACCATCAAGGGGACCGCTGACGATGACCCCAAGATGGTCTACACTCCTCACTTCTACGACGGAATTACCCTGATGACCAAGAAATGGAACCGGACGTGGAATGTTGACGTGCTCGGCATACTACGTGGTCGATATCTACACCCTGCATTCGCCATCAAAGTTGGAGAGACTGCCATTCGGAACTGCTTCAGGGACCAAATGGCCGCCATGAAGAAGGAGTGCTTGGACTACATGGGAAAGCACCCCGTGTTGATGAGCGAGTTTGGTATCCCTTATGACATGGACGAAAAGAATGCTTACAAGACCGGCGATTACTCCAGTCAATCGGCTGCCATGGATGCCAACCATTACGCAGTGGAAGGAGCTGAGCTGGATGGCTATACCTTGTGGCTTTACGACGCTCAAGTAAGTAACATGGTCCTTTATTACATCTTGACTTTTCTAATTATGTCTAGAATGATCATATACGTGGCGACTTGTGGAACGGCGAGGACCTCTCCATCTTCTCTCTCGACGACCAGACTCTCCCAGTACCGCCAGTACCCCGAGCGCCGGACGGAAATACTTCGCAGTCAAGTTTCCTCAAGACAGCCACGACACAGGTCAGACCCGAGGTAGACGATGAGACCTCCGTCACCCCTGGAAATCTGAAGCGCACCCTGACTAACCCGTCCATCTCATCAAAGCCACCAAGCCCGAATCCTGAACTCACCAATGCGCCTGGCTATCGGGCCGCGGAGGCTTTTGTGCGACCTGCCCCAATCGTGATAAGCGGTACACAAACCTCTTATGGATTCGACCTGAAGACCTGTGTCTTCCATCTGTCACTGGTCTCTTCGGCGCCGACTTCTGACACGGAGCCCACAACCATTTTCCTGCCGGAGTACCATTTCCCTCGTGATCAAGTCAACGTGGAGGTGTCCGGCGGCAAGTGGGAAATCAGCACTGATGATGAGGAGCGAGCATGGATTCAGAAGCTTCGTTGGTGGCATGGCGAGGGCAAGCACGACCTCAAGATAACTGGACTTGTGAGGCCTCACAACAACCTCAACGGCTCTGCAGAGGAGGCCGGCTATCTGGAGCAGTGCCAGGCAAGCTACGGGATTGATGTTGGCAAGTGCGCGTTGATGTAGAGTATCGATGCGCTGAATGCTGCCTCGAAACCGTTTGTCCGTGGGGAAGAGACGAGATCTTCACCAGTGGCATCTAATTCTTATGATAGCACTTGATATAGGTTACTTAATTATGATATTCAAGACGCACGAACATAATCATCTTTCACACTCAAGCGTTCATTTTTCAATATACTGAGGTGTTTGATTTCACCCAAGCTCAACGGGTATCAAAAAACTTAAGAGGGAAAGAAGATGATATTACTAATTCGATTCCTATAATTCCAGAGACAAACGAACATGACCCCAACTAAATAAAAAGAGCAAATCTACTAGAATTCTACCCCACGGCCCTGAGGCCTTCTCAATTGTTTTCAATCAAACAGCCAGGCCTGCGGGGGTTTCTAAGCGCACGAATAACCCCCTCGTCCTGCAGGCCTTCCTTCTCGGCCTTTCTCCTCTTTGTCGATCGCTCCACGTCGTTGCTGTCGTCCAGGTGGATGGTCGACACGGAGTCGTGCCGGTGCTCAACGAGCCTGGCGACGATGCGGTGGCCGTGGTTCTCGCGCAGCCACGCGGCCGTCTTCTCGGAGGATACGGCCCCGCCGGCGTCGCTGGCGGCCAGCCTGCGGCTCCCGCTGAAGTAGCTCCGGTGGTGCACGAGGGCTGGGCGGACATCATGTCAGTATGAGTCTTCCTGGAATGGCGAGCGAGAGAGAGAAAACTTACCGGTGACGTCGAAGACGTCGTCGTCGACAGAGACCCAGATGGCGTGCTTGTTGTCCTCGCCGTGCTTGGCGACGTCGCGGGCGGTGACCTCGCGCAGGGCCCTCTCTGAGGACGGAAAGCGAATCTTGGCGACGACGCAGTCCTTTCGGTCGACAAAGAAATGCGTGAGGCTGTCCCTGAGGCTGGCGTATTCGGGCCTGTCCTCGGTCAGGATTTCTGTCGCGTCGGAGCCGTACCACTCCATCAAGAGCTGGTGGAGGGCGCGGTCTTCCGTGTATAGGCCTGTATCAATTTTTAGTAAATTCTCTTGTGACTTTTTGAAATTAAGATGGTTGGTTTTCCACGTACCTGAGACGTTGAAAATCGAGCCGTGGAGCGCGATCTCGTCCTCGTCGATGTCACCTTCGTCGCGCTCATCCACGAGTCGGCCAATTCTGCAGGCGATAAATTCTGGGTCATCCAATAGAAGCTCCAGAGAATGGTGTTCCAAAAAGGCATTGGTTCCGTCGCGACCAGCAATGGACTGGATAGCCACGGCGCCGCCGGGGTGGTTGTCGATATAATCTGCAAGGAATCGAGTCATCAATATTGCTTGTCTTCAAGTGAGTGACAAATGGGACGGACGGACCTGTTAACTTGTACACGTATTCGCCAATGGCAGTGTAGACACCATCTGTAGGGTTGTCGTATCCTCGGAGCGTGGCCTCGGTGAACACCATGTGTGTTGATCCAGGGCCTGGCTGTACCTCCGATTCACTCACGAGCACGCCAATCTGACACTTGAGAAGACCTTCCAAAACGTCTCGAAGATAGCCCTTTTTCTCTTCCGTGTCTGTAGCGAGGACACTCCCAGCAGAGCGGTGAAGCCATGCAAAGTGTTGTTCGTCTTTGGGTTGGTACTCTAAGTCATGACATTTCAGCAAGGGCGGACTGGCATTGCCTCATGGGAAGTCCATGTAGAGCAGAATATTGATGATCAATAAAATTAGCCGTGTACTTACCTGTTATATCGAAAACGCAGTCGCCACACACGACCCATGCAGGCGTATCGTCCCGGCCATCATACGCAGATATGTCGGCCATTCGGTACTCCGTGAAGAGCTTTCCTACCTGGAAGCGTGTGCGCGGGTCACGAAGCGAAGCCCGGATATCGTCTTGTCCCGGGCGCAACTGGCGTCCCAGGAGGCCGCATACGGTCAAGTCGTCAAACTCTAGGTCGTCACCGTCTAGCACTTCCAGGAGAGCTATCACCAGGTGTTAGCTTCTCTGTGCGAATCGATCAAGGGAGAAGTGACGACAGCAACTTACCTTCAAGATCAAACACATCCGTCGTTGCGTCTTCCGGATTCGGATCCACGATCCAGCCATTATCAGCCGCATCAGCCACGGTGAAGTACTTGTGCTTCAGGAACGGAGACTTCTTCCGGGACCTGGCTGCATAAAACTTTGAAGTCGCCCAATTGTAAGTGTTTTCCACCGGGCGTTGTGCTTCCAGATCAAATGGAGGAAGTTTGAGAGCGGACACTTTAGGACTTGGAAAAAAGCCAAGATCCCATATTCGCGGGTTCCTGCGGAATGGGACACCTTTGCCTTTGACTACAATAACGCATGTCAGTAATTGCCTTTGTCGAGAGAATGTATGACTTTCGAGTGGCTCTTCTGTTGAGCATTTTGTCTGAGTTGCTCTATAATAGCACCATGTTGGGGAATTTGTGCTCTCGCAAGACAATCCAAGGCGGGTAGATAGCAAGACCGGAAATTGCTCACCTATGATCCTCCAATTGGGTTCTCGACGGTATGGCGGAATTTTGAAGCTCCAAGGGGCCCATTTCTGCTTGTCAGGGTTCTTGCCGCGGAAGTCTCGGATCTCTTGGAAGATGGCGTAAGCAGGTGCAGCCCAATCGTCGTGGTAGGGGACTTGAGCGGCAACGATGACTTCTTTCCGGATCTTCTCCGAGTATTGGAGAGGCGGCGCGCCCTGCCCCTCTGGAAGATTCACCTATTCAACAAATGGCGTCAATCATTTCTCATTCTGGGTAATGTAAGAGCAGCATGGAGAGTTGGATGTCCCGAAATGGATAGCAGGAGCAACGTGAGTTGCTCCTTGCCTCTATGTGGACGATAGAAAAAGCAGTATCTGAGTCACACCTCGAAAGACATGTCAGGAATGGAAAAAAACAGCGCCGAGTACTAACCTCCAGCCTTGGCATATGCCACATCGGACGCGGTATATTTGAGAGTTGCTCGCGGAGTGCGAGAACTCGTGTACTCGGGGGCGCTTTCAGAGTCACCTGGGATGGTCCATGCAATCTATCTGTGATCGAGGGAGTGATTGCAGGTTCCTTCTTGTCAGGAAGAGACGCCAACATCAACCATCCGATGTAGCGGAATATCCAGTATGAAGGAGCCCAACTCTCAATCTGGTTGTTCACGACCTGGTCTCGATCCTCGGCCATTTCTACGTACCACAACAGGTTCTCGGCCGTGGAGACGCACTTGTAGAAGTTCTGCTGGGCGTGATACACTGCAAAATTTTCCATCATCATCCGGGCGGTGGACCAGCTCCATGGCGAGATCTGCCATTGCGCGTACTCGCTTTTGTACCATGGTCGAGCCGTCTCGTATTGCTGTTCTCGTTCCCGGAATCTCTCCTTCAATTGCTTCAGAGGACCAAACAACTCTGGGATCTCAATTATAGGATCCAATACTTCCATGCTGTAAGTGCGATCTTCTGCTCTTCGTACATGAGTCCTTGCGCCGACGGTTCGTGGGGCTTTGAAGGCTCTACTGCCGTGCTTAGGAACGACGTTCTCCCACTACACAGATTGCCAGTCAGAACAAGTTCTTCGGAGCATACGTCTGCATCCTCAAAGATATGGCCAAACAAAAATCGTTCCATATCCTCGGACCCTGATTTCGTGAATCAAGAGACGCTCGGGGACTTTCGCTGCTCCACAACGGGACGCAATAATCTTGAGTAAATAGAATCAGATTTCACTTACAAAATCCTGGGTAAACAACATGGTTGCCCAGAACGCCGGTATGGTCCACGAGGTCCATGAGTCATGGGCACCCTCTTCGCCTGGTAGCAGATAGCCCCTGACCGTGGTAACTTCGTTCATATTCGAAAAGCCAAAATCATGCTGGTCTGCCCAAGTTTCGAGATTGAGGGTGAGAGGAAGACCGTTGAACTGGCCATCACCATGATCGAAGATGTGGTGGCCCTTGTCCCCGGGCAAACATCTGAGGGCGCCGCCAAATATTGACGCGGTACCTGCGAATCCTATTTCCGCGAAGGGTTCGTCGTCCATGAACTGAGTCGGAGAAAATGGAAAATAAATCAGCCAGGCTCGTCACATACTGAGAACAAGTGAGGAGGAGGAAGACGAAGAAGAAAAGCATTCCTGACTTACAGGATCCATAGGTAGATTACCATGAGGCGCCGTCCATCTAGCATAATGAAGAGCATGCTATACGCAGTTTAGATCCAGTGACACCATTGTATGCCACAGCACTCTTACAAAGAACTCATGTAGTATCTGCGGACGCGGGTCAGTCGGTGTACAGTAGAGGGCATCAAGGGAGAGACAGAAAGGTCAAGAAACGTACGTTGTCGGCAAATGCCAAATGAGAAATATATTTCTCGGCATGAGTGCGTGAAATGCGACCTCTACCCCAGAGATGATATTGATTCAAGTAGCACACTATGATCCCGCCGCCGGGAAACGCCCACGTTCTGCCACCGTCCATCCCGCCGGCCTTCACGTCATGTTCATCGAGGAAACTGAACAAGATGAGGTCCGATGCCTCCTTCAGTTTCTCCAAAAACGCGGAGACGGGTGGACGTTCATTTTTCGGTCGACTGCGATAAAATAGCCGATATTTCTGGTCTTCTCTGGAGGGCGGATCCACTCCGTCCCTGAGAGACCATCGAGTAGCCTCCTTGAAATCACTGTAGGTACTTTCCGTGTCACTGTTGGTACTTTCCGTGGTACTTTTGTTACTTTTCGAACTCTTCGTGGTACTGTTGGTACTTTCCGTGCCATTATTGGTAGTGGCCCCCTCTTCAACGTAGTCGGGGTCTTCCTCGACTTCGACGTGCCCAAACAAGACCTTATCTAGGCTGTTGTACGTGAAAGACGCATTGTCAGCAGATGGGAGAGAAGAGTCTTTGCCTGGCGGGAGCTGGGGACCTACAATGAGTGTTGCTCTGTCGCCATGACCTGGAGGATTCTGTTCGCCAGCTCAATAGAAGGTCTCAATGAATCCCAGACATGGTGATTGTCGACGTTCGTATATTCTCTTACAGTCGGTGGCGTGCCGCGCGGCGTGTTCGGCTTCGGTAAATCATAAAGATTGTACCACCTGGGACGTCGGAAACATGACAGCCAATTGGCCTCGTCCACATGGAACGGAGTGCCGGGTACAGAGTCGTCCTCAAAAGTATGGCCGCTGCGCCACATGAAGGTGTTGGTATTCACCACGCCTAACTGGCGACTTTTGGGGCCCCTCAGGCTCTGCTGCTGTACACGCTCGGAGTGAAATAGTCTGTCCAGATCAGCCTCGGACGGCATCGGCATGACTGGATCCGCGGACGGGTCCTCGTCGTAGTAATATCTGGGGTCCAGTTCTGGCATGATGGGTGCAAGGCAAGAGTGCACGACTCCATCCGGTCCCTGAGCGCATGGTTCGTCTCGGGGCGCGAAACGTTGGGCCCAAGGCGAAGCCGGCCGTTTGACCTCATTTGTCGGCACCGCTGATGCCATCGTCGTAGTCAAGTCAATACTTGCATACAGTGTATGCTGCGCAATTTTTCCAGAGGCGATATGGCACAAATGCGCAACGTTGGTGATCGAGTATCTCCTCGAGGGAGGTCTTTCAATGGGCCGACAAAGGAGAGTGGCCGTGCCTTTCGCCTTGTCTCAGACAGACAATGATTGACGCAAACGGATGACGAACAGTTTGAACGCATTCAGAGGTCTCTGAGCATGATGTGTGACTTGACTGTGGCTCCCAACTCGAGCTTATTGCACAGGCTTGATGATTTGTCGTATCATGGTAAGTGTTTTACTTGGGTAGATACTAGATCTGTAGCTAGGTATCTACTGCGGTCTCCCTTTTGGAAAAAGCTCCCCAGGGTAAACAATGAGAAATCACGAGCTGAAAAGTTGCTACGGAAAGGACACCTCAAATGCTTCGGAATCCGCCATAAGTTCAGTGCCCGCGACGTGAACTGATATACTATTTGATTATTATTTGATTGGGAATGGATAGACATGAAACCTTTATTGAGTTTGGCAATGGCTATCAAATACCTGTTAAAATCAGCTGCTATAAACCAGTACGAAAACACTTCCAAATACTATCTTTTCGCTAGTGAGCATTATCACCTTGGGCTGTCTGGAGTCTTCGGTGTTGCTCACAAGCAGTCTTGCAGACCGAGTTGCTACCTTAGTTGCTGCTATCTATAATATCATCGTGCCTCCCGGATACAGTTCAGGCATTCCCGGGAGCGACCCCACCGGATTCGGGCAGTTGAACTGGTTTCACGTGGCAGCCACAATTCTTTCCTACATCAACCTTGGAACGTTGAGATGATACGGAACGAATGGTATTGGTTCGACCGTCACGTGGCATGCTCAGGCAGCCATTGAGGTATGTGGTTGTACTGTTCCTATTCTCACATTCCGGGGGTTTCGCATTCGGTGCTAGTCATTTTGGCCACCATCTTCATTTTTGTCTGTTTCAATCCTCTATTGGGGAACATTAGAAACAGATCCTGTTCCTCTTTCCGTGGAATACGTCCCGCATACCTACCTATGTCTTTGACAATGCATCGGCCAATGCAGGTGTAAGTGAGGTGCAGTTTTTAAGTCGGCACTAAAATAACGAGATTGTACCTGATGGCCCGAGACGATGGATATGCATGTGCCTGTGGGCAGTAGCTTCATGTGTGCAGTGACCCTTTTCCGGCCGCACCAAGGATTTTTGTACGTACTAAGAGGGGTGGAATTTGTTATATCGAAATGACGACGGGCACTCCTTTCGTGAGCTGTTTCTGTCTTTGAAGATCCAAAGTACACAAGGAAGGCCCGTGATCTTGAAGTGTCCGAGGAAATATATTCTTCATGTTCACAGGTGTGCTTTTCTTAATTACTTGTGCATATTAAGCTGCAAAGCAACGCTGGCTGCTGCCACATTTATTGCAGCCCAAAGGTTTTTGCGGCGGCTCGTGCCGATTGCACATACAGAGTACACTGTAAATTAAGTTTCATGACAAACATATTATCGGCGCAGCAGCTGTTGAATCACCAACAACAACCTATATAGATACCTTACCTGATAGTCTCAATTGACTTTTAATCCATGTAGGTATAGTCCAAAATAACTTTTTGCTTATGAATAGCACAGGTGTATACTCATCACCGACTTTATAGTATACCACCTGTTTACCACATGTTACATGTATGTACCTTACCTTACCTATCTGCCCCTCTACCGACCCCGTTATTTAGTGCTTCGGCGCTAATGTATGTGTGTGCTAGAAGAATGATTTAAGCGCGTAGCCGCTGGCCAAGGGTCGAACACCAACCCCCGGTCGATGCACCACACGAGCAATCAGAGGGAAGCGCCAAGACTGGACAAAGACGAGATATCTCCACCTTGGGCAACGACGCCCAGACCCCACAGCTCCCCCATTCCCGATCAAACCTAGCGAGCCTAGCGACAAGGACGACCACGAGCGCTCCATCTACCTATCCACCCACATACCTACGATCCTCACTTGGAACCCCCATCGCAACCTAAAGTCAAGTCTGTTGCTGCTAAAAAGTGCGGATCAGAGTAGAGGTACACCACGCTCCAGTCTCGCCTCGCCTCGTCCCGCCCGCCGAGCATTATTTTGTTGTTTCCAACTGTCTGCGCTAGGTAGTAGTAGCAAGGTAGTGTCTGAAAGATAACAAACTCCAAAAGAAAGAAAGAAAGCATCCCTCTCCCAAGTCGCCGCCGCCGCCAATCTCCCCTCCTGCGGAGCACAAACTCACACACGCCTGCCGACACGCGGCAAGGGTCAAACCACGCCTGGCCATGAGAGTCCTCTTCCTCTCGCGAGCGCCAGGCCATGACCACCTCGCGTAATCCAACGGCGTTGAGTAGGTCGGAGAGCATCAGCGAAGGATCCCCTCGATACCCGTCCAATCTGCGGCAGCGGCTACAGGACAACATCAACACGCTGGACGGCCTGATCAATGAGACGAATAACACCACCGCCCCGAACACCGCCTCCCTGACAGCCTCGTCTCCATACCCGAGTCCACCAAATACCGATCCGCCGCCCTACTTGGCTGCCAATTTTGCGTCCAGCGTTCCGAGTCTGCGCCCGCGCGCATCCACGGCCACCCTCGCGCCAAACCCGCAGCCCATCATGTATTCGAATCAACAGGGAAATCCCTCGCGATCTTACGGCGTGCCGCCGCCGCCGCCGCCAATGTCGCCGCCCCAGCTCCTGTCCATACCGCCGCCGCCGCCTCGATACCCGAGCGCGCCGTCTGCTACCGTGGGAATGCAGCTTCCTGGCCCTCCCTCCGGCCCTCCACCCAACGCGGGCTTGAACTCGCAAACGCAGTGGCAGGGCAGCTGGGGCCGTCCATACGACACGAGATCCGGAATGTCGCTTCCAGGACCACCCCCTAACGGCCCGCACCGAGCATACGACCCGAAGCTGCACTCGCAGATGTCAATGAGCAATCTTAACGGCACCATGTCTATACCACCTCCGCCACCCTCCGATCCTCCCAGCATGTCCATGTCGGCGACATATATCCCCCAGGGCGATACATACGGGGAGGGCGTAGGTATACCTGCATTTGGCTTTGATGAAATGCCGCCCACGTTCGCGCCAGCGGCACAGGCGCCCTGGTCTACTCCGGGCCAAGGCAGCATTGCCGACGTTGCGAAGACGACGACGCCTGCTGATGACAGTCAAAATCGATTGTTTGCAAACAATATGGCTACCAGAATGGCCTCTACGGCCTCGAATGCTGCAAGCTCCGCGTCTGGAATCCCTCCGGAACTGGCCGCAAAATGGCCACTGGACCATGTTCTCCTGTGGTTGGCTACTAACCAATTCTCAAAGGACTGGCAAGACACGTTTAAGCGGTTGAATCTGCACGGGGCGCAGTTCTTGGAGTTGGGCAGCGGCCGCGGCGGCCGCGGCAACTTTGGCTTGATGCACCAGCAAGTCTACCCAACACTGGCCCAAGAGTGCACGAAGAATGGCACGGGATGGGATCAGTCCCGGGAGAGAGAAGAGGGAAAACGGATGCGTCGTCTGATACGCACCATCACACACAATGCTACTTCAAATGCGCCCTCGGGCCGAGACTCGCACAATCACATCAAGAACCCTGGAAGTGCTCCGCCACCAAGTCAGGGCGCCGGGACTGATGTCGAGTCGCCGAACACGCCCATCAAGGCCCCGGGCCCCGGATTCGCTGGGAGGCGGTTCTCGCAGACGAGATCTACCACAATGCCCACGTTGAGCGGCAACACGATGAGCTCGGACGCCAACCACAGGACCATACTCAAGGGCATCGACATTGAAAGTAGCCGGAGGCATAGTCCGGTCGGGAACGATGCTGATGGAAATTACCGCAGTGCCTTTCGTAGCGATAGTCCCTCTGGCAGCCCGAAACCCAACTCTGGCCTGTTCCCGCAATCAGCCGGCAACTTGTCAGCCTCTTCGCCATCTGGCCGGTTCGGTCATCGCTCAAGGGACAGTACCAGCTCCGTATCATCAAATGCCGCAATATACGGTTCTGGCGTGCCTGCAGAGGCCAGCCAACTATTGCGCAATGGTATGAGTGGCATCGGAGAAATGCTGAACGCTAGCCGCAACAAGGACGGGCAGTCTCCACTGGAGGCGAGCGATCGATCAGCAGGTCCTGAGCCGCCCGGCTCTGCCAAAGACAACAAGAGCTTTCTGAGCTTTTTCCAGAAGCGGAAGAAGAAGGAAGACGGTGCCGCTGCGTCCCCGGAGGAGGGAGATGCACAGACGAGTCCACACCTGGCCAAAGCATCTCTTTTGGGGCCTCGTTCCGGTGTCGAACTGGATGCATCGTCATTGGACAGCGCCCCGGCTTTCCGCAGGAACCCAAACGCACCTCGCGTCTTTGTCCTCACCACCATGGACGGGTGGAATTATCGCATGTGCGATGTCACGGACTGCCAGACTGCGGCGGACTTGCGAGTTTGCATCTGCATGAATATGGGAGTTTCGGACCCAACCACAGCGCAGCTCCATCTCACCGAATTGGGACGAACGAGCCACGACGAAGCTCTCGAAGATCAGAGCTTGATGATCCATAAGAGAAACAAGGCAGACGCCACAGGCACGCTAAAGTTCTTCGTGAAGATCCATAATCCCGCATTGCATGTCTCCGTACCCGAGTCACTTACTCCCGGATACGTCCCGCCAGGAAGCTCCATGGATGGTGACACGTACGCACGCCTCGACGGGCAGCGGGAACGCTCCAGCTCGTCCCCGCCGGCCTCCCGCGTCGATACAGTAAGTGGGAACGGGCCAGATCCCAACGAGCTGGCGCAAAGAGCCAACGACTACAAGTTGAGTGTCGAGAAGCAACAAGCCGCCTACCTGGCGAGAAGGAAGCAGGCGCTCGAAAAGTCTTCGCCTCAGGAGAACAGCCCTTCACTTGGCATTGTGGGCAGAAATGTCGACTTTGACCAGCCTCGTCACTCACCTTATGAGGAGAAGAAGCCCGACAATCTCTTCCCGCAACGTCGTGCTCCCGCGCCTCCCGGCGTCGAGACGGCCACGCTCATCAAGGCAAATTCGTTGAGTAGAAAGAGCGGCCATCAGATGCGGCAATCCCAGAGCAGCTTCGACGGGTTCCCTAGTCCCAGGAAGCCGACCACAGCGCACGAGACGTCTCAGGAGATGTCACAGCGGCGTCCAGCCACGGCCACGAGAGAACCCCAGACGTCCGCCCTTGGCGCCTTGGTTGGCATGGGCAGCGCACTCAGCCACTTTGGTCGCCCCACGCACGGTGCCCGTCAACAAAGACCTGCGTCTCCAGTCAGGAATGTATCAGGACCCCCAGCAGGCGCTACATATGATGAACTACGAGGTAAGCGAGCCATGGCAACGGTTGACTTTGACCAGGCTGCTTCGGGTCGCAGTAGTCCGCGATCTGGGTCCCCGGGGACTCTCACATGGAGCCGTGGAGACCTTGCATTTATCGTTCCGGACTACTCGCCTGGTGGCACGCCTGTGAACGGCAGCAAAATCAAGCCTGAATTTGGACCCCTTGCTAAAATGCGTGATGCAGCACAACGAGCGCCATCACCCGGAGACCTCAGCCCCAACTCGGCGCACCCAACCGGCAGCGGCGCCAGACCGGAACCTCAACGGCGCAAATCCCACGGACCCGATGTGGATTTTACGGAGACGGATGTGCAGTTCTCCCAGCCATCTACTTCTGTCGTACAGAAGGACGATTCTTCGGGTGATGATTCTGATGATGGTCTGTTTGCCGTCCCCGTGAGAGGCAGGCAACCTTCCACAAAGGTACGAAAGAAGCCCCGTGACGACCAAGAAGCCAAGTAGGATGTACTAACTGTAACTCAGAAACCGAGCCTGACGCTCAACACTTCCCGATCCAAGAAACAAGTATCTGTCTCATTCGGCTCTCCGGGTGCTAGAATACCAGACTTGGATGAAGATGACGGCAGCATGAGAAGCGCAAAGAGCTCGCGTCGTACTCCAGCCACTCCCCAATCAGAATCCAGGGACTCGGACGAAACTAAACTGGGAAGACGCAAATCCTTTATCGAACGCGACCATTGGGCCAACCGTCCACCTGCAGAGGCTTTGCTTGACAATCTTGATGCTTTCTTCCCTGAAGTTGATCTTGATGAGCCTGTTTTAGACGAGGCACAGCTGCAGGACGTTCCTTCGCCTCACTCGCCAGCATTCGTCAACCCTCCAAGCCAAAGCGCGGAAGCCTCCAGAGCTGCTAGCAATGAGTCCCTGCAGCTCCCATTGCACGGCACTGAGACGGCACGCTCCTCTGTCTACAGTGACAATGATACGCTTGGCTCAGATGAGTCGACGCTCAAGGCTTTAGAGCAGCGGCCTGCCTCAATCGCATCCGTTGCGCAGCGCAATGTTGGCAGGCGCTCGGGTGGCCTTGGACGTATGAAGTCCATTCGTGAAGTCGCTCGTGGTGCCCACGAAGCTAATAAGCGTTTTACCACTGCCTCGACCGCATCTGCCATGGGTGGCGCGAGCTCGGCAATACAACGCCGCAAGAGTACCAAGATGTTTGGTGCGAATGTTGTGCAGATTCGCCCTGAGCGCGGGTCAATGATCGACATCATGCCAGAGATTCCTCAAGATACTCTTCCCAAGCGACAGACTACGTTCCGGTGGTTCAAGGGTGAGTTGATCGGCAAGGGGACGTATGGCCGCGTCTATCTTGGTATGAACGCGACCACTGGTGAATTCTTGGCCGTGAAAGAAGTCGAGGTCAACCCAAGGGCCGCTGCAGGCGACAGTAACAAGATGCGCGAATTGGTTGCTGCGCTCAATACCGAGATCGAGACCATGCAGTATCTCGACCATGTCAATATTGTGCAATATCTCGGGTGCGAGAGAAAGGAGACGAGCATCAGCATTTTCTTGGAGTATATTTCTGGTGGCTCGATTGGTTCTTGCCTGCGCAAGCACGGCAAGTTCGAAGAGCCAGTCGTTAGCTCTCTTACACGTCAAGCTCTCTCGGGCTTGGCTTACCTTCACCGCGAGGGCATCTTGCACAGAGACCTGAAGGCTGACAACATCTTGCTCGATCTGGACGGCACATGCAAGATTTCTGATTTTGGTATCTCGAAGAAGACGGACGACATCTACGGCAACGACAAGACAAACAGTATGCAGGGCTCTGTATTCTGGATGGCGCCCGAGGTGATTCGTTCTCAGGGCGAAGGCTACAGTGCCAAGGTTGACATTTGGTCTCTTGGCTGCGTCGTTCTTGAGATGTTTGCGGGCCGGCGACCATGGAGCAGGGAAGAGGCAGTGGGTGCCATCTACAAGATTGCCAACGGGGAGATCCCGCCGATTGCGGACGAGGTGCGCGAGGCGATCAGCCCGTACGCATTGGGCTTCATGCTGGACTGTTTTACGGTGTAAGTTGCAGTCGTTTTCTCGGCCCAATCGAGTCCTGACTGACCTGAACAATAGTGACCCCGGAGAACGACCTACGGCGGAGCGTCTGCTGATGCAGCACGAGTTTTGCGAGTTGCAAGAAGATTACAATTTCTTTGACACGGATCTGTATGCCAAGATCCGTGGCACTTACAGCTAAGTGGGCAACAAGCCCAAATGAGAGAGACAGAGACCAGGCAAGCATTTTACACGTGTGCATACAAACTGTTGAAAGGTTTGATTTATTTATTATTATCATGGCTCTTGTACATCATGGAAGATAGCAGCGACCTTTGGATATGATACATGTTTTATGACAGGTAGCGACGGATTGTCTCGAGCATGGTGTTTTTGGATACAAGTTCGGAACAGCATTTTGGTTTTGCATACAGTCAAAGAGGGCAACGAGTCCGAAGCTACATTGTAATGTGTGTTACCCTAGATAGCTCAAGATACCATTGGTAATAGCATAAGTCATTATTGTTATTACTGTCACTCTTCCCCCTTTCTGCCATACATATCATCCGTGTTTGGGATCATAGATCGAGAAATCCTTGACGTTTGTACTACAAGACATGAAGATACCTGTACTGGCATGGAGTCGCTAATGCACCTGGAAATGCATCACTGGAAGTCGCGCCCGGGAGCTTTTAGCGCCATGTCTGGGCACCCGTCGAGAAAGCTCATTGGTCAGTCAACTACCCTGGATTGCCTGCCTACCACCAGCAGGTACCTAGCGCAACGCGGCAGAACTTTCCTTCTTTCTTTACCTACAATGCAAACGCTGCTGCTGCTCAGCTCCATTCACAGTTGGACCTTGACAGCATACGGAGAGATTTGTAATTTTCTTGCCCTTTCCTTGAACTGAAAACCTCTTCCTCTGAGGTCAAGGATTACGACAATCAAGGACCACATCAATACCTTTACAGTCGTGGCATCGCCTCAGAACTGTACTTGAAAATTTCCGCCCCACCACTACAAACGCCATCTTGGTTCCTGGCAGCTAGATTCGACACATGAGAATTCCTCACCACCCGCCACACTTGTAGTCTCACCACTATTTACTTTCTTCTTTCCTGGATTCAATCCGGCCTGGTTGGCGACCCTTTCAACATGGCAACCCATACCGCCATGACTCAGGGCAATGACCCTGAACTCCGCGGCTCACTGGAACGCAAGGTCGGCATCCTGCACTTTGTTTCTCCAAAGGAACAGGGTTGGACGGGCGTCCTTCGAAAGAGGTAGGTCATGATCAAAATTTCCCTGTTTCCTGAAGACATGAAGCTGATTCTTCTCAGATTCACCGATTTCCAAGTTCATGAGATCAATGAAGCCGGCGAGGTTGTTCACCTCAAGGACTATTTCACCAATGCTCGGGACTATGAGAGACCCGTATGATGCATGCCCTACAGCGCAACGAACACTGTAGTTGCTAATTATCGAAAACAGGAAGCCGAGAAGAATGGAGGAAGTTCATCTGGACAAGTCTCCAGCGCCGCAAAATCTACCGACAGTAGTGCTGCCGCTTCTACACATTCTCCAGGCCAGGTGGTTGCGCAAGCAGACGCCCCAGATGGCGCGGCGCCCAAAGACACGATAGTAGATACTCCTACGACCACGGAGACCACTCAGAAGGCAGCCGCTGCCGATGCCGTAGACGGAGAGATCGCCGCTGCTGATGCCGACAAACTGCGGGAATCACTAGGCTCGGATGTAACCGACCAACTGGTTGCTCTTTACAAGAAGGTGCTCGCTGATCCCACCGCCAAACCGCAAACCCACGGCACTGTCAGATTTCCTCAGATCGAAAGGTCGGCTCGGGGCCCCCTGCATGGGGTGAGTCAAATAAATCAAGATTCTGTACTGTTGTAACGTCTCTAATTTGCACTAGGAAATCCGCCGCATCTTTTCTTCCAAGATCGAGACTGAGACCAACCACGACGGCATCATCGTGGCAAGAGCACAACCTCCTCGCGGTAAAGCACGATGGGGCAACCGCCAAGACAATCGCAACAACCAAGCCAACCAGGTCAAGATTGGCAAGTTCTTGCATTTTTCGCTCTACAAGGAAAACAAGGATACAATGGAAGCGGTCAACCTTCTCGCTACAGCTCTGGGTATGAGGCCAAACTTCTTCAGCACAGCAGGAACGAAGGATCGTCGCGCAGTCACTGTTCAACGCGTCAGCATCCGCGGACGCGATCCCAAAAGGGTCATTACCGCCAATGCCAAACTTCGAGGCCTTGCCATCGGTGACTTCAGTTTTTCTGACAAGGATTTGTATCTTGGCTGCCACGGCGGTAATGAGTTTACCATCGTCTTGAAAGACTGCACTTTTCAGGGCACTGAGAACGAACCCCTGAGCCGTCGACTGGAGGTTGCACAATCTACTCTCGATAGTGCACTTGCAGGTATTTCCGAGCACGGTTTCATCAACTACTTTGGTACCCAACGTTTCGGTACCTACGAAATCGGCACGCAGGCCATAGGCATGAAGATTCTCCAGGGAGACTTGAAAGGTGTTGTCCAAGACCTGCTCTCCTACGACTCAGAACTGGTCACCGCCGGCCCGGACGCTCTGCAAGGCGATAAGAACCGCCTGACTGATATGTACCGGGCTAGGGCTTTGGCCAAGTACAAGGACGGCAATGATGCTCATGCAGCGATGAAGTCTCTCCCAAAGAGATGCAATACTGAGTGTGCGATTCTCAGGCACCTGAGCAAGCAGCCAACCGACTATCACGGAGCAGTTCTCGCCATCACCAGAAATATGCGTAACATGTATTTGCATGCTTACCAGTCCCTGGTCTGGAACTTTGCCGCTAGCAAGCGCTGGGAGCTATTTGGCACAACTGTAGTCCAAGGTGACCTTGTGTACGCCACAGGAGATGATGCTCAAAAGGTTCCCGCCGCTCAGGAGGAACTCGACGAAGAGAACATTCATCTGGCCGAGGTTGACCAGAATGACAAGGACTCAAAACCAGCTGTCCGCGTCTTGACTGCTGAGGATGTTGCAAGCGGCCGCTACTCTATCCAGGACGTTGTCTTGTCCATCCCTGGCACCGAAGTGGTCTATCCCGACAACGCAATCGGAGACTTCTACAAAGATTTCATGCGCAAAGAGGAGAATGGTGGTCTTGATCCTCAAAATATGCATCGCGTACAGAAGGCTTTCAGCCTGACCGGAGACTACCGCAAATTCATGGGTGGCTTTATTGGCTCGCCGTCCGGTAGCGTTCACAGCTATGCCCATGACCACGATCAACTGGTGCCCACGGATCTAGACCTCATTAAAGCACGGCAGGCCGCCGCACGCACCGAGGCCGCAGCGAAGTCGAATGATCATGGCAAGTCAGCGACAGGCTGGAACTCATTTGCACAAAAAGTTGAAGAAAACGAACGCCACGAAGCAAAGGTCAAAAACGTGACGGCACAGAGACGCAAGGCTGGAGACATGGAGGACGATAAGTCGGAAGTTCGCCTGCACGACACTTGGATCCAAACCTCTACCGACGGAAGCAACAAGAGGGTCAAGGTCAACGAGACTGATGCCATTGTCGAAGAAGCGGCAAGCCAGAAAGCCACAACGGCCGACATTCAACAGACTAATCTTGTTTCCTCTGCTGGTAACGAAGCTGCTTCGGCCGAACTGGAGACATCGAGACAACATGAAAAGACGGATTCTTCCGACTTGGAGGTCAGTAGGAAAAACACCGTAATTAAGTCAAGCTGGGCGGCACGCTTCAAGAAAGTTCTTTTGAAGCTCTACAAGAACGCAACCAGTGGCAATCCTTTTCGAATTTTCAGTACTGACAAGCCCAACCGTAAGGCTCCTCAGGATAATCAGCAGTCTGAGAGACTCGCCGATGCCGAAGTCATCCCTGACCGTGTACCAGCTAACAACCAGGCATCCCATGATATTCCACAGTCGAAGACCAGCGATACTGCCATGAGTGAAGCTCCGCCCACAACTCAAATCGAGGAAACATCAACTGCCAATGAGACGGAGACTTCAGGCCAGCAAGACACGCCTTCGCCCCCAGCAGAAGACCAGAAGATCGCCGTGGTCCTCAAGTTCTCACTGGGATCAAGTGCATATGCTACGATGGTGCTTCGCGAGCTCCAGGGCTAGAAGCCATCGAGCGACAAAGCATAAAATGTAGCAGCGGATATCGTGTCGCCTATCTTTTGACTTGAATGCAAGTCGCCAGGCACTGAAACACCAAGGGCAGAACTTGAGAGATACGACTTTTTGCAATGGGTATTGCGATTCAGTGTTGTATGGAGGCACTGTTCGTGGGTTTTGTTCTTTCGGATTGTTCCAACTTTCTCTCCATCGGCCGCATGCATAAGACATCGTGAAAGGCGTTGAAGCTGAAGGTTGGCCGCCACTTGTCGTCGTGGAAGATTCTTCGGCGAAGGCATGATGAGAGTCAGGTGCAAAAGATGTATCAGTGAAGGAGGGGATCATCATTGGAGCACGATTGGGACTATGTGATAGAAAGAAAATTTGCTTCACGGCTCTGCTGAAGGTGCAGTTGCGATATGTTTGTAGATACCCTAGACTCCAACTAGAGGAATCAAGACTTGTCTTGGGAACTCTTTGTACGACGGCTCTGCCAGCTTGTGACTTGCGACGGTATAATCCTGTCTGGTAACATGCAACAATTCAGAGACGTTCTCAGGACGATGTTCTCAATTGTATTGCGTATGGCAATAAAGGTAGTGTAGGTCTATGGTGAAGACGATAGGTAAAAACAGGGTAACCTACCTACGTGGTATGCAACCCGTCTGGATTCTGATGTCTTTATTAACCTAGCTTGTCCCTACCTACAGATACAACGTACCTGGTAAATAAATGGCAGAATACCGATTGGTCAGCTCCTGCATAAGCGGGTCGGTGGGACCAGAAAGGTACGTACCGCAGCTGTGCCCCACTGTCAGCTGCATTTGATCATTGACCAACGTCGGGGGGTTTCATTGATCCATCTGCCTGGAGCTCTTCCTCACTCAACCTTCCAGGTTCTCAACAATAACCACATCCCAAGGCATCTCCACCATGCCGCCGAAGAGAAAGGCATCGTCGAACGTGCTGGGCGCGGCAAAGTCGGGCAGGGCATCGGCGGCTTCGACACCGGGGCCAGCGACTCCACGAGACCTCGATAGCGACGAGGACGAAGCCGACTCCCCCGGACAGGTCGAGCTGCCGAACGAGGAAGAGATCCAGAACGCCGTCGACCGGTTCTCCCTCTCGCACTACCAGGACAAGACTGTCAGAGGCCCGACGGATGGCGCCAGTAGGCATTTTGGAACGAACGGCAGGCGCGATTTCTCCTACCTGCAGCTCAAGCCCGATCACAAAGACCGCCCGATCTGGATTGATCCGCAGAGAGGGCGCATCATTCTTGAGAACTTCAGTCCTCTCGCCGAGACGGCCAAGGATTTCCTGATCACAGTTGCCGAACCGCTCTCGCGTCCTACTTTCCTCCACGAATACGCTCTTACCACCCACAGTCTGTACGCTGCCATCTCGGTTGGTCTGCAGGCCAGTGACATCATTGCCACGCTGGATCGGTTTTCCAAGACGGAGCTGCCAAGCTCCATCCGCAATTTCATATCCAACTCGACTGCGGCATATGGCAAGGTCAAGCTTGTAATCAAGAACACCAAGTATTTCGTTGAGAGCAATGATCCAGAGGTCCTTCAAAAATTGCTAAAGGATCCTATCATCGGGCCATGCCGAGTCCAGGGTACCGACATCACAACGACCACCTCCAACATGCCGAGTGTGGTCATTCCCGGAACATCAAATGCCGCTGGCGTGCAGCAGGTCAAGCAGAAAGCAGCAGAAGATGTGCCCCCGGAGCAAGCCCAGACGGAGAATGCGATGCAGGCGCTCCGTGAGGATGACGACGACGACAACCAGGAGGCTGTCCATGCCTTCGAAATTCCTGACACGGAGGTTGAAACTATTCAGAAGCGCTGTTTGGCCATACAATATCCCATCCTCGAGGAGTACGATTTCCGTAACGACGACAGAAATGCCAACCTCGAAATCGATCTGAAACCCAACACGCAGATTCGATCATACCAGGAGAAAAGTCTCAGCAAGATGTTTGGCAACGGCCGAGCAAAGAGCGGTATCATTGTGCTGCCCTGTGGCGCCGGCAAGACTCTTGTTGGTATCACGGCTGCCTGCACCATCAAAAAGGGGTGCATCGTGTTGTGCACCAGTACCATGTCTGCTCATCAATGGCGACAAGAGTTCCTGAAATGGTCCAACATACATCCCAAGGATATCACGGTCTTCACTGCTGAGAAGAAGGACAAGTTTGAGGGTAATACAGGTATTATTGTTACGACATATCCCATGGTCACGCAATCAGGCAAGCGAGCCTACGATTCGGCAAAGATGATGGAGTTCTTGACGGGACGCGAGTGGGGACTGATGCTCCTGGACGAGGTCCATGTCGTACCCGCCAACATTTTCCGCAAAGTGTCATCACACATCAAGAGCCACGCCAAGCTAGGACTGACTGCCACGCTTCTTCGTGAAGACGACAAGATCGAGGACCTGAACTTCCTCATCGGACCCAAACTGTATGAGGCCAACTGGATGGAGCTGTCCGAACAGGGACACATTGCCAAGGTGCAATGCGCTGAGGTCTGGTGTCCGATGACGACGGAGTTTTATGACGAGTATCTCAGGACAACAGATCGAGGCTTGAAGGCCAATCTGTACATCATGAACCCGCGCAAGATCCAGGCCTGCCAGTTCCTGATAGACTACCACGAAAAGCGTGGAGACAAGATTATCGTATTCTCGGACAATGTGTACGCTTTGAAGCAAGTGGCGTTGGCTTTAAACAAAGCCTACATTTGTGGCGCCACGGGCAACAACGAGCGCATGCACATCCTGGAGAACTTCATGCACAATCCCATAGTCAAGACGGTGTTCCTCTCCAAGATTGGCGACACTTCCCTAGATCTCCCAGAGGCCACGTGCTTGATTCAGATCTCGTCGCACTACGGATCCCGCCGTCAGGAAGCACAGCGACTGGGACGGATCCTCCGAGCCAAGCGTCGAAACGATGAGGGATTCAACGCCTTCTTCTACTCGCTCGTCTCCAAGGACACGACCGAAATGTACTATTCAACCAAGCGACAGGCATTTCTTGTGGACCAAGGCTATTCGTTCAAAGTGATTACCCAGCTGGCCGGCATGGACAAGATGCCAGAGCTGGTGTTCAACTCTGCGCAGCAGCGACGAGAGCTGTTGCAGAAGGTGATTGTCGACACAGAGGCGAAGCGCGGCATGGACGACGAGGATGCCACGGACGATCTCTTCTACGCCAAGGGCAAAAGGAAGGGTGTCAGACGCACGGCCGGCACGCTGGGCGAGCTCAGCGGCGGGCAGGACATGGCTTACATGGAGCAGAAGAAGAGTGCCAACAAGGCGCTCAAGAAGAACGCCAAACAGAGCGACTTCTTCAAGAAGCATTACAGAGAGGTTGCCAGGAACAAGGCAAATGCTCAGAACTAGCTACGGAACTATCATGGGTTGCAGAGGAATGCAACAGTGTAACACCCCACGAGGATTGGCGCAAAGGAATTGGCTCAAGCATATGTTTGTGGTGTTGTCTGCATTGCGCACCAAATGGGTCCTGAGGTAGACCTGGAATAGAATGATACTTATGATGATGACCCCCGATTATATGAGAGTTTGTTGACAAGTGCCTTCGGTATGTATGGTGAACGCCTGTAACAATGTTTCCATGGGCGCGATGCGTGCTATCATATGCAGCGAGGTGGTGCACTGCGACCATCATAAGCGATCCCTACCCCCGGCGGTGCCAATGTTTCCCTTCCCGGACGGCTCCAATCAAAAGCGGTCGATGATACCATACTGGAAAATGAGCAGTCATTCTTTTTCTTCTCCCATGTGCGACGGGATGCAGTTTTCATTGGAGCTTTTGTCTGTTGGCGACGGTTAAACACGGAATCGCTGCCGCTGCGGCATTATGTGAATTGCCGGTGCATTTGATACCTGGACAGATCATGTCTGTCTGTCTTGCCAGCAATCGCATGTGCGCATTTCCAATACGTGCAGACAAGCTTTTTTGTTTTTGGGGATACCGGAGGTGACATCATGGCTCATGATATAGGAGCCACGCAGCCACGGCTTTATTCATGCATCGCTTCCTCTAGAAGGTCCGTCCACGGATGTAGTATTACAACCTAATAGGATGATGTTTTGAAATTCAATCCGTTCGGGGTGAGTAGGCGCTGATGGCTTGGAAGTTTTGCATGTAGATAACCTTACTGGTGCCCTTGGTGATGTAGGTAGATAGATAATAATAATAGTGGTACTGTGGGTAATGTATGTATCCTCGGCAAATCCAGCCAACCTTGAGGCATGCACCTACGCGTCCGCATTCAGCAATGTAGCATTGTCCAAGCCCGCCCCGGTTACCTGCAACTCCCAGGCGACGGTTGGGGGCCCCCGGTGCGCTAATGTGCCTCCAGCGAAGAGCGAGATGCAACTGTGCCTGCCCTGGACCTTTTCTAGAGCTCCAGCCAGATGCGGCGGCAATACCGACTACCTCAGCTAGCGCATGTAATTAATACCAATGGCAGTTGATCTCCACCTTTGATATGGATGACGAAAAAACGAGAAATGAGGGCTCTGGTTTTCCTTCTCCTCCCGGGTGATGGAGTGAGGACGTTTGCTGGCCCTTGCACAATCTTTTTGAGATCTTTGTTGTGATTTTGTTCTCGCTAGCAACCGAAGACCGAAGGCTCCGAAGCTTAGAAAGGAGTCTGGAGGGATCACTGTCTGGTCCACTCCGCCAGCTGGGGGGGAGCTGAGCAGTGAGCAGTGCCCACTAAGGTAGCGTCGATACCTACCGACACCCATATGGATTACGCTACCGCCCGAGTGGGTGGGTGTTCGTCGGCCAGGTGAACGAACCGCAAACACACACACACAACCCAAATCCAGAACCCGCCCTTGTGCGACGTGTGGGAATTTCTGATAACTTTTTCCCTCTCACAGCCATTCTTGGCCTGCGAGCGCCAAGCTTTTCCTCTCCCGCTGTCAATCATCAGTCATCAGCGTCGTCGTTTGCGACCACGCCCACTCCATTGAGAGAGAGAAGCATCTTGGCAACTTGGCGGCCCACCGCAGCAGTTCTACCACCTACAGAGTACCTACCAACCTACACTCTTTTGGTCACATACTTTCACAAAGCCTTGGTCGGTCGACCTCGGTGGCTTGCCCATCGGTTCCCTGGGCCCTTATTTTTCTTCACATTTGATTTTCCACATCCACGGCTTCGCAGGTCTACTGCTCGCCGCCGTGTCAAGAACAAAACAATCATCATTCAAGACAAGACAGAGGGAGACGCGAGTCGGCGACGTTGTTTGACGAACAATCTTCAAACTTTCTAGCGCTCCACCCACTAGTCAGTCCACTACATTACAGACGCCCGCGCACCTCTACTACATTGTACAGCACTACAATTATTCCCTACCGCCACCCAAGAGCCCACTGAGAGAGAGCCAAGAACGCACCGTCGGTCGCACGACGTGACCTTGCAGCTGCTCTTCTCCCACCCCGGCTCTCTCGTCTGGCTCTCTCATTTTTGGAATATTGGATACTACCAGCAACGCAGAGCCACAGCAGACAGCTTCCTTGGCTGGTCGGCGGCGGCTCACGGCCAGACAGACAGACAGAGAGGCAGACGCAAATCCGTCTGGCTCGGAGGCGCATCATCTCTGATCTGACCGCCGGCTCCTGTGCACAGAAGGTACGTCGCCATCCTGCAGTTGATGCAAGCTGCTTCCCCGAGCCCATCATCAGCCCTTGTCTTATCTTTCAACCCGGTCGTCCTACCCGTCTTCTCTTGTACCCTACCAGCCGTGAGACGCGCCCCTTCCTGGCCCCCCTTTAAGCATATCGGCAATGGTGCAACCTCCCCCCAGTGGGAAGCCATGATGTGTTGCAAACCGTTTGCTATATCTCACCTCACTGCCTCTCTGCTGCCTCGGTGGCAGTGTGCACAATCCACCGAGCGATACCTTTTCACATGCACATAAGCCCTCATGTCCTCCTCTTCAGCGCTCCCACCTGTTGTATAAGTCTAATCATTGCATCGAACCCGACACATGCCCCTATCTGCAGTAACAACACCTGAAATTCATTTCCTCTGAGCCTTGCTTCACTTACACTCAACTTGACGACGACCTCGAATTTTCACACACACGTACTGACCTTGGACACAGCCGCAATCCTAATTCTGATATCATGCTTGACGGTCTCACAGGATATCAAATTCTTGGCTCTGCTTGACATTTTTGTCAGCTTGCGACCTTCTTGGATAGCGCCAGACATTTGTGCTGTCCGTATAGTTTCACTTGAGAGCAGCAAGTCATCATGGCGACTGTGAAACTGAAGGAGCTTGCCCAGACTGCCGGCACCTGGCTTCTGGGCCTCCGGCCGTCATTTCTTTCACCTAACCCTCATTTCAACTTTATTACGGTGCATTATTTCATCATCATTGGCTTGACAATCGTCGCCTCTATTCTCATCTTCGGCGCGGGCAGGGGCAACATAGCCTACATCGACGCCCTCTTTTTCGCCAGCGGGTCAAATACCCAGGCCGGTCTAAATACTGTCGACACGAACCTTCTCAATACTTTTCAACAAGTCGTCCTCTTTCTCTGCTGCATGGTCACCAACCCCATTGCTATCAACTCGGGTGTTGTCTTCCTTCGCCTGTACTGGTTCGAGAAGAGGTTTCAGGGCATCGTAAAAGATGCCAGATCCCGACGAACTACCATCACCAAGTCCCGTTCAAAGGCAAAGCCCAGTGTTCCGGATCTTGAAAAGGGAGTTGGCGGCAGGAACATCCAGGTGATGCACAATACGGCAAAGGCATCGCGGATGACAAACGACGGCCTTTTGTTGGATGAATATGATCTGAATGCTGCGCAGCAGTCTCACCCAGGCCTCGAGCACCTCAACTCGGGTAACTACAACCCGCCAGCCTCTCCTCGAGACCCTACCATCAAGTTCTCGGATAAGGTCAAGAGAAGCGATGCGCTGACTGCCGAGGATGATGAAACTGACGCCATGGTGCGGCCAAGTAAGAGAACCGAGGCGGAGCACATTGCTATTCTGGAGCGACAGCGAAACGAGGATCACGGTACCCTGCGCATTCCCGGACCTCGCGATGCGGAGAGAGGTGTGCTGCCCGAAGAGTTGAACGGTGGCCAGTATGACGACGATTTCATTAGCCCCCTCGACCACGTTCGCACGCAGCGCAACTCATCAGAGCCAACACGAGTCTCCTCTCATCCTGAAGGCCCGAAGACTATCACCATCGCAGAGCCTGAGCACCCCAAGCGTAGCGAGTTTATTGAGGATGCCCATGCAGCGACTAAGACTATGTCTGCATTGAAATTCCGCAAACCCAGAGGCAACGGGGAGCAGCTGCACCACACAAATACCAATGAGGAGTCGCACAATCCACTGAGACGCATTAGAACTGCCCTGTCTCACAACAAGCACACCGACCCCATGCCGTATTTGAGCTGGCAGCCTACACTTGGTCGCAATTCCGAGTTCTTGGACCTGAGCGAGGAGCAGAGAGAGGAACTGGGCGGCATAGAGTACCGGTCCTTGAAGACACTGGCCGTGGTCACGACCTGTTACTTCTTCGGCTTCTGGATATTTGGCGTCATCTGCCTTCTGCCCTGGATTCTGGTCAACAATGAAACTTACGGCTCCGTCGTCGACGGCGTAGGCCAAGGCAGAACGTGGTGGGCTATCTTCACAGCAAATTCCGCGTTCATGGATCTTGGCTTTACCCTGACGCCAGACAGCATGAACTCGTTCAACACTGCGATCTTCCCCCTTCTTATCATGTCGTTCTTGATCGTCATTGGAAACACGGGATTTCCCATCATGCTGCGGTTCTGCATCTGGTTCACTTCGCTGTTTGTGCCCCACGGCTCGGGCCTGTGGGAGGAGCTTCGTTTTCTACTCGACCATCCCCGACGTTGTTTCACCTTGTTATTTCCCTCCACGGCCACTTGGTGGCTGTTCTTGATTCTCGTTGTCCTCAACGGAGTCGATCTCATATTCTTCATTATCCTCGATCTGGGGACCGGCGCCGTCGCTGATCTGCCTCTCAACATCCGATTCCTGGATGGCTGGTTCCAGGCCGCATCGACGAGAACTGCGGGGTTCTCTGTCATCAACCTTGCTGAGATTCACCCCGCCGTCCAGACGTCCTACCTGATCATGATGTACATCTCGGTTTTCCCGATCGCCATTTCAGTACGTCGAACCAACGTCTACGAGGAGAAGTCGCTCGGCCTATACGGCACCGCACAGGATTACGAGGAAGCTAAGGAATCCGGTTTTTCCTACGTCGGTGCGCATTTACGTCGACAACTGTCTTTCGATCTGTGGTATATCTTCATCGGCTACTTTATCCTGACCATCTCGGAGGGGCCCCGTCTCATGGCTGGCGATTTCTCCATGTTTGCTGTTCTCTTCGAAATCGTCAGCGCCTATGGCACTGTCGGCCTGAGTCTTGGTTATACTGGAATCAACGCCTCGCTCGCCTCTCAATTTTCTGTCGTGGGCAAGCTGGTCGTCATTGCCATGATGATTCGTGGACGGCACCGTGGTCTGCCGTATGGTCTCGATCGAGCCATTCTCCTACCTTCCGAGTCGCTGAACCGCCAAGAGGCAGAGGCAGATGAACAGCGGCTGCAGCGAAGGCAGTCCGCTGTCTCACTTGCCCCCCGTCCGACGAGCCTGGCAAGAGGACGCAGCCGAAGCGTTGACAACAGACGCGACCGGAACGTCCTTACTTCATTCCTGCATCCCGGCCCGACACATCCTCTCTTCTCGCTTTCCGTGTCCAAGGCAGACACGGTCAACAGCAATCACTTTGGATTGAAGCCTCCGGAGGACCTCCGACGTACCTTTTCGGAGCCCGGAAGTGGAGAAGACGATTCGGATCGGTCTGGTCAGCACAAGCCGACCAGGTCGGAAACGGAGCCGGCATTCGGTGTACATTAGGAGCGCACCCATCGTTCGAACTCTGATTCAAATTGGAATTTCTTCCATTAGCGAGCTGTTTCGGCGCAGCAATTTACGATGGTATCTTGGAAAGACTGGATGATGTAATCCCTCTTTCCCCTGGCGTTAGGAGTACTAGGAAAACTGTACAAAATTGGACCCGGAAAAGAAAAGGGGGCGGCATAAAAGATGTGGCTGATTTTGATGGCCTCTTTTTTCATTAAGTAGACGTGTATGACTTGAGGAAACTGTACATACTATAAGACATCGCGAGGTGTATTTTCCTAAGAACACGAGTCAATAAAGAATATATTTATGGTATCATTGCCCTTGGAAAGGCGCTCAAACCTATGATTGACCGTATGTCAAGGATGGCATTGTCGCACTGGGGCCTCGAGTGTCAAACATACGGAAGTGATTTGATTATAGCACCAACCACCAATTATCGCTAGTTTCTAGAAAACATGAAGCACACCACCCCGTAAGCAGAGAGGTCGCGGCATCAGCACTTTTCTTCTGTCGTGTCGATGGTCGACATTAGTTGCTTCACAGACCAAGAATGACGAAACAATGGTCCAAATGGTCACGAGTTACGAGAGATTGGTCTCTTTCATCACATATCATTGAGTCGTCCAAATATTACGAGGGGGTTTGGCGTACTAGGAATTCGGGAAATGCAACTCATGAATCAGGGCAGTACCAATGCTCCCAGAAACTCCTTCGCTGTGCAAGGAAAAAACCATAAGATCCAGACGAACACGCAAAAGTCATATGTAAATGGTGTACCCTGAAAGATGTCGTCTTTCCAAGGTGGTGACATCGAGAGCCAATCGAGTGGGCGTCACGTTGGCACATAGCCGGCCTAGGAGCGACACGGGGCATCAACATACTGGCAAAGGGACTCGTCCTTGCTGCAATCCTTCACGAAGTAAGTCTTGGCCCAGTCGGGCTCGTACCAGAGGCCGGTGCGGACTTCGGCGTTCTCGGGCGCAGGGCAGTAGTGGGCGATCTCGCCGAGGATTCGGGCAACCTCGTCGCCAGAGCACTGAGAGAGAAGGGAGGGTCAGGTCAGTCAACTTTGCTGCTTGGAAACGAGTGGAGGGGACGGAGCTGGTGAAGAGGGTCGGAATTTACAGGCTGTCTCCCGCCGTTGCTGCAGATGCCAACGCGGGTGTGGCCCCAGTCGACGCCGAAAGCCTCCAGGGGACCGACGATACCACCGGCATTGCACCCTGTATGAGAAGATGATCAGCATTTGATCCACGTGTTTGGTTCATTGTGGGCGGTTTTCCGAGGTTCGAGCTCGATGCCCAAGGGAATGGTGGGGGAGTCGCGAACACTCGTGAATAGGGATGGACCACGGCGGCGTGGACGGGCAGAATAAGCAGGAGGAGATGAGGCAGTGATGGATGGATGGACGGAAATGGGTAGAGAAAATGCAAGAAAAAAAATTGACTCACAGTCCATGAGCTGCTGCTTGGCCTTGGCAAAGTCGTCGGCATCGATGGTCTGCTGGGTGGCGCACTGGACCTGGTAGTTGGCGTTGCCAACGACGTCGAGCTGAGTGCTGGTGGCGTCCTCGTCGAGAGCCTGCTGATCGATGTACCACTGCTTACCCATGGCGACGTCCTTTTCGTCGACAGCCTTCAGTAAGGTCTCGTGGGAAGCCTTGGCGGCTTCGTGATCGATGGGCGTGGCCGTGGCCAAGAAGTCGGCGCCGGAAAGGGCAAGAAAGAGAACAGTGTTGATCTTCATGATGGTGTTCTAGGAGTGAGAATTGCGTGTGTGTTGGTTCGTGAACTCAATGAGGATGCTTGGAATACAGTCTACAACAGATGTTTGCGGGCTTGCGCAGACAGCGAGTTGTGATGCAGAGAAGTTGATTTCCATGTGCAAGTTGTGGGAAAGAGAAGGACCAAGAAACTCTGCACCAAACCGCGGTGCACCTTTAGTGCCAAGGGGAAAAAAAAAATCACAGGCCGTTGCCCGGTCAAGCAGACGGGTTGGCCACCATCACCACGCGCACCCAAACCACGGGCTACCCGGCAGGTGGTGGTGACAAACGGGCGACGGTCAGTGGCACTAGTCACCCAGTTGCGACCTGCGCCCCTTGTGCCATTGGCCCATGGCAATAAGCTTGGTCGAAGCCTGGAAGGCATGCGCAGCATGGGAAGGGCCCCTTGGCATGAATTGGGAGCATCGTCGGTCGAGGTCGCCGTCCCTAGCCATTGACTGAGCGTGTTGGTCACTCGGACAACACGCAGCATGTTTACTCACTCGGCTGTGCCACGCAGGCACTGGCCGATAGACAGATCGTCACGACCAATAATTAGTACCTGCGATGGAATTTTAGAGATAATCAGTCTCTAATTCACAGAAGGCGGCATCAAGTGATTCACAGATATGAATACTGAAATGGATTTTGCTTGTCTACAACTTGTCTATATAGATGTGCAATCCACCGCATGCCGTATTCGAAAGACCGAAGAGCTGTAAATTTACTCAAACAGGAGGCAGGAGTCATCCGTCGTGTGAGGTATCAACACGACTTGAAGCAAATACCTACCAACCTACACAAGAACGCCCTCTCCACCCAATCAAGTTTGCATCATCAAACACGAAACACCAAGCATGACAGATTGGCAAGGTGAAATTTTTTTTGGTAATGAATCTCGCTGGCTTTTATTACAAAAGTAGACTTGACTATCTGTGCCAAGATCTCGCAACACCGAAAATGGTAGGGTTGCAAGAACATTCAACTGCGTCAGAGTATACATGACCTAGTTCACAATGGTGGACTCGACTTCTTTTCCTGAAATCTGTGGAGAGTCAGGGTGCAGCCGATGAGTGGGAGCCTACTAGTCCTCCTCATCGCCGTCGGCATCCAGCTCCTCATCCGAGTGAGCCGGGGCCGATCTGGATCTGGATCTGGCCCTTCCGCTTGCCTCCTCCTCTGCCTCTGCGTGCTCATCGTGATGTACCTCTTCCACGACTTCCTCCTCCATAGTCTGGGGCCAGTACGGGTCCTGCTTGAACCGTGCCACGTTCTCCTTGATCTCGTCCGTGGCCTCGTCAACAGTAATATCCAGCTGGTCAATAATCTGCTCATCTTCATCCGTGATGCCTATCTTGCGGGCAATGTTCTTGTTGCGCTGTGGCCGAATCTGAGAGCGCTGCATCACAGGATAGTAATACGCCGCCTTCTGGTGCAGCTCCGTGCTTTCCTCGTTGAAAGCGATGATGAGCTCCTCGTCGTATTTGGTGAAGTGGTTGAGCTCCGATTCCTGGGCCGTCTCGTAGGCACGCAGTCGGTTGAACTGGAAATGACCGCCGGCGTCATGCTTGTGGGAATACAGGTCCCCGTCATCCCGGCTGGGATTATCCACGTCGAACCGTTGTCTGAACTTCTTGCCATTGGCCTCTGTGTCGTTCAGATAGTAATCGTAGTGGATGTTGTCTGCTGGCTTGGGGTTGTTCTGCGGGTCGCGCTCGTAGGCATCTCGTGCGGCCTGGATGGCGAGCTCCTCGGCCTCCGTTCTCTCAATAGGTCGGAAGACACCGTTTAGCAGACGGGAGTCGTATTTCGTTCCCTTGCCCACGGGGTTGGTAAGGAACTTGATCGTGACGTAGGCGCCAGAGTCGGGGAATGCCTCCAAGTCGGGCAGCAGCGGCATGGATTCGACCAGCTTCAAGTTGCGCTTCGATGGGTGTCTGATACGACTGCGATCCTTGAGGTTCTGCTCTGTAATAGAGAAGCTCTGATCGATCTTTCTCTTGACGTAGGCGGGAGAGTCCTTGTCGGGCTCGGGGGACTTGCGCTTGACGGGACGGCGGGCTGTATTTGTGTTCATGTTGCGCAAGGGGCCACTGCCATGCGACTTTGAGGCTGACGAAGAAATATACTCGGTACGACGCAGGAAAGAGACATTATGTTGGTCCGTCTTGGGCTTGCCAAGCTGCTGAAGAGACCTCAGGAGAGGCTTGTCGTGCGGGTGCGGCTGGGGAGCCTGGGCAGGTGCTTGAATAGCTGGGATGGGGTCAGCACAAAGGGTTCCTGGTGAGCACGTTGGATGCGCATCTACTCACAGCTCTCATCTCCATCAAAGATGCCGGGCATTCCCACCAGGTCCAAGGGCATGCCTAGCTCAGCATCGGCCTCAATGTTGAGCGGCTGCTCGCGCGCAAGGCGCGATGCAAAGCCAGGAGCTGTGTACTGTCCACTTGCCAGGCCCGTGTTGGGGATGTCGAGCAGCTTGGGAGGGATCGGCGGGGGAGGGAGCGCGTTGGAGTATCGGATGCGCGCGATGAAGTCCTGGTGAATCGGACGGTTCTCACCACTGCGCGACGAGGACGCCATGGCAGCGATTGGATGCCGCAGAAGTCGGCAATGGGGAGATGGGAAGGAAGCCGAGCTTGATTTGTTTGCAAAACAGCAGGTGGGCAAAGTGGTTCCGACGTTGCGAGCTCGAAATGGCGGGCACCTTGATGTTTGCGACTTGCAAAGCACAAAGCTGTCAAGCTCCCCTGCAAACGCACAAGTCGAGTCGCGGGCGGGAAAAGTCCCAGCTGCGTTGGCGTGCCGCGAGGCTTCAGGCGCTAGCGTGAACCTGCCACAAGGCTGGGGACGAGAGCTGAGTGAGCAGAAGAACACAAACAAAAATATTATAATGTGAAGAAATCGACACGTACAAATGATTGACTGATTCAATACTCGATCCTGTATACATTGAGCGGCCACGAACTTCTAATGCAGCAACTGGTTGTGGTACAAGTCCACTCAGTTACTTTTCGAAGCCCCCCATCAATGATAGCATCAATGCATCTATTCCCATTACGAGATAAGTCCACTTCCGCATGCATGTACCACAAGTCGAAGGTAGTTGCAGTTGGCGAAGTCCGTGGGAGGCAGCCAAAGCTGGCGATGCCCGACGCAATGCGCGTATCTTTCTGTGAGATAATTTCGTCAAACCACATGAGAGGTGCGAGATCCAGTTCCTGGATGTAAAGAAGGTAGAGTCGATTAATCATGCCATTAAAATGTCTATACCTGATCGCCACCAGATAGATGCCTGCCTGTGACCAGTTTTTTTTCTATAGGACCTCTCAACACTTGATAGCCCGCGGACCATAAGTCTCAATATCAGATACAGTCGTAACAGCTCATGAAACACTTTTTGTTGATGCGGCTGCCATCGTATCATCATGTCCGTTGTTGTTTGTACAAAGAAGCAGAAACCACACCGTCTTAGCAGACACACCCCATCATCAGCTCTTTCTCATGTCCGAACGCCCTCAACGCCATATAACTCATTAGATGCGCCGGGTATGCCGTCCATGATGAGCCAAGTAAAAGTAGCAAACCCCATCGGCCTCCTTTTTATTGGGTGCTCGTCTTGCCGTACTTGGCCTTGCCAAAGGAGAAGGGGACGTATTTGTACTTGATCATGTGCTGGATTTGCTTCCTCACTGTGGCGCACAAGGTCAGTACTCGAGGTGGCATGTAGAAGGATACGCATCAGAACTTACTGGTCAGGACAAAGAGGATGATCCAGTACATGACCAGGACGGGCCAGAAGACGGGGACGTTGAAGACCTCGAACCAGCTGCACAGGAAGGCGATAACGACGGCGCGGGTGGCGGCGTGCCAGAACTTGAACTCGGGAAGGCGGCGGATGAAGGGGCGGAACTCCTCGTCCTGCTTGGTGGGGAGACCTCCGGCGCTGCCATCTTCCATGTCCATGGAGCTATCGAGGGCCTCGACCGAGGGATCGAACTTGGGCTGGAGGAAGGCGAGGAACAGGTTGAGGAGGTAGATTCCGAGGGCGTAGGCGACTGCAGTATGTTAGCCATCGATCCAGGATCGGTGCGAAGATTGGAAGTGCCGCCATACCAATGTACCAGCCTTGCGCCACAAAGACTCGCAGGAAGAAGATCATGAGGGTGACTGCCGTTCCGACCCATCGGTACGTGACAAAGGGAGTCGACTTGTCAAGGTATGCTTGGTATTGCTGTGAGCGAGTGGGTTAGCCATGTCCAGTGCATCTTCTCCTTGGCAGGGCTCTGCTCGAAGCTTTGCGGTGATGAGACATACTCTCTGGATCTTCGAGGTCTGCGCCGTGACAGCTGCGAAGGGGGTCTGCTCCTCGTTGAGGCTCTCCATGTTGGCGGACTAGATGTTGAAGACGCGATATGGAGTTTGACGATCGGGGTATGGAGGTTCGCTGTACAGAGTCTGACAGACGTGGGAGCTGTCGAGGTTGAGGTCGGTGGTGATGGGGGAACCGAGTGGGAGGGAGCACAGGCGTGGGTGGAAGGTTGAGTTGAGTGAATAGGTAGCAACTAAACTGGCCGCTGCACAATTTCGCGACGCAATCGCCAATGGGATCTGCACTTTTGAAATCTGGCCCAGCGTCTCCCGCGCAGCCAATGGAACCAAACCAACCATCCGGGGCCTAAAAGCTGAGACCCCTGGCTGGGAAAAAAGATAGCACGAGTCTCTGTTTTAGGGTGCGTGGCTGTGAGTGTACGTACACCTTTGCACTAACCTAGGCACCACCTTGTGTATAACGTTCAGCCAGCGCTGCTTTAAGGTGTTGCAACTTACATAGCTGTCTCCTAGTCTTTCTTTCTTATGGACTTCATGATTATGAAATATTATGTACGATAGACAAGATCAGTTTGCGACTGACTATACTCCGCTATTTCGCGGATTCACCTTGACATCTTGGATCTTCAGTTGGCAGATCCTACCTTGAATCAGGTCACGCAGCATCGGATGTACTTGGTTCCCGCGGTGAAGTAACTACTTCGTACATGCAGTATTATCCTGTCTGTCTGCAGATAATCCATAGGTCAAACAAATGTTCCAAAGTGCCAGTATTGTCCGGGAGTTCAAAGACATATAGTATTTCCTAAGCATTAGATCAGACCATAGTGTGTGGATACCAAGTATTCTGTGTCTTGGGATAGCTTCCTGAAAACTAGCATATTATACAGTAAGTACCTCGTAAGTAGGATAGCAAAAATCATATTAAATTGCCCTCTCAAAACAGTCTGAAAGAAAGAAAAATGGTTGTATTATTGTTCTAATATAGAAGTGTTCTTGAGAGCTCAAAGGCAAGATAATAAGAAGCAAGCCTTGGGAAGAGCTTTGGTTGAACACAAGGATAGACAGATGGGAAACAAAAAGAGAAGTGACAACTAAGTCACTAACAAAAATCACGTGATGAGAGGGGGATTCGAACCCCCGCCACAATTGTGACTGCAATACTCCTCGAACTGGTGTTCTGAGGAAGCTTGGAAGCTTGAGTGCAGCGCCTTAGACCGCTCGGCCATCTCACCGTGTTGATGTTGGAAGCACTGTGGTTATTAGGAACTAAGACTACCATGTTGCACAGGGGCTCTTCTCTTGGTATTACCAGCTGCACTTGTAGGTGGGTGACGAGGACATGCATCAATCATCAGTCCGAAATGAATATTCTAAAGAGTGTTGAGCAGAAATCAATAATGATTTCTTAAGAAGTTTCGAAGTGCAGAAATACAACGTACAGGACTGCACAATCGCTTGGTTCAAGAGCTGGAGGAATCGTGACACTCTGTAATCTGTGCAAGACCACTCAGTGCTGCTCTGAACGCATATGAGTGAACCTCATGAAGACAATATGGAAAAAGAGTCGTGCTTGTTTCCGTTTCGAACAGAGGAGGTGATCAAATGCACAGAATAGTTGAAATCTCTCGCAGATACATATATGATATACTCTGCAAAAGCAGCCAGAGCGCTAAGCTCTGTACGATTCGACACATGAAATCTCAAAGCCGCCGCGCCACAGCTTGAAACTCACCAAAAGGCACAGGGCGGGAGGGCCCCTTTTCATACCTTTATGCGTTAGCGTTCGAGGCCCCAAAATCTCCAGGTGGCCTTTGAGGTTCTGGAGGGGCCTTTGGGGGTGCCTTGAAGTTTCGCGGATGCCCCAGAGCGAACCCCAAAGCCGTTTGAGCACGCCCCCCCGTCAAGGTAGACTTCTCGCGTCGCGACAGCTGGAGCCCGCTGGAGCCCGCTGGAGCTGTGACCTCATTGCCGTGGGATCTGGTTATCCAAGTGGATATCCTCGGCACAAGCTCCATATCCGAGTATCTGGCTTGAGTTTCGATCACGGTCGTATGGATGTCCGTGGTTTTATACTTCAATTGATCAGATAATAGTTTTGAGGATCCCCGTGAAAGTGTCTGGATAATTTGATTTCCTGTCAGCCACCATCCCCGGACCAATACTCACTACTTCTTCATCACCCCTGCCTGGTCAATTGAAGCATACACAAGCACCAACATCATGAACACTCTTCGTAGCTTGAGGCCGGTCGCCTCGCGCATCCAAGCAGGCACTCTGCCGAGGGCAGTTCGCATGTTCTCCGCATCGCCAGCCAGGTCCTACGAGTACATTGAGACGTCAGAGCCGAGACCTGGCGTCGGCCAAGGTATGATGAGCAGCAGCAGTCTTACCCGCCCAATAAGCTTATGCTGCCTACAACCGACTTACACGGAATCACAGTGACACTCAGCCGGCCCAAGGCGCTCAATGCGCTCTGCACGCCTCTCATCACAGAGCTCAACCAGGCGCTGTCGGAATACCAAAAGTCGGATAGCGTCTCCGTTGTCGTCCTGACCGGATCCCAGAAGGCGTTCGCCGCTGGAGCCGACATCAAGGAGATGCAGCCTCTGACGTTTTCCGAGGCCTACACCAGCTCCTTCATCGAGTCCTGGTCCAACCTCACCACCCAGATCAAGAAGCCCATCATCGCCGCCGTGTCCGGCCACGCGCTGGGAGGTGGCTGCGAGCTCGCCATGATGTGTGATATCCTCTACTGCACGGAGACGGCCAACTTCGGCCAGCCCGAGATCAAGCTAGGAACGATCCCCGGAGCCGGCGGAAGCCAGAGGCTGACCAGGGCCATCGGCAAGTCCAAGGCCATGGAGCTCATCCTGACGGGCAAGTCCTTCTCCGGAACCGACGCCGAGAAATGGGGACTGGCCGCCAAGGCCTTTTCGAGCTACGAGGAGCTGATGGAGCAGACGCTGAAGACGGCCGAGACCATTGCAGGGTACTCGCGCGTCGCCGTCCAGGGCGGCAAGGAGGTGGTCAACAAGAGCCAAGATTTGCCCTTGAGGGACGGTGTGGAGTTTGAGAGGAGGGTGTTCCACAGTCTGTTTGGAAGCCAGGACCAGAAGATCGGAATGAAGGCGTTTGCCGAGAAGAAGAAGGCCGAGTGGACACACCAATAATCAATATTCAGGGTTGTAGGAAGAATACCTAGACAGACAGACGATCGCAAATTTGTAAACATTTGAACAAATGCATGCCCAAGCGGACACCAGACGGTATCGCATGTCAATCCTTACTTGCGGCTCCTTGTATATGGAGTAAATTTGCAGAGACGACTTTGTCTTATATCCGACTGTACGTCATTGCGAACCACTCTAGAGTCTAGACGATACTTGGGCTTCGAGAAAGGCCGTACGAGGAGGGGAAATGCCGGTGTCGAAATCTATAGCGCCGGATAGAGATAGCCATTATATGGTGGATGTGGGGTCGCTGCCATAGTCTCGCAACCTCGAATCAACCAAGATCCATGAAAGTATTGGTAAAATGTAGGGCGGCAGCGCGCAGGTAGAGACTAGAAACTGGGAAAGAAGCAAATATTCACCATGTTATCCGGTCGCTACCGGGAACGACACATCGCATACGGCAACAGCGCCAGACTACCGACTGGAGTCCCCCGTACGTCCTCGCGTGCGGCCGGTTCGCTTATTACGGCTTCCTGCATCGAGGGTAAATACTATCGATCATGAGCGCAAACTCCACCCTTGACGTGATCTAATATTATCGAAATCGGGCGCTGACAGTGAGACAAGAGTGATCATTGTCTACCCTCCACAATCTCCATGCTTTTTTCCCACCGTCATGTCAGCCTCGTTTCTATACCGTCTTCTTATTTAATACCCAACTTGAATCAGCTGCCCACGCCCAAGGCACCCAGGAAAAAAAAACAATGCGCCACCATGTACGCTGGGGCTAGGCGACAGCAGCAGAATACGAAGTTGACTTCTGTCACAGTCTGAGACTCGCATTGGCAGCGGCAGCGGCAGCGCGATCGACGAACCTCTCCTCTCAGCTTGCATCTGCATGACAGCGAGCACTCGCTACATACCTGGTCTCACTCTCGAGTCTCTGTCTCGCCTTTTGCTCTCTTCTCTCCCTTTCGCATTACACAGTCACACAAGGACCCCCCACTGTCGGCTGGCTAGGTAGAGAAACAACTATCTAAGCTACTACTAACGCCCACAACCGACGGGTCTAAAGCATGTGTATTGCGCATTGCACTTCGCCTTTGCGCCAAAACTTCTCTCTGCCCTAGAGGGCTTTCCTGCTCCCATTCTCTTTTTTGGGAACTGGAAACTGGGACTGGGACAGAAAAGCTGCCGAATCCCAGATCATGATGGACTCACCCAGGCCGGGAGTCGACCTGGAGAAGGAGTTGACCTGCTCGGTATGTATTTGACCCATTTTCCCCGTCTCCCGCCTTATCCTGCGAAACCTACATTGTTACCTACCTACCCGGCAATCCTCGAGCTCTATTCTAGTAGCAGCCCGTGCGTGACTTGACACACCCGCCCCCGCGACACAAGCTCCAACCACTAACCGTGGGGTTGCGCGACCATAGATCTGCACCGAGGTCCTCTACCAGCCCTTGACTCTCCTCGACTGTCTGCACACGTTCTGCGGCTCCTGTCTCAAAGACTGGTTCAGCTGGCAGGCCACCGTCGCCGAGACCTCGCCGGACCCTCCGCCGGCCGGGACCAACGTCGCGACCTGCCCGTCATGCCGCGCGCCCGTGAGGGACACCCGGCACAATGCCACCGTCGCCACCTTGCTCGACATGTTCCTCGCCGCCAACCCTGACAAGGCGAGGTCCGACGAGGACAAGCTGGAGATGCACGAAAAGTACCAGCCGGGCGCCGACGTGCTCCCGAGGACGAACACGCCCGAGAAGTCCCCCGAGGAGCAGCGTCTCGAGGAGTTGGAGTCGCAGATGCTGGAACAGGCCAGAGCGATGAGTCTGAGAGCCTCGGGCGTGGATGTTCCGGCGTCGCCTCGGCTACCGCACCAGCACCGGCATAGGCGGGAGCACCAGGTCCGGCATTTGGACAGCGACCGTTCGGACAGGGATAGCAGTCGGGACTCGAGACACCGCGATGCGCGACACCGGACGCGGAGGGACGGGGAGAGGAGGCAGCGCGCCGTCTCGGAGAGCACGCTGCAGCCGTCCGACGACAACAGGCACGGCCGCAGTGAATCACGGCGCACATCGCGCGACCCCTCGAGGACAAGGCGCGCCAGGCCCATCGAGCATCAGTCATCTATCAGGTCGTTGATCAGCTCGTCGAGCGTCGATTCACTGGACATGGAAAGAGAGATCGAAGAATTCGCCCGTCAAATACAAGAAGAGGGACTTCTGAACGGTCTGGATCTGGACAACATTGACCTCACCCAGAACGACGACCTCAGCAGGAGGATTACAGAAGCATACCGAAGACGACAGAGTCAACGAACACGCCAGGACACACCGAGGAGGCCGAATGCAAGCAGCCGGTCTAGCCGCTCAGAGACGGCACCTCTAGGTCAGAGACCACTTGTCGTAGAAAGGTCCAGGGCTAGTAGCAGGCAGAGAGCGAATTCCGAAAACACGCGAAGCTCGAACTCGGCGAGCCAGCTGGAGAACAGGAGCCGGCGACCGCCAGTGACCGCTACACACCTCGACGTGCGTGACGGGCCGGAGCGACGAAGAAGGCGGACTTCTAGTGGAGCGCGCAGTGCGACAGAACCCGCCGTACAGTCCTGGGCTGCAGAGACGCAACCGGCCGCGCGATCGCAAACTGATCTGACCATTCGCACTCGTATCTCTGACCTCGAAGTTCGGCGCCCGTCGCACGGTGATAGGAGCTCCAGCTTACCGGTTTCTGTACCAACGACGACTCCGAGAGATCAACAAGTTGCCGTCGGTCTAGGCCTGTCGTTTGGCGAGCGCGCCGCTTCATCGACCCAGCTTGCTTCTCCCATTACTATCGACACGTCCATGGCTGTGGACCCTTTGAGGCCACGCCCTGCCAGCGTGGTGGTCTCGCCTCAGAACCCGCTACCTAGCCTCGGTGCGCCCATGTCGCCCATCGGCCATCATCGCACCCGGTCGCACTTCTACCAGGAGCCCTCAATAATATGCTCACGATGTGGCAAAGACCATATTGAGTACGAGCTTCACTACAACTGTGACCGCTGTAGAGGCGGAGAGTGGAACATCTGTCTCGGTTGTTATCGCTCAGGCAAGGGGTGTCTGCACTGGTTTGGATTTGGCTACTCGGCATTCAAGAAATGGGAGAATGCCCGAGCCAAAGGACGTCCCGACCTGGAGCCGCCGCATATGCTTACATCAAGTCGGTACATTGCGCCCAAAGTGATACCAGGAGGCGCAGAAGGCCGGCGCACGATGACGACTGACGACCCTGCAAGGAGGTTGCAGAGTGGAATGTTTTGCGCCGGCTGTTTGGCCTGGGCCAATGAGTGCTACTGGCGGTGTGAAGTTTGCAATGAAGGCGACTGGGGGTTCTGCAATGGGTGCGTCAATGAGGGTCGAAGCTGTACGCATCCATTGCTGCCCTTGACCTGGGTATCGCCATCGAACGGTTCGAGTCCTCCACCCAGTCCGAGAATACCAAGGCCACCGTCGTCGGCCAGCCTCTATGAAGGACCCAACGCTATGGTCCTGGGCAACTTTAGGCCCTTGACTTTCAAGAATGCTTGTAGTGTATGTCGGGTCTCTTTGGAACCGACACAAGACAGGTGCCATTGTTATACATGCCCTGGACCAGTCATGTCTGCGAGCAGCACGGTAGCCGACGCACAGCCCGGAGAATACGAAGTCTGCATGGCCTGCTATCGCAAGTTAGAGAGCGACCGCCTCATTTCGGCGGAAAACGGCATCATGGGCTGGCGGCGCTGCCTCAATGGCCACCGCATGGTTGTCACCAATTTTCAGGCCAGCGGAGGAGGAGAGCGGCGGCACATTGTACATGATCTCGTTGGCGGCTGGGACCTACACATGCAGCCTCTGACGCCGACACTTTCTGCACGGCCCATTCCCGGGCTGCAGAAATGGCGCTGGACTGGACGCAATGGGTCGAAGCTCGAAAGACTCGTCACCGATGTCGTGGGAACCACGGCACCGATTACCGGGCCCTGGACCGAAGCATTTCCTCCCGATGGTGGTTCGGGCTTGAGAGCGATGGCCTCTTGGGCATGGTATCCGGCCGCCGGTGCCGAGGACGAGCTGATGTTCCCTAAGGGAGCTGAGATCAGAGAGATTGAAGACGTCAATGGAGAGTGGTTTTTCGGTTCTTATATGGGCGCCAAGGGTTTGTTTCCAGCACCCTATGTACGGATCATCGAGGATCAATGAATATCATAATGAGGCTGGAGGTTTTTCATGGGAGTATTTATTGCATGGCAGGAATTGCCGAACGGCACGGATGATTGTGATGAGACAGCTGTGGCTGCAGTCCTGACTTGGGGAGGCATTACTATGTATATTGCATTATGAAACGAAAAGCTCACGAGATAATGAGAATGCCTTGACGATTTTTACAAGTGGACAATTTTACCGGTGGACAATTCACAAAGGCACCGAACTCAAGCGTGATATGCACATGGAAAAACTGTTGTGCATTTTAATCAGGGGCCGTTTGTCCCGGTGCCGACAAGCGCGCCCGTACTTGTATTGGCCGGCACCGGCCAAATGACGTGATCCCGGGCGCCGGAGGTTTAGGTAGCCCCGCCAAAATATTTCTAGCCAAAGCCTCGCTTGTTACCATTTCAGACTCTCTCTGTTCGGCCTTGTTCGGAGAGACCAATTCTGCGCAGACACAAACTCCTTTCTCCGTCTCACGAAAACTATACACACCTCGTACGGAACCATGTCGACGCCAGCAGTACTACGCCAGAGCGTGCGGCGGTTCGCGACCTCGGCCGCCCGCCGCGCAGTCGCTCCCGCCGCGGCCCAGGAGCCCAGCGCAACCACCATTGCCGTCTCCAAGGCGCAGGGTGTCTCTCGTGGATTGACTGGTGGTATGTAACTCGAATTCTCGCATCTGGTTTCTCTGTTTTCTGCTCTTTTTCAACCGCGAGATTATCACTGGGAAGCTGACAAATCCGACTATGAAACGAACAGCCATCGGTAACACGCCCCTGATCCGACTCAACAAGCTCTCGGAGCAGACCAAGTGCGAGGTCCTCGGCAAGGCCGAGTTCATGAACCCGGGCGGGTCGATCAAGGACAGGGCGGCGCTGTACGTGGTCAAGGACGCCGAGGAGCGCGGGCTGCTGCGGCCCGGCGGCACCGTGGTCGAGGGCACGGCGGGCAACACGGGCATCGGGCTGGCGCACGTGTGCCGGTCCAAGGGCTACCGGCTCGTCATCTACATGCCCAACACGCAGTCGCAGGGCAAGATCGACCTGCTGCGCCTGCTCGGCGCCGAGGTGTACCCGGTGCCCGCGGTGGCCTTTGACAACCCCGAGAACTACAACCACCAGGCCCGCCGCCACGCCGAGCGCCTCGTCCGCGAGCAGGGCGACGGCGCCAGCGTCTGGACCAACCAGTTCGACAACACGGCCAACCGCCGCGCGCACATCGAGACCACGGGCCCCGAGATCTGGGCCCAGACGGCCGGCAAGGTCGACGCCTTCACCTGCGCGACCGGCACGGCCGGCACGCTGGCCGGCGTGACGCGCTACCTCAAGGACGTCAGCGGCGGGCGCGTCAAGAGCTTCCTGGCGGACCCGCCCGGGTCGGTGCTGCACTCGTACATCCAATCGGGCGGCAAGCTGGCCGAGCGGCAGGGCGGCAGCATCACCGAGGGCATCGGCCAGGGCCGCGTGACGGACAACCTGGCGCCGGACCTGCCCGAGGTCGACGGCTCGCTGCACATCAGCGACGAGAAGACCATCGAGATGGTCTACCGCTGCCTCGACGAGGAAGGGCTGTACCTGGGCGCCAGCAGCGCCCTCAACGTCGTCGCCGCCAAGGAGGTCGCCGAGCTCCTGGGCCCCGGCCACACCGTCGTCACCGCCCTGTGCGACGGCGCCTACCGGTACGCCGACCGCCTGTTCAGCCGCCAGTGGCTCGAGAGCAAGAAGCTGCTCGGCTCCATCCCCGAGCCCCTCAAGAGGTACATTGTTCTGCCGTAAGATGGATGTGTTTTAGAGAGTCACATCAATGTCTTCTTTATACATTTAGCAGCAGAGCAGCCTCTTCTTTGTAAAATCCAGCGTACACAATTAGACAACATATGTATATAGAATTCTCAATTGTACAAAAACATGTGATATTACACATCGAATTATTCGGCTTTTATACTGTTTTTACAAATTCACCGACCGAGGGCCTTGATTCTTTTTTTGGTACTATACATGGGGAGGCTCTACAAATTTTCGCAGTTTATGCGCTTCCGCCAAAGAACTTCTGGTACACGGCGTCGCCCCTGCCCTTCTGTCCCTTCTGGGCGGACTCGGCGAGGCTGCTCCGGATCTCCTCGTCGAGCCTCTCGTACCGCGTCTTCAGCTCGGCGGCCAACGCCGGCTCCGTCACGACCTGCTGCGCCAGCCCGAGGCCGTGCAGCAGCGGGGCGGCGAGGGCCACGAACTTGTTCGCGTCCAGCAGGTAGCCCATCTGGTTGTCCTCGACGTAGCTCCGCACGGGGTGGATCTTGCGCAGCCCGCGGTCGGCGGGCCAGAGCTTGACGATGGCGCCGGCCAGCCTGTCGGCCTTGGCGACGAGCTTCTCGTCCCGGACGCCGGCCTTGACGATCAGGGCCGACGCCAGGTGCAGCGGCGCCATCAGGACCTGCGGGTCGCGGCTCAGCGGCAGGCCGCCCTCGACCCAGGTGGCCTTGGGGATGGCGTGGGCCTCGTCCTCGACCATGTCGATGACGAGCTCGGCCCAGCGCAGGGCCTGCTGGGTCGGGCCGCGGGACCAGGCGGCGTCGAGGGCGCCGAGCTGGACAAAGTGCAGCACCTCGTTGGTCTTCTCGCTCGTGTCGAGGCGGAAGCCCGTCTTGCGGCCGCTGCGGGCGAGCTCGACCAGCTCGGCGACCCGGCCCTTGCCGCCGACGACGCGCACGACCTTGGCGTAGAAGTTGTCGCCCAGTTGGCGGCCGGCGCCGTGGACGCCCTCGAGCAGCGGCCGCAGGTTCTTGAAGTCGTCGTCGCTGGCGGCGTCGAACTTCTGGATGGCCTCGATGACGGACCGGCGCGTGTTGGGGATCTCGCCCGACATGGGGTCCATGTGGCGGAACTTGAAGACCTCGCCGTCGATCTCGATCGTGATGGGGTCCTGCTGCAGCTTCTTGGCCCATTTCTTGGTGATGATCCGCTTCTGCTGCTGCGCCGTCAGGTACGTGGGCAGGATGATCTTCTCGCGGATCGTCGACAGCGCCGTGTCCAGCTCTGGTGAGGATGTGGGCGTGAAATGTGTGATTACGGCGGCTACAAAGCGACATATCGGGTCAGCTCATGGAACACTGGACAATCTGTTTGCTGCAACTTCATTCGTACCATTCCTAGCCGTCGAGCTGAAGCTCCGTGATGCATGTTGCGGTATCCTCCGGCTTGCTGCCTCGAATGCGCCATTGCCGGCGCTCAACACCGTCCTCCTCGACATTTTGCTGGTGATATTCGTGTAGTCGCTCCCTCCCTCAAATCCGTAACCAATTCACAAATCGCACCAGCTGTCCGGGAAATGCTCAGTCGTCGTTGTCGTTGCGCAGCGTCCAGAGTGGGAATCTTCACCAAATCGGCCCAATCGCAGCGGTTTGATGCTCCCAGAAATTTTGTACCCAGAGAGCCAAAGTCGCGCCCCGGCCGGCGGCATTGAGCAGGGGGTGGAGCGCCGACTGGTCGGGGTACCTGGGTACCGTAGTGGACGCTGGCGCGTAGCTTAAGGACATTTTTGGCGGCTCCGGAACAACTTTTGCTTAGCTCCAGACCCTCTGAGCTCCAAACAATTTACTTGGGATATCGCGGTTCACGACGCCGGCGACGACGAGGACAGCAACGACTCGGCAGCGCGCTCAATTGATACAAGGGGAACTCCTTCTCCGTCCAACAAGATGAATTGCTCAGCGGTCAGGCGGCCGCTCGGCCCCGTCAAGACGCTCTTGCGACAGAGCCGCCAGCAGAGAGTGCTGTTCCAGCGCTCCATGGCCACCGAGACCACACCCACATCTACAGACGCCGCCGCCGCGGGCTCGATACCACCCGCCGGCATGTCGATCCGGAAACCGCAGAAGTTCCGTGCGTAGCCCATCGGGTTCAGTCTCGAATGTTCACCTCGCTAACCTCGCGGCACAGACGTCATCCCCTCCAACAACCCAGAGAAGCCCGTCCGGACAGGCTTCGCCGTCTACGCCCCGCCGACGTCGATCCGCGAAGCCCACCCCAGCGCCCTGCTGTCGTTCCACGCGCAGCAGGTCAAGCGCCTCGACCGGACGGGCGCCCGCACGGCGCTCTTCAGCAAGCGCAACCCCGACTCGGCCAAGGTCGGCGACGTGCTGCAGGTGTCGACGACCAAGGGCGAGCCCTTTGCCGGCGTGTGCCTGGCGATCCGCCGCTCCGGCGTCGACACGGCCATCCTGCTGCGCAACACCCTCTTCAAGACCGGAACCGAGATGTGGTACAAGATCTACTCGCCCACCGTCCAGGGTATCGAGATTGTCTGGAGACGGCCAAAGAGGGCCCGCCGTGCCAAGTTGACGTTCATGCGCCAGCCCAAGCACGACATGGGCAACGTCGAGCACCTTGTCACCGCCTGGAGGAAGTCGAGGAGTGTGTTCAGCAGTAGGGGCGGGCAGAAGGGGCAGAAGAAGGGTCAGAAGGGCGCCAAGAGGTAGACCGTTGACAAAACGGGGCGGATGTGTTTTCTGAAGCGGCTCAGCAGTGTCGGGCCTGGCATGAGATCTAATACGAGATCGAGATGGCACCATACAGCTCATCAATCAAATGATAGGCGATGTTGACCTGTAGCATATACACTGTATACAATTGTACTTTATTCCTCACTGGCAAAGATATCGAATCACCGGAAAGTTCTAATCAGGATGACGGAATTCGAGTATTGGTATACGCAGTCGGTTTGCCGGCGACTGGAAATCTTTATCATTGTAGAACACGTCGAAAAGCATGAAATTTTCCAGCTTCGACTGTCCTGATTTCCAAGCCTCGCGCGAACACCTTGCTATTTATGGGGGTATCGATTCAACAAAAGTTGCACATGTTCAACAAGGTTGGGTTTGAGACGTAAAAAGCTGTCTACCACAGGCGAGCGGCGCTCTGTAGGTGCTTCTGGTAAATAGGACCCGGCCATCGTCTCGGCTTGGTGCTCCCTAACTGGGTCTGAATGGCCGACGTTCATATGAACGTTTTGTATAGGATCCGATCCCCATTTATGTATGAGAGGTGTCAAAGTCAGAGAATCCGGGCGTCGTGGATCTCCTTTCGCTTCTAGGCATTGGTCCGTTGCTTCTGTCTGGGCTCAACTTGATATCTGTGCCCTTGCATAGTCCTCTTCTGCCTGAAAGAAGCAGCCCGAACAGGGTTCTGTGGATTCCAGCGAGAACCAAACCATGAGAAAGGACATGTAGAAGGAACCCTTGGTGTACCTAGTCAGTACTGACACTTGGAGCATTTTGACCTTTCGAACATGGAGGCTATGCTGATTGTGATAGGCTCCACTCTAAGAATGAAGAGAGGAGATCATGGCGTCTGTGATCAGGCATGAGGATCCGGCACCCAGAAAACGACCTCTTGGTCAGCTGTGGCGATGAAGTTGAAGCGCGGACTGAAAGCAACGACAGATGCTGGTCTCTCACTATCAATCATGTGCAGAGGCTCCAGTGTCTTGTCTTCGTCGACCTGGCCGAGGGTATCCCAGATCAGTAGTTTGTTGTTTGCACCTCCGCCAACCACATAGCGACCGTCGGGGCTGAAGCCACAGTCGCCGCTGCCCTCGATATTTTGCGACCCGCCTGCGGAGCTACCATTCATGCTAGGTTCTTCGCCGGCCGCCAGGCGTCGCGTACCACCGTTGGGCTTGTGTAGGTATGCGCGCAAAGTACCCTCAAACGCATCAATAAGGAAGTGGCCATTACCCTTGGTGCCGAGCAGCAGGTTCTTTCCGTCGTTGGAAAACTCCAGTTTCGTCCAGCCTTTCAACACATAGGCGGCATCAGCAAAGGCGCATGTCTCTGAAATATCGAATGTGCTGAATGGAGCCTTGTCAAAGTTTCTCTGGTCGTAGAGTAGGACCTGGCCGCTGCTGGGCGATCCAATTGCAAAAACCTGGCCACTTGGATCGTATGCTGATAGGTAGGGCGTGTTGAGGTTCAGAACCCCGACCGCATTCTTGGTGCTTGCGTTCCACAACCGAACGGTGTTGTCCTTGCTGCAGGAAATAAAGTCATCCTGGCCTGGGTGCATAGCCAATGAAGTGACGGCGGCTTCGTGGCCCTCAAAATATCGTATGAATGCATTATCATGCGTCGTCAAGTACCGGATCGCATCTGCAAGCGAGTCAGCAGAGGCAACATGAAGTACGGCGCATAAACCAGCGTACCGTTGACTTTTGTACTGGCATACACCACGCTAGAGCTAGTATGTGTAAACTTGGCCAACTTGACGCCGTACTTTTTGCTCAACAATTGTTTTTCGTGGCGGCCGTCACGGACTTTGTAGATTTGGATAGTATCGTCGCTCTCCGAGGTCATTAGAAGCTCGCCAGGGTCGTCATAGTCGAGGCTGAGGATGTACGGTCGCGGTTTGCCTTCCTTCAATTCGTCGCGCTTAAAGAGCTGCTCATTGTTAGAGACGTTGACAAGCTGGGAATACTCCCCCAAACTATTGGGGAAAGCAAACGCCGAAGCTGCTGTTTGAGGAAATAGATCGCCCGAGAGAGATGTCGTGATGCTTCTCTTGAGAGGAGAACTCTCCTTCGGTCGGTAAGGCAGCACACTTGTTGCTGTGGTGTAGGAGGAACTGTTGCTGGAAGCAGGCAGACCTTGCTGCTCTTGCTCTTCAAAGGGATTCATAAGATGAATACTAGGGCGCCTTGGTACCTTTGTCGGTCTGAAGCTTGCGATCACATCGGTAACTGGTGCGGTCTTAGGCAGGTTGGCTCCGAGTGTTCTTGTTATGTTAAGCGAAGTCAGAGGGGTGCCGTTTGCGGGCGACGATCCGGGACCGTCCAGATCCATGGGTGTCGAGGCCATGTCTGGCGATCACGCGCTGTTCGAGCGCGCCTTGGTCAGTTTCTCTTCGGATCGCGATGCTTTCAAAGTGTCAATTGGTGGGTCGAAAGGGTGATGCGACGGCGTTCGAGCCAAATACAGAGAGAAGAATGCTGGCTGACCAAAAAAGTAAACAAATGTTCGACAAGGCTCGCATTCAGCCTGCCAAGTGATGAAATTCCAATGTGGGGTGAAAGGTGAAAGGTCCCTGGCCGCCGAAGCTGAAGTTCAGGCTTGTCCCCGCGAAATTGGGGAACGAACGGAAGCTCCCAACCCCACCAAGCCTCTGGATCAGTGCCAACAAGCTTGTCCAAAATTCCCTGGCTAAAACCACATGTCTAATTCATCTAATCATTAAACCCCCATCACCCACGCGACCGGCCATTTGAAAGCCAAACGAGGCATACGCCAAATTTTCCGGGCCAGGCACTGCACACGTACATTGAACGCAAATCAGCGGACAACCCCACAGAGAAGCCACAGCAGGGAACCTTGACGGCGCACACCGTCCACCCTTTCCGCAACCATGCCATACTACTCCTCAGCCGACGAGTGGCTGCGGCAGTCGCAGCTCCTCCTCGAGGCGCGGCCGACGACGACCAGGGTGACCACGAGGTACTCGATACGGACGGCCGACAAGAAGAAGTCCAAGAAGGGCGCCGACGGCGACGCCGCCGCAGCTACAGAGGCCAAGCCGCCCCGGGGCCGCCTTGTCCTCAAGACGTACGACCCGACGTCGGGCACGACGCTCAAGTACAAGACCAGCAAGGCGGCCGAGGTCTCGCGGCTGGTGCTGAGCCTGGGCAAGCTGGGACGGCCCATGGCCGGGCTCCCGGCGCTCAAGGACGACGGCGTCGTCCCGGCGCTGGACGCGCCCGAGAGCGGGACGGGCACGCCCGCCGCCGAGAAGGCGGACTCGGCACAGGCGCCGCAGGCTCAGCAGTCGGGAGGCGCCTCCGGCGGCGGCGGCAAGAACAAGAAGAAGAAGGGCAAGCGATGAGAGCCGCAAGAGGTCGAGGCGGGAAAGGAAAGAGGGAAGCCACACGGAGGGTTGAAAATATATGATATGACGCAACACAGAGTCACGAATGAAGAAAGTGTTGCAGGTATATCTATCGCCTGTCGTTCACGGAAGAAGTGGTTTGCAATGCCAGCGTCAGTCAGCAAGACAGCACAGGGCGTTTGGGGGATCAACTCGCTTTCTATGGCTGGTCTCCATACGTAGAGAACATTTACAAGTACGGCCAGATATGGGTGTCTCCACTTGGAGGACAGCAAGGCAAGACAACTACATCCCAGTCGGGTCAAAAACGAGCATCTGCCTTGTATCTCGAGCCTGGCGTCGTATAACGGAACTTGAGACTGACTTGGACGCAATTAATAAAAGAAATTTAGCCGAGGCGCAATCATTAATATGCCTTCACATTTGTAGTGGACTGTGTCACGCATGATAATGGAAGTTTGCAGAATTTCAGGTTTAATCTCTTCAACTGAACCTAGAGAGTGCCAAAAGAGCATCTCAAAAACCAAAACGTAGTCTCGTTTTTCCTGTCATAGATCCCTGAATGCGCCGACCGTCCGCTCCTATTCCTGGAGCCGGTCGAAGGGACCTTGGATATGCCATATCATGAAACCCCTGAACGCCGATGACCAACGTGAAGCATGCGCTGGGTCTAACCAAGTGTTGACGTGGTCAGACCAAACAAGAAAATGTGAAAAAGATTATAACCATGCTGCACCGGATTGCTCGCCAATCCTCTAATGCCATGCGGAGGAGAGATGGGACAAAGTTGAGCGCAATGACAACTATACACAAGAGTGGTGTTTATAGCAGTGAGTTGAGGGTATCGAGTGCAAAGGTAGGAAATGAGCAATGACTGTGGGCGATGCGCTTAGAAGTCGTCATCGAAGCTGAAGTCACCGCCATTCTCGTTCTCCACGGGAGCCTCCTCAGCAGCAGGCTTCTTGGTGCTGTTCATGACACCGGCCTTTTGGTAGTCACCGACGCGCTTCTCGAAGAAGTTGGTCTTGCCACCCAGGGAGATGTTCTCCATGAAGTCGAAGGGGTTGGTGGAGCGGTAGACCTTCTCGTTGCCGAGGGCGACGAGCAGACGGTCGGCGACGAACTCAATGTACTGCTTCATGAGGTTGGAGTTCATGCCGAGCAGAGCGCAGGGCAGAGCCTCGGTCAGGAACTCCTGCTCGATCTCGACAGCGTCGACAATGATCTTCTGGACAATCTCCTTGCTGGGGCGGTTGTTGAGGTGAGAGAACAACAAGCAAGCGAAGTCGGTGTGGAGACCCTCGTCACGAGAGATGAGCTCGTTGGAGAAGGTCAGACCAGGCATCAGACCACGCTTCTTCAACCAGAAGATGGAGGCGAAAGCACCACTGAAGAAGATACCCTCGACGGCAGCAAAGGCGATCAAGCGCTGAGCAAAGGTCGACTCCTCGTCAGTGATCCACTTGAGAGCCCAGTCGGCCTTCTTGCGAATGCAGGGAACTGGAATCGAGGTTAGCATTGACAATGCATCAGAGTGGTGCCGATGGCTACTTACTGGTCTCAATGGCGTTGAACAAGTAGGTTCGCTGCTTAGGCTCCCTGATGTAGGTATCGATGAGCAGCGAGTAGGTCTCGGAGTGAATGTTCTCCATCATGATCTGGAAACCGTAGAAGCATCGTGCCTCGGGGATCTGGACCTCGCCGCTGAAACGCTCAACCAGGTTCTCATTGACGATGCCGTCAGAGGCGGCGAAGAAGGCCAGGATGTGGGAGATGAAGTATTGCTCGTCTTCGTTGATCTTGTTGTTCCAGTCGTGGAGATCCTTGGACAGATCAATCTCCTCAGCAGTCCAGAAGGAAGCCTGAGCCTTCTTGTACATTTGCCAGATCTGATAGTGAGGATGACAATGTTAGCTTTGTCGCGTCCCGAAACCACTATACGCGTGTCAAAGACGCGTCGGCGATACTAACCTCGTGGTACTTGATGGGAAGCAGGACGAATCGCTGGGGGTTCTCTTGCAGGAGGGGCTCATCGGCCTCCTCGGGCTTGATTGTGGGTGCTACGCCAGCCTTGACAACCTCCTTGGTGTCGTCCATGGCGGGCTTCTGTGTCTCGACCTCGGCGGGAGCGTCGGCATCGAAAGGCGCGTTCTCCTTGCCGGAGAAGTCAATCTTCTTGACGGGAGACTCCATCTTGAGAGACTCGAAAGCAGAGGCAGCCTGTGAACGATTGAACGCGTTAGTCGTGGGTTGTTCTCTTTGTCTAGGATTGGTGGCGCGCCAATTGGCTACGACGTCATGTACTGCGTACCTTCTTGGAGGGAGTGATCTCGGTTGCCATTGCGACGGGAATGCTGTGACGCGTTGTGTATAGAGGGTGGATGGCAGTGACAGTTCGAATTCCAAAAAAGACTGCAGAAGGAAAAAGACGCGTCTATGTTGGGTTGGTGGTTTGGAGTTTGGTGGTTTGAGTTGGATATTGACAGGAATGATTCTTTCGCATCTAGTGTGTCGACCGGGCCTTTTTAAGTATTCTTTTGGGTCCGACGCGCAAAATCACAAAGACGCGCCTCCCTGTCGAGCTCTAGGCGGGACTAGAGGCAACCCCACCCAGCCACCGACCGATTTCGCGAATTTGACGCGTCGGGTCCCCAGCTTAAAATGCCCAGGCGATCCGAGGGATGGAATATCATGCTGGGAAGTGAGACATTGGAATATGGTGCCTCTCCACCCAGCTTGGCTGCATCGGTCGTAGGATCGCCTGTTCCGGGACTCTGACTGGCCTGAACGGGTGCATGACCTTGTTTCCAAATTCCGGGCAGTCCTACGAGGCTAGGCAATGTATGAGCAGTACCAATAACAACATCAAAGCAAACTTCTAGTACACCTGCCTATTTACATGTTTATAATATTATGCTACAAGCAGACGAACCTTTCTAGAGACCAAGCACCATGTTGGCTCCCACGTTGTTAAAATTGACAACTTTAATGGCTGCTCGCTCGAACATGAACACGGCCAGAATTCACTATACGCGCTCTGTCCCGCATCTCTGGTACTGTGTAACGAGTGTGGGCTGAGTCGGCTTGGCGTGCGGTCAGGTACGTAAAAGTCCAGACAGGGGTCTAGAATAACACGAACATCACAGCTGTTTCCCACGCGCCATCAGAGACGATCAGGCAGAATTGGATCAGATAAACAAATTCCCCATTCTCCGTTCTCCATCTGTGAGCCCAGGCTGGGGTTGCACGTCTGCCCGGTTCTCGGAGTTACGGAAGTAGAACCACAATTTGCTCGGTTTTTGGTCTGTCGAAGCTGTCGGAATTGATTTTTGATGATGATGGTATTGTGGAGAACACAGTTATCTGATCCTAAATAGCTTGAAACTAGGCGCCATCAAGACGCGATTCGATCCATGGATACGCGTCTTGCAGTTGATTAATGGAGTCATCATCATGGCCAGAATTCCGAGCCCATTGATCTTAGGTAAAAAAGGGAGTATCCGAGAGCATCACAGTGAGCAGCATACTGTGGCAGCTTCAATCCTTCAAGAATTGAGACCCGCCAACCCGCATAAGTATGCGGCTCAACCAATGCATCATACAGTGCTGTCATTATATAGTGCAGGAGGAGCGTGTTCTCGATACTGCGGCATGCGCGTTGCACCGAGTCATCATACTACAACTTTCATACTGGACTTACGTTTCTTCATTTCTCACATCTCACACCACGATATTGGAAAGCAGAGTCTAGGGCATTGGACAGGAAAGGTGATATTATTCTCATACTATGGTCTAACGTTCACGTTTGCATGGACGCGTGGTTATAAATTACGCTCTTAGTGGTATCAAATCTGCAACCCTCCGTCGTAACCATAAACACCAAACGTTTTCTTGTTCTCGTAACACATTATTAAGTCCGCAGGACGAATCGATGCAATCGGTCTGGGCGATCCAGATCCTTGCCGCGACGACATTGAGGGCGGTCGGATGCATTTCCGAGTTGGCTAGCCCGTTCAAACAGCCATACAAATAGAATGCCTCGGCCTCAGTTCAAGGATCAATTGAAGGAAGCAATCAACCGCGGCGAGATGACTTCGGTGGCTGGTTGGCGATACCCGTCTCTTCATCGTTGGCGCGAGTTCTACTGCCACCAAAGCCAAAGAAGCCGCCTCCAGATCGACGTTCGTTGCGTACCCGAGCATCGTTGGGGCGCGTGGGCAGATCTGGGTTGGCTGCAACGCCGGACTCCTGAGAACGGTGGCCGGTCCGTCGGCTCTGCGGCTCTTCCTCCAGATGGTCGAACACGTAGGGATCACTGGGATCGACATCGGGGACGGGCAGGCCGCTCTTACGCAGGTTCTGCTGACCCTTCTTGCGTAGGTGTTCTTCCAGGTAGATGGCGTTGCGCGCGTTGGCTTTGATGACGGCGTCAAAGATGTCGCCCAGGAAGGGAATGAAGCCGATGACCAAGTCGACCAGAGCCCAGAAGTACATCTTCATCGTGACGCTGGACGGGAGACCGCCGTCGACTTTCTTGGCGGTGCTGATGACCATCATGGCCATGAAGAAATCAACAAAATCACCAGCGCTGGTTTCCATAAGTTAGCTACGCGATACTGCAAGATATGTCCGGTTGTCGCAAACTCACAAGGGAACTATGCCAATGACACTGCTCCATCCGAAGCGGACACCAGCGATACTGAACAAGCTCAAATCCAGCTTGTAGGCCCTTCTCTTGACCTTGTTGAGAATCTGAGCGTCGTGCTCGGAGATGCCCGGTGGAATGGCCCTCTTGACCTTCTTCATCTTCTTGCTGGGCTTGCCATCGAGTCTCGTCGCGGGGACATGTTCGAACATGGGATCCTGTGATCGGGAAAATGTTAGTAGATACATTGCGACGGCGGGAAATGTTCATGTTAGTTATCGTACCTTAACACCCCATTTGTTCTCCATCGTCTCGCCGAGGATCTTGGTGCTGATCTTCTTTGCAATGAAGCTGGCCATCTTGATGGATGATTCGTCTGTATATTCTTGTGTGTTGGAGGGAGAGTAATAGAAGGAGCAGCGACTGTCTCGCGGCCTCTTTTGAGGGTTTTGGCCGGGAGATTGGTTTGCGTTTGACCACGGAGGTGCCTCAACCAGAGTTAATTGATTGGATGGCAGCGAGTGATGCGCTCGGTTTCAGAGGGTGCTGGTAGGCGGGTCGCTCTTAGCTCTCTATGGAGAAGAAGCAGCAGTTGCAGAGAAGGAATCTGGAGCCCTTGGCGATACGGGGGCTTTCTTATGTCTCAGAAGGAGAGTGGCCTGTGACTGCATGACGACGAGAGCCCGTTCGGCAATTATAGCGCATCATTTCCCAGGCTTGTGGTTTTTTTTCCAGGTTTTGGCATGATCAACACAGAGTCCCAGTTCCAGGGCCTCCAACGCACTGACAACACGACCGATGATGTCAAAGTGCCGCTACCAGCCATTGGAAATCGAAAGCTTGGACGGGAGCTAAAATGCTGGCCCAGGCCCAGTTGGCCCAAGTTTCCCAGCACTAATAGCGGGGCTAACTGTGGCTGAAGACTTCAGTTGTGGCGTTCTGGATGATCAAGTCTGCGGTGTGAATCGCGTATACTGCCTCGATGCGTCTAGCTACCGGTAACTACTCAAGACCTCGAACTAGGAGAAATATTTCACGACCATACTGAGGCGCAGTGCATGTCCTCTCAAACGTTAAATGTCGGGGTCGTTGGTCGTTGTTCTACTCGCTTCTGTTGTTTCTTGCGGGTCGACGCCGCATTTTGACATTTCTTGGAGATCCACAAGAGGCCTCTGCTGTGGATAAATCGGAGATACCACTGCACGACTATTTCCGGCTACGGACTCATTCGGTCATAAACGTCTTGGCTGTTTCGAACAACCATGGGCGGAACACGAGCTGCGACGCTGCACGCTGGCAAAGTCATACATATGAACCTTGCAATAGAAGAAAGGCGGCGGACGCTGCGCTGTACTATCTCGCCAGCATCCCGCAGCCCATTGGCCCTGGCTGGCTATAAGAACCGAATGACCTAAGTAGGTCTCAAACGGCTTGCACATGTGGGCTAAAGAAATCTGTCGCCATACTGAGGTGCAGTCCATGTTATCTACCGCCAGCTGTCTACGTTGTGCGACACAATCCACTTCGCTCCTTGCAGTGGTAGGTCTATTTCGCCCTCGCTCCAATGGCTCAATTGCAATATATAGGCATCTTTCCTAGAAACTCGTTTCCCCGTGGTGTTTCCTGTAACTTGAATGGCGATAGTTTCGGTGCCCATTTTGACGTCCTTGCAAAGCATTATATGAGTGCCGCTTGTTCTCTCTTCCGTGAACACGGACTGGCTGGTCCCATAGGCTTTAGCAACAGGTCCTGGTATGTCAACAAAACGAATCTTTCCAAGCATCCGGAAACGTGGACTAAACTCATGGTGCGTAGGGTTATCGGAACACGAGGACTGTGTCCATTCGAACCTTGCTCCCGTAATAATTGCTCCGTCTTGGGACCATGAGAGCTCTGGTCTGGGAACAGAGGCGAAAAAATTGTCACTGTTCGGAACCGACCCATAAGCAAGCTGTCGCTCAGTGACCATGCCAGTCTTGCTCAACTTTTCCATCATAGCGTGCCAACTGATACCGTATTCAACTTGAACTTGATCTCCCCTTTCTGATATTCCAAGGACCCCATACACGTGGTCTTCCTCTCTGGTTGCGGACCTTTCCTTCACCAGAAGCAATGCCTCCTCAAAGGGCATCAGGCATACTTGGTGTCTTGATTGTAGCATTCCGTATTGCTGCTCGCCTCCAAAGATCGTTCGGAGCATGGACAGCGTCTGGCCATGTTCTTTAAATTTGAATTGCCGAGGATAGACTGCTGGCATGGTTTTGAAATTCCAAGCGTAGCAGGCGTGACCAAAAATCCACATTTCCTCGGGGTGTCCAATGCGTCGTATCTCATCCGCAGTCTCAAGATAAGCTACAAGCTCCGAAATGAAGTCGCCATCAATAAGTTGACATTGCACGGCGTAGATGAGCTGGCGTGACAGCAATGCTTCCTGCAGAGTCCACACCCTGCTTGCCCATTTCGAAGTCAACAGTGACCGCAACCCAGATTGGTTATGCACCAACTGGTGAAAGGTGGACAAGATCACACCGTCTTGCTGCGGCACGCACCCAAACGGCTTTGCGTCTGCCTTCAGCAGGACCACACAGCCACTTGCTCCCATGTAATACTCTCGCATACGTGGGATCTCCTGGGCCTTGTCGACTTCGCAATCTTGCAGTACGCACCATCTATCGATCCAGAAATGGCGGACACCAAGCCGTACGGACAGCTCCGCGAGCTTATCACGCAGGCCTTCATTGTTTTCTTCTGGCCATTCGTCCCAACAATACGACAAGGCGAGGTAATTCTTAATTTCGACGATATCGCTTCTGAGTACTCTATCCCGCGCGTCCCAAAGCCTCGTAGGTCGAGCTTCGGCCGTTCGATATTGGCATGCTAGTACCGAAGGCTGCGTGCAGTGCAAGATATCAGCCTGCCAAGAGTCGTGTATTGCTGTTTCGGGATTGATGCCACGAGAACTTGCCCTTGCACTGCCAACTGTGTCGAGCATCATCGTCAAGTGACCAAGCGATCTGTGTGTTTTGATTCGAGTCTTCAAATGTGTTGTCATAGCGCCGCCGACCTGGAACATGTCACACCGCCCTCCCGAACAGGGGGAACAAGCGCGACAGGTCACGACAGGGGCGACATCGACCATGCCTCTGACTGCTGCTGGAGCAGATTGAACCTGTCTCACCGGCCAAAACGCAGCCAACTTGCAGACTTCTTTTCTGACACCTGTATGAGTCGATCGTCTGCAAAAGGTGGCTGGTGCCGGGCACAAAAGTACAATGCCGTGTTGAATCGCCAGTTCTCCAAACTCTTTCAGTTCCTCCTCGGTCATGCCGGCTGACATCTCCAAGACATCATGAGCCTCAAGATCCTGGTGTGGGAAGAGGCACGAGTAGCGTCGCTGTGGTGCGTATTCAATGCTGTAGAGCTCCAGGACCCGAGCAGAAGCCTCTTCACGTCTCTCTTCAAGGATCCACCGGAGTATTTCAAGCTCTTGAAGATTGCATTGGAGTACATTGTCCTTCTTCTTTATAGCTCGTGTCCATGAAATATCGGCCACTCGTAGAGCAACGCAGATGCTGTCTCCATCATCGGTAACGCGAAATCGGCAATCTTCCCAGGCTATGGCGCATGACCTACAACCTGGCAATGATCTGATGGGGTCTGAGAAGCGGCTCACGGACTTGTGAGGATCCATTTCGGGGTATAGAATCGATGTGACAGGTATGTTGTTCCCGAGACGTTGGTCTGATTTACGACAAACAGGAAGTGATGAATCGATCAAACGCTGCGTGACCGACCAGTAGCTAGGAACAAAGTATATTGTTCTTGCACAAAGAAGAAAGAGGAGCTGTCTAAGCTGTGGTGGCTATGGAGTAGGGCTATGCAGGTGTGTGGGTGTGTGCGAGTGGGCAAAGCTGATAAGTGATTATTTGGTTTACAGCATGGGACCGTGACATGCTGATCGATTTGATACAGACATATATTCGATGAAAGGGTCTCACCGAAGACAATGTGTGAAGGGGGGAAATGGGAACGAAGTGCTCGGAAATAAGTCTGAGTTGATCTTGAAGAGCGACAAAGGGATATTGCGCCTTTCGAGATTCATCGAAGTGGTAGCAACAAGAGGCTAGTTGTCACGATCGTTGGGAACTTGGTAACGGACTGCGCCTGTGGGTAGGTAAATACCCGGTGAGGTTGAATATAAGCTGGTGAGCTTGGAATTCATAAAATCTCGAGACGAGTGATATCTACGGAACGCAGCACAGGCCGCTTATAAGATGTCGCACCTATAATAAGCTTCGGCCCCATCGTATCAGCTTCAGCGTCACGGACTATCGTGACATCTGCGTTATATTTATTAACGTGTACTGAAAGGATAAAGATTGTGCCCTGGGGACGCGACGGTCTGGAATGGCAGCAAGGTACATAGTTCTGGGAGGTACACAGAAAGCCTGTTCTAAATATTGTAAATAACTCAGAGATACAACTCCACACGAGTTCCCGCGACAAGCTCATAAACGTCTCCAGCCTATGATGCAGCTTGGCGAGCTTGACATGTAGTCTTGCACACCAACATGGAGTTCGCACGCAAAAGTATCTTGCCGCACCGCTAAAAGGTCGCTCCAGCTGCGATGCCACTGGAGCGCAGCTGCCGGCTGAACTGCCAGGTTTAGGCAATTCCAAGGAAGTGGATGCAGCTAGAGCCATCCAAACGCGCCGCCAATATTATTTCGCATAAAGGGCAAAAACGTCATCAATTACGCGGGTCGCGTGGTGTAGTGGTTATCACGCTTGTCTCACATACTCGGTCGAGAGTGCTCACAAGAGGTCCCCGGTTCGAGCCCGGGCGCGATCATTGATCATCTTTTTGGTCTTTTTGAAGAGTTTTCTATCTGCTGGTTGGCGGGCTATATGTCTTTTTGGTTGTTGATATTGCTTTTTCTATGGGGGTTTCTTTGATTTTTTCCGTTTTAGAAAGATAAATTGGCATTAACACCAAAAGGCTGGAGTATTTCGTTAAGAACTTTGTAGGACGTTTTGTTAATTTTATAATCCACTTAGTTTAGTCTCGTATTAAATCTTTTATTTCTGCCTTTTTCTTTTTTGACTTCCGAGAATGACATCCTCTGTTATGCTCATTTATTCTACTGGCGAATGTCATGTTTGCTCTTGCGCCCTGCGCCCTTCGGTCGTGCAGCAGGCCGATATAGGTGGGGGCGCGGGGATGCACTTCCATTCTAAATAACATGATCCAGATAGTGTAGCACAATACACAGTTGCTGGGTATTTGTGTCTGCTTATTCTGTTCTTGAGAATCTATCCGCCGTTCGTTCAGAGCATCATAGATTGGACCAGCACTGCAAGAAAGACGGACTAGACAAAGAACATGGCACCCCGGATATTGGTCTTCGGCACAGGCAGCATCGGCGCCGTCTATACTTATCTCCTCTCCCGAGCTGTCCCGGCCTCGAACATCACAGCTATATGTCGCTCCAACTACGAGGCCGCCTCGCGGGATGGCTTCACGATCAACTCGACCCTGTGGGGCGACAACCTCAACGTGAGACCAGCGGTGGCCAAGTCCGCGGCGGACGCCGTCAAGTCGCCGGCCCCCGAGGGCGCGCAGTCCGCCTTTGACTACATCCTCGTGTGCTCCAAGGCCCTGGCGACCAGCCCGTCGACGGCCGAGCTCATCCGGCCGGCCGTGGGCCCGGGGACGGCCGTCGTCCTGATCCAGAACGGCATCGGCATCGAGTCCGAGTACGCCGCCGCGTTCCCGGACAACCCCGTCGTCAGCACCGTCGTGTACCTGCCGGCGACGCAGGTCCGCCCGGGCGTCGTCGAGCACAAGGAGGTCGAGCTCCTGCACGTCGGGACGTACCCGGCGGACGCGCCCGCGAGGGCCAAGGACGCCGCGGCGCGGCTCGTCGACCTGCTGGGCGCCGCGGGCGCCACCGCCGAGCTGCACGACGACGTCCAGGAGCAGCGCTGGTCCAAGCTGCTGGTCAACGCGTCGTGGAACCCGATCTGCGCGCTGGCGCGGCTGCGGGACCGGCAGTTCCTGGATGCCGGCGGGGACGAGGCGCGGGCATTTGTCCGGGACGTGATGCTGGAGATCGCGTCGGTGGCGCAGGCGTGCGGGTACAGCCAGATCGACGAGGAGCTGGTCGACTTCCAGATCGGCCGGGCCGTGGTGCGGAGCCCGCCCGGGGTGCAGCCGTCGATGCTGTCGGACGCCTTCTCGTGCAAGAGCCTCGAGGTCGAGGCCATTGTCGGCAACGTGGTCAAGACGGCCAGGGACAAGGGCGTCGCCGTGCCCATGTTGCGCACCATTTACATGCTCGCCACTGGTCTGAGCAGGAGTTTCGAGCTTCCCCGGTCGTGAGAGATATAGATATAGAAAGGAATGCACTTCAGCACTAGAACCAGAGTTGATAGATTATGGGAGTCCTCAGTTGATAGATCATGGGAGTCCTCATTAACCACAAAGTCTTGGGGAGTGGTGTGCTTGCTACTCTTGGAATATGTCCTTATTCTTAAAATACTTGATCCACATCCGACGGACTCGAGGACTTTATATCTTTCATCTTTCGAATGTTCAGGTATTGGCGGTCATGGTATGTTTGATTATTGCGGTAATATAATTTTGCACTTTTAACCCTTCTCAATCAAGACATTCATCTTGAATCCTCCCATTAACATGTCAACCCACACAGTTTGTTCATTTTGTTTCCCCAAATCTTCAGAGAAAGACGACTACAAAGTCTCGTCCAGATCCACCTCCTATTCACTACTCGGGCCCAATGAGCACAGCACAGGTGCCGTAGTCGGGCTGACACCCCGTCAGCAGACACAGGAGCGCACATTTGTTGCCCGAAGTACAGCACAGGCCAAAATCGCTGCCGAGGCAAGTATACCCGGTGCCCTTGCCGCACGATCCGTCTTTACTAGGGACGAGGTTAGTCTCGGCCGGAGGCGCCGCGCTGCTCGTCGAGGTGGTTCGGGTGCTGGTGGTGGTGGTGCCGGGAGACGTCGTGGACGGCGGCGGGACGGGAGTGGACGATGGTGTGGTACTTACTCCAGCGCTGCTCGTTGTCGTAGTAGAGCTGACAGTCGACGACGGGCTAGTGGTAGACGTCCTTGAGGTGCTGGTAGCGGGCGGCGTGGTGGCCGGGGCAGTCGAGGACGAGGAGGAGGCACTCAGACAGCCGGATCCCCACTCGGGCTGGCATCCATCGCCACAGTAGTCAGTGGTGCTGCCACACCAGCCGTGCTGCGAGCAGCAGTTTCCGAACTCGGAGCCCACACAGGTGACGTTGTTGCCACAGTCGCCCTCCTCGCTCACGACCAGGCCGCCGGTCGGGGACGGGGCGGTGGCCGTGCGCTTGGAGGTCGAAGACTCCTCGCACTGGCCCGGGTTCGTCTGCGTGGCGCTGGGGAAGTCGTAGGCCGGGACGGACGAGCTGCCGGCGCGGTACCAGTTCTCCGGCGGGTCGCCCAGGCACTCGCCGACGGTGACGGGGCGGTAGTTGTTCTCGAAAAGCGACGCCAGGAAGTAGTCGGTCAGGTTGTAGACGGACTGGTAGTGGATGTCGTGCTCGATGTGCAGGAAGTTGTCGTCGCAGGCGTCCGAATTGTCCACGGCCTCGTTCCAGATGTCCTTGCAGATCTGGACCTCTGTCGGGTCGTCGTAGAGGTAGCCCTCCGTGTCCAGGTCAAAGTAGATGATGTGGTACCCGAGCTCCGCCAACAAGTCCTCGCAATCACTCTCGCAAATGGAGAATGGTGGCCTGCCATGCGATGTCAGCAAGTATTCAAGATATATAAATATCTGTCGCATCCTGATCTTTTTTCATGCAATTTTGACTGACCTCAGATATGTTGGGATGTAGCCCAGAATATCATTGAATGCGATCTCGTTCCATAGCACTTGGTTTTGAGCCTGAACCGTAGTGATATCACTAAAGTTTTGATGCGACCAAGTGTGGCTGGCAACCTGGTGGCCCTCTGCAGCCATTCGCTGTTCGCCTTCTTAGTATTGGCATCGTTGCATGTGCAAATACTCTGATTTCATACCTGGATGACGGCCCGCCACGGAAGAGCAGGATCATTGATGTGGCCCTTTCCAATGTTGTTGCCCGTGATAAAGAACGTCGCCTTGGCATTCCATGTCTATACAAGAGGTTAGAACCAAGTGTTTGATCATAACGCGCAGGTAGGCAGGGCACACCTTGAGTTTATCCAGGAGGTCGCTGGTGTAATTCCATGGACCGTCATCAAAGGTCATGGCAATATCGCCCGCGTTGACGCAGTCATATATGCCAACACCGCCGTATTCGACACTTCCCACCTTCGGCCGCGCGATAGTCGAAGTGTCGACTCCGGTTGGCTTGGAGTTTCCGTCGCAGCCAGGGCCATAGCTGAGCTGGCAATCTGGCGCCTCGCAATAGTCGATGCCTAGACCGCACCACCTTGATCGATTCTCAGCAAATATCTCATGACGAACAAGTATATGCGAATAATGGATCGGTATTCTCACCCTTCAACAGAGCAACAATATCCAGCTGCACAAGTTCCTCGGTTTGGACCACACTTCCCACTCGTGTTGTCACGGGAGTTGATGGTCGAACTTTCATCCTCACTCTTGTGCCCCGTCAAGTCTTTGGTTTCATGAGCGAATCGAGCTCCTGATACCCTTCTCTCCAATTCCTTTCTACTCCTCAATCCGGACAGCAGCTTGCGTCCGCCAACAAACTTAGGGACGGGGCCATTGTCGTGCGCAGTCGAAAGACTGGCAAGGCCCAAGAGAAGAACAGGCGCCAGCCAACGCATGATGTTTGATTCGGAGCGATACCGGTGCCTGGTCGTATACTGGAGCGAGGCTATGGAAAGGGGTTGGCAACGCAAACAAAACTCGTGTTCTTGGCATCGGGATCCTGGCCCTTGATATAACCTCCCAAGAGTCGGCCATGACGTTTACCAGTTGCAACGTTTCCGGAACGATGCTGGTATTGCAGACCTGGGTCACCGGAATTGGCATGCTGAGATATAGCCGGATACTACCCCCGGCCTCCGACCTGCATGCGAGGCTGCTCTGCGTAATATATTACCCCCCAGGTTTGGCCTGCATCTTGGGTCTATACATTTTCAGCTAAGAGGACCACACGTGGCAATATCGGGATCCAATAATGGATGTGAATCGCAGATCAAAACAGAAAACAAAACATTGTGTCTGAGAGAAGAGGCATCACAGACTGACTGTTGTCGTCTTCACAGGTACATGAGAGGCGATTTGAAAGCCATAAACTGGACACAGGAGTAAGCAACCTTCGTTGTTAAGCCATGAGCTCGAAAGCCCGTTTCTGCCGCAAACATAAACAATGCTGGATTTCGCGAAGTCCAAGAAGATTGCCACGTAGAATGACTTGGATCTCAACGCGTTCTGATTTGCCGGAAGTAACCTCGGAAATAAGTTTACGCCGTGTAATCTTCCGTTATTGTATTGCAGAATGCGTCGAAAAGTTGGCCGAAGAGGCTGAAGTTGTAGGGCTTGCATCGTCGAACGGCATCGGGATGTTGATATTAGGCGGAATTGATTACTGCACCCTCTATTGGCCACAGACACAGCGCTCCGACCGTTGTGGTGCAACCCCTCACACATGGACTTCTCGTATTTTCGTGGTCGAAGTATATTAATCGATGGATCGTTACCTCTTTTGCCATGTCCGATCCCAGTGGGCTGACGACTACTTTATTCCTAGGGCGACAAAATGCCGCGACTATTGTACAATCCTCGCGATGACGATTTCCGGCACAGAGTTGCCGACGTCCCTTTGAACACACTGTACCAAAGGTCATGTCCTGTTGGCTAGGTTCCGAAATGTTCATGTCGGTTACCTACCGCAATATTGCTGCAGTATGCTCGGTGATAACCATTTCATGTCGGATTCCGCTTCCTCTTCCGCCAACTGCATCAAGACAAGCAGCATCATGGCATGGAGATCCATTCTCGAGAAGCTGGACCTGTGCGCCGCCACTTTCCTGTGCTTCAAATGACCAAACTACCATTTCCATGGCGTATCTTGAGAGTCTCTGCGAGACCCTCGTTCCGAAACACATAGCCAACGCCAACGCCAGTCAACGCCATACCTGAAAACCGCACAATGTTGCGTTGGTGTTGCAAATTATCCTGCATGGACGCATTCGATCCAACTCGATGGCGCAACTGATTCGTGCCTTGCTCGCACGTATGGTCTACACTGAAGACCCGTTCTCGATGGAGTACGGATCGCCTAGGAATCCGAATTATCCTCGTCCGGATTCTCCTCTGGTAAATTGCCATGTTTGTCGTCGCCGGGGCACCTTTCGACCTCGAGCTTCATGTTCATGATGAGGCTGAGCTCAGGGCAGTATTCGAATATCGCCTTTCTCTGTGTAGGGTCCTGCCAGACTGCATCGTGCAAGTTGTTGCCCCCGTCACGCACGTGGTATCCCATGGGATTTGGTATGTAGGTGTCTTCGACGGCTAGTTGGCCATCGGTTCCAGACGCTACTTTCGCGCCTGGCAGCACCCACAACCTCGTCCCAAACCACTCGTCTTCAGGACCTGTATCGTTGGTCCGTTCCTGGAACTTGAGGACACGCTGGATAGCCGAGACTCTTCGCAGGGAGAGTCCGCCGTTGCCGGAGAATCGATCATCGGCGGTGCTGAGAGGGGCGTCAGTATCAAGCGCATTTATGCTCAAAGACATGTGGGAAGCCTACCGAGGGGCTCCTGCCCAGTCCCAATGAAGCCAGTCGTTGAGGCTCGACTCGGAATTGGCGCACAGGATGCTATCAGACTCGAACTTGAGTAGCCACTCGGCGCCAGGCAGAAACTCGTTGTAAAAGCGCGCGTCTGTAAGGGTTCGATAGACGCCCTCCTTGCTTCTAATGTCCCATGGCTCCGGTAGCATCACCAGGTCCAGCTTGCCGATGGCCTGCTGGTGCTTGGTAGCATAGCTTCGTCCAACACTGATGATGGACTTTTTGGATCCGATGAAGACAAAGCGCCAGTCGGGAGGGACGACAGTGATCATGTGTAGTAGCTGAGGCACGAGATGCGGCAGAGGTCGAGGCTCGATCAGAAGAGCCACCTTGGAGGTGTTGTACCTCAAGTGAGGGTTCAATTCGTAGTCGGGGATCAAGCTTGGATGCCAGTCAACCTTGACGCTGGGGATCTTTCCTTTTGCTTCGTCCAGCTTGTTCTTTGCCTCGTCTAACTTGTTCTTGAAGGACTCTTGTATTTGTGGTCTGTAGTGCGGGAAGAGTCCAGCAATGTACCATCTGAGCGCAGCTGGTAAGTCGGGAACGTCGAGCAGCACGCGATGGAGAAAACGACTTACGTGATAGCAAGCGATACTATCAAGAGGAGCTTGAATTTTGTGATTGCGAAAGGGCCCGCGGCGGGCGAGGCTGTAGAACCTGCAGCCATAGCGATGTTGCTGTCGTCCCGGGTAGGGAACAAGCGGGGTGTTTGTTGCAAGATGTCGAGGAGGAAGAAAAGAAGTAAACAGAAATCTGAGTTGACTGACAAATCCGAGGTGCAAGTGATGGTTGCAGAATGGGAGGATCGCTAGAGCGGGCGAGAACACTCACGATGTTGTCATGTCACCCAAGCGTCTGCGTGGCGGTGTCAAGTCGGGGGCGCTCCAACAAACAGGACGAGGAGCGGAATGCTGCGAGGCAGAGTGGAATATTCCTGGAGCCCCTAGGGATGGGAAAAGTTGGCAGTCTTGTGTCAGACAAGGAGGAAGAAGACCTGAATCATTGAGTCTACACATGTAACATTTCATAGAAACATGCTCCGCCGAGTACTTTGTTCCCTTGGCCAGCTTCAGGGAGGGAGGGGGGACCTCGATAAAAAGAAAGAAAAGCCACAGCTTCAAGGGTGGCTCGCCCTGTTCACGTGGGGTATCTTTGGTTTGAAGGCACTTTACGTCAAACGGAATAATCATTGAATAATCGAAGAGAATTCCACAGCTATCCGGCTATTCTTGGCGTTTTTTTTGTTTTTGTTTTTGGGGGGATGCAACAACACACGGCGTCGACAGCTGAGCTGGACTGGGCTGGGCTGGAAGTTCCTTTGGTACGATATCTCCTGCCCTACCGCCCTAGTCAACCTTTTTCACAAGCATGTGCCGTCAGTGTATCTTTTCTTTCTCCTGTCTTTTCTTTTCTTTTTTTTTTCCTCACTTGCACTCTTTGGTTACACAGATATCGGATTGCCCCGGATCGTCAGCATGGGGCCTATATCTTGTGCTGAAATAAGCAATAAAGCCAATCGAAATGAAAGGCTGCAATAAAGTTTCCAGGTCGATCTTTCAACGAGAGCAGACAGAATAGCCATGCAAACGCACCCCTATCTTCTGCGCAGTCGGGCTTAATTAGAATGATTCTGTGCTCACCGCCGTAGACTGGAAGAGACGGGCAAGACATTTGAGGGATGACAGGTACTACATTCTCGTCTTTCCGCCCATCATTGGCTTTTCGACGCCCAATGTCTCAGAGCGTATTTCCTTTTACCCCCTTCCCACTTAGATACATGGCTGGTGGCGTGTCCCTGGTTATCAGCCTGTCATTCCGATCGCGATGCTTGTCTAGCAGTTTCACGTCAAAATCAATCCATCCATCCCCAAGGATGCCAGAGTCAGGCAAAGGAGGTGGCAGAGGAGCTGGTGATTGCCGGAGGGGCTTGGTAAGTTCCGCCAGACGAGCAGACGATCTGACCGTCAGATCACTCTTCACAGTGCTTGAATTCCCAGCACCGGCGCCAAGTCGTGACACCACCTCGCACCCTGGCCGTCATGTTGCCTGATCTGGACAGCTTGGACTGCAATTGAGACATCTCATGGGCTGACAGGGATACTTAGACGGCTGCACAGTACTGTGCATACAGTGAGCACCAGAGGTTTGGTGAATGAATTGTCCCCCACTCGACATGCAGACATGGTGGGCACTATAATTGGTTTTGGTTCTTTTTGGCCAGTGCAGACATTCCGTTTGTGCTTCATCCAATCAAGACGCCGAACAACTCGACATCCTGCATTGACGGCTGGGACCAGACTTGAGACTGGACGAACTGAATAGGGCTGGCAACACTTTTGAAAAATAGGTTTATTTTCAAGGCGAGTCAGAAGAAAAGCAAACAGCGACAAGTGCACAATTACACCATCTACAGCAACTCGTTGTCGAGGTCGACTCGAAAGAAACCTTGGAGATTCGACATCGAAGCACACGTGGCCACGCGCCTTGTTCTGGAACACGCATCCAAAACAGCACAAGAGCTAGATCGCCACAGTGGGTGACCTGGGTCTTATCGCCATATCTCCCACCTCTCCTCTTGTCTCAGGAGGTTGATGCCCCTCGAGGAGTTCCATTCCGCCATCGTCTCACTTCCGCTCGCCAGCACTTGTCTCCCGCATCGACCACGTTTTCCCCTCGGTCATCTGGGGTTCTCGAATAATTGCGAGTTCACTTCAACGGCCGACCTTTTCGTCTAGACTTGATTATCTCCGGAGTGTGGAGGCAGCTGCTGCGCTGTTCCATTTGGCGTCACCTCGTTACACCTTGGACAGCATCCCGCCTTCGTGCTGAGCCCAATCGCACGGTACCTGGTTGTCCCATCAATATTCTCCTTCTGATACGCCTTTCAGATCCAAAGGCGCGGTTCGTCCCTTCACAAGAACAACTATCGCACACCAAACCCTGAGAATTCGGCTTCATTCAGGGGAGTGCTCCCACCCACAGCACCATGGCTAACCCCTCGTCTCCGGTCTTCAGCCATGGCTCAGAGGAAGCCTCCTTTCAGGACCTGTTGATTACACTCAAGCGCTTGATGCTCACTCTATGGGCACGAACAACCAGGCGAATGCGCTTGGCCGGCGGCTTTTTTCTTTTCTTGTGAGTGAAAGCCCTGCGTCTCCGTCTCTATCTCCACCCGAAAGTTGACGACAGACTCTTCTATCAAGACCTCTTGTTAATCACAATGGAAAAACAGCACTGCCGTCTTCTGGTTGTCTCTTCCGACGATAAAAACAAATTCTCCAGATATACCAAAGCTTCATCTGGACTACCATGAGCCCGCCGCATCGCCATACAATGCCAGCAAGGTGGCGCTGCTCATAGAGAACCGAGCCAATCCCATCCTGGCGCCTCTGATGCTTCATTTCATGTCGGTAGTCCCGCCCGACTGGAGATTCCAATTCATGGGCTCGCTGGAGTCGGTCGCCCACATCAACAAGTCCGTCGCCATCCGGGAGCAGGTCAACAATGGCAAGCTCGACTTGACCTACATCCCCACCAACATGAGCACCAACGGCCAGGAGATGATCAGCCGCTTCCTGACCACGCTCTGGCTCTACGAGGTCGTGCTGCAGCCTGCAGAGTGGCTGCTCGTCTTCCAGACCGACAGCATCCTCTGCGCCAACAGTCGCCAGAACATCAACGATTATCTCGAGTACGACTGGATCGGCGCGCCGTGGAACCCCAGCGGCCGGTACGGAGGCAACGGAGGACTGTCCCTCCGCCGCGTGAGCGCCATGATCGACGTCCTGCGGGACCAGGTCCGGCCTGACGGCTCCGAGCCCGAGGACGTCTGGCTCGCGGAGCGAGTCGCCCACCGCCACGGCGCCCACGTGGCCAACGGCACCACCTCGCTCACCTTCAGCGGCGAGATGCACTCGGGCGAGGTCACCCAGGTCGATGACGTGTCGGAAAAGTACAACAACACGCTCGACGCTGCAGCACACGGAGAGTTCGTCGAGGGCATCGACGACTGGCGCAACGGCTTCTACGAGCCCATGGGCTACCACACGGGCGGCAGCGGCAGAATGCTCCACGGTGGAATCTGGGGCACGCCCGAGTTCCGCAAGCACATCTGGGACTACTGCCCAGAGGTGAAGATGACGCTCGCCATGGACGCCGCCAAGTTCGTGCCAGGAAACTGCCACACCAACTGGAAGAGGGACCTACCCACTTTGGAGGAGGATGCTGAGGCTCTGGACTATTCCTTGCCTGGAACCTCTGATCATGGAGAGGTCGGACCTGGTACAGAGATCATTGATGGTGTTGAATACCCCATATTACCATCGAATCTGGTGCCCTGGTGATTGACGTCGCGCTTCAATTTCTTTTGGCGTTGGAGGCTTTTTGAGGTGTTGGGGACATGTGCGCGTTGGACTATCAACATTCTCTTTGGAAAAGAGACGTCTCGGAAGGGTGCAGTAAGACTGGTTTGCAAATGATTTTGATGGACTGTTCTGGATCTTCGCCATAGGCTGAGGGAAACAAATCTCGGAAACAATGAAGGCGCCTGGTGGTGTTTATGTAGGAGCTTGGTCTGATCGATTGTACTTTTGGAATGTTTCATGTTGGATGATCCGCAGCCGGACACGATGGTAGCCATGCTCGAGCTGGTTCTGGGAAAGCGAAGGTGTCTTGTACGCAGGATATGTCAATGTAGTCAGATCCGATTGGTCGGGGGAGCCTTATTTTGCAGTAAAATCCCAATCACAATTCCAGAAAATAGGATCTGAAGACGCTGACATCACGTCTGCATCGGTATTTGAAAGTACTATCCGATATAGATTCAACTTGAACTTATACAAATACTGGAACCAGAAAAAACAATAAGACAAGAAAAAGAATAAGGTAAGACCCAGCGATGTGCCAGGGCAGGCACAGAGAAAACAGACCAAAATGCAAAAAGGCATCCTTTCTCGCCGGAACCGAGTATTGAACTCGAGACTTGGGGTATACCTTTTTCTGGGTGCCTAGCATACAATACCACTGAGCTAACACGTTAACCCAACGATACTGTACCGACGAGAACTGAACACATTAACTCGACATATAAAACCAATACCTCGTCCGTTTGCAGCGCGCACCCGGGACCTGTACAAACGCCCAACACTGTTTCGTCGCCCCCCTTTCCGCCTACTCCCCCGGAGCCAGATCCCAGCCAGGTCGTTCTTCTCTCACAGCTTGAACTCCTTGTCCTCAAACCTCAACCCCGTAAACCCGTCCCTCCCCAAGATCCTGACCCGGCTGGCGTTGGTGATCTCGTCCCGCCTCGCCAAGATCTCCTCGTAGTGCCCGGCGAACTCGCTCGCCGGGGCGGCGCCCGTCTCGGCGGCGCTCTCGTCCGTCTCGACGCGCGCGGCCAGGTAGACCTCGACAAAGGCGACGCCCGTGCCGCGGGCCTCGTGCGCCGCCGCGGCCGCCAGGCTGTACAGGGCGCCCTGGGACAGCGCGGGCGCGGCGCGCATGCCGGCGTCGCCCATGGCGCCGACGCACAGGGTGAAGCTCGTCGGCGCCGGGTGCTGCGACTTGAGGTACGGGAATGTGGCGCGGTAGGCGACTGTTTGCGGGAAAGAGAGATTCCTGTATATCAGTCTTACTGGGCTTCTTGATTCTTTCTTCTCTTTTCCTTTGCTTTCCCGAGAGAAGGGCAACATATCGGCAACTCGGAAAGTTCTCTGGCGGAAGGGCCGACTTACAAAAGTTCGACTCAAAGTTCTGCGTCATGTGCTGGCGCAGCTCGGCCGTGCTGAGCTCGGAAAGGGGCGTCTCCGAGTAGGCACCACCGGCTGATCATTCCCTTCTATTTCAGCACACATCTCACACACATCCAAAGACAGGGGCCTCACCCACCCGTAGAATAGACGTGCTGGAACGCGGGCAGCTCGCCCCTCCTGACCCGGTCGACGACGCCCCGGACCCCGTCCTCGGACAGGACGTCGGCCTCGACGGTCGTGACGCTTCCTCCCCCCTCCTCCTTGTGCTCGCTGCCGACGTTGCGCAGCAGCTTGTCGGCCGAGGCGGCGCCGCGCACGACGGCCAGGACGTCCCGCCCGGACCGCAGGGCCCCGATCACCGCCGCCGTGCCGATGTTGCCCGTGGCGCCCACGACGAGGACCGTCTCCTTCTTTTTGTTGGCGGCTGTCGACATGATGAAAAAAATCTGTCGTGGATTATAACTGTTATGGATTGCTTTCTATGGATAGACAATATAATGGAAATGACCCGCCGGAGTCGTATGTTATATATAAACTGCGCCGCCAAGACTTGTCCTGATGTCTTATAGTCAGTCGGCCGCGCGGTCCTTGGCGAATGTCCACCAAAAGTCCGGCTGACAAACCCGTCGCCGGGGGGTTTTGCTTAGGCATCCGGACCGCGAGTTCGTGCGGCGGCAAGACCAAAATAATTGGTCTCCAAACCTTGACAAACCTTGATTTGAAATGCTAAATACGTGAAAATTGATTTTCCCTTTTCTCGTCTAGTGCGGAGATCCCAGTGCCGGTGGTAGGATTTGGAGGCCGAAGTGAGGCATGACCAAAAAGCTGCCGCATCCTGCGGCCGTTGTGTGCAATGAGTCTTAACTCACAACTTGTGGCTATATACTCCCAGCAAGGAACATGAAATGTCAGGTCAAAACTAACTGCTGTAGTCTTCACTGTGATTCAACATTGTGACACGTATGTAGAAAGTTCATTAAAATCATCTATGTATACATACAAATCTCATTATATATCTGAGTCGTAGATTCAGTGGTATTTTTAATGGCCCATTTTGACGAGCCTCTGCCGCTCGTTTCTGATGCATTTCTATAGCCTTTTCATGAAGAGTTGTTACAGAGCCTCGCCGACCATGGCGCCGATGGCACCGCCGATCTCGCCGAATAGAACACCTTTGAAGACGGTCTCGCCCATGTCCTCAACCCAGTGGCCCGTCTTCTTGAGATGCTGTCTCCACAGGAACTGTTCGCGAGTTTCCATCTGATCCCATGTCTTGGCAGGGCCATGCGTTTCTTCGTCATGGACGTGCGCCTTCAGATTGGGAAGTCCGTCAGGGCCGACTTCGCCCTCGTCATCATGCTGAATAAAGATCTTCTCATTCTCCGTAGGGTTGACGGTCTTCAGAAGATCACCAAATGTCTCCGAGCCAACAACGGGCCCTTGTCTCGCGACGTAGCGAATGTCCAGAGTCCATGAGGCGGGCAGATACTTGTTCGTACCCAGGAATTCATCCTGTACATGAGTAGCTTCCAAGAACACCTGTCCAATTAGAGCCAGTAGTAAGACCATCACGGACAGCGTAGCTAGCAAGCCGACATGGGATTCACCCCTCGACTTGATAGCAACAACGTAGCGTGGCGATTTTGGGGCCCCGGCCGAGGGGGCCGTCGTCTTCTTCAGGGGGATACTGTGCACAATTGTGGTCTGCCCCAAGGACACGCTGGCGAGCTTGAGGGACACATTTTCAGTACTGCCCTTGGGCGGAACGGTAGGCGAGAACGACAGACTAGTGATGGCTGCCGGGTGGGCGTTCTTGATGGTGTGGAAGGGTGCCAGGTTGTTCAGCGTCTCGGTGCCGGGGCCGAGACTGGAGCTGTAATCCATCGTGTACAGCGATATGGAGCTGTCCTGGCCAGAAACGGCGACGACATACTGCGAGTCGCCCTGACACTCGTCGGCCGAGTTGGGCGGGGTCAGGTTGCGGATGGCCAGGCCGGTGGACCGGCCGACGGACTTGGGCAGCTGCTTCACGACGGAGAGACGGGCGACGCCCTCCTCCTGCTGGGGCAGGCGGTAGCCGTGGAGAAGGACGCCCTGGCCGCCCGCGCGATTGGCGACGGCAAAGACGAATCCAGAGGCGAGATAGCGTATCGACCTGTAGGCGGGTCGAGGCCCATCCTCGACCTCCAAGGTGTAGATGCACCTGGGCTCGGAGACCCCCGTCTTTGATACGTTGACGGTGAAGATGTCGTGGTCGTCGCAGTATGCGAGCTGATAAGTGTCGGGGCCCGTCTGTATCACGTCGAGGTCCATTGCTTCTTTGGAGAGCTCGAGGCGGCCCCTCGGTTTCCACCTGGCGGGACCAGCGGCAGGGACATCGAAGAGGGCGATCTGGTGCTTGCTGGCGAAGCCGGTCGAGATGGCACCGAGTTGCTGGGCGGAGGCATTTCCGAGGAAGGGCTGGGAGAGGACGAGGCGGCGCTGGAAGGTATCCGCATCGGTGGATGCGAAAAGGGTCTCGCGGGTGGCCTCGGAAAATTTCACACCGCTACTCTTGGAGGAAGTGGAATCGGCGGCGGCGGCAGTAGCAGCAGCAGTAGCAGCGCGGGTTAGGCTGAAGATGCGAAAGTGTTGACTTTTCCCCTTCTTGCAGCTTTCCGGGGTCCCGTTGACGCCGGCGAACACGTTGGCAGTATTGCTGTCGTCGCTGTCCCTGCGTGCAGAAAACGCTAGGGTTGCAACGTTGTCCTCCTGGCCGCTCAGCTCGAGCTCGCCGGCATTCTCGATCTCGGTCTCCTTCGCAAGCTTGAGTAGGGCCTAGGGCGAGGGGAGAAAACAATCTCGGTCAGTTCAGGACTGCGATTGGGCGTAAACACGCACATCCAAACCAACAAGAAAAAAAAGAGGGAAAGGAATCCAGAATTAAAAGAATGATAATACATACAATTCTGTTGCCGACGCCATGTCTTCCAGCGCCTCCTCCGCCGCCCACGACCAGCTGGTTCGCATCATGCGGATCAAAGTCGCAGGCCCACAGCGGACACGAGAGGGTGATCTTTGCGCTTGGCAGTGTCTTCACCATGGTCGCCTCAGTTCGTTCATGCGCGCTCGGCTCGAGGCAGAGAGGATGGATTGGATGGGTGGAAGGGGATGTATGATCGATATCGGTTCGTCCAATGTTGCCAGTCAATCGCCAGCATTGATTCACTGTGAATGTCCGGTCCGAAACCTCGAAGCTTGGGCCCGGCGGGTTATGTAGGTACTACTCCTTTCTTTTTTTCTCCCTTAACCTTAGTGCAGACAGAGCTGGAGTCAGCAGAGTCGATAGTGATGACGCCTGCTGGGGGGGGGGGCTGGTCCTGGTCCGTCAGCGCTGGAAATCCAGATGCCAGCGAGGCCAGATCGCTCTCCATTCTCCATCACCTAAAAGGCAACCCACTGGGGCTCTCTTTTCCACTTACGTGCAGCTGTACCGAATAGGATAGGCCTGCCAAGCTAGCTGTTTGCGCTTACGGAATGAAGCCGCAAACGGATACTGATTGGCCCGTGCCGCCGACCAGTGGAGTCCACCTCCAAAAAAGAATCCGGGGTAGATGTTGTCAGCACCAGCTTACATCCCTGTAACCAATCAAGCTTGTATGTATACTCAATTCATGTTGCTCGAAGATTGGATTGCTCTCCAGGATAGTTCTAGATGTCGAATGTCTGCCAGCTCGCGTCCGGTTACCGGTACCATCATGGATATACCATCATTTATTCCCCAGGTTTCTCTCCGTCGAGCTCAAGTATTGATACTCCCGTCATAAAACCAAGCATGAATCACAAGTTAGTAGCTGGCATAGGTACCCAAGACCTATCAAAGTTCAGTTGAGCCGTTTCCACTTCCACGGCAAAGGCAACTAACTGAAAGCTGCTGCAATGAATAAATCAATCAGGCATGATCAAGCACGGGGAAACAGTAATTTCCATGTTGATCCAAGGTACGCCCACGACGCCGACCAAAGTCCCCAGAGTTTCTGTTGACGCTCGACTTGCAAAACAAAACATCGTCCCGCAAAAGATGACACTACGTTTGGTATTCACGAATCGTACATCATCTGTTTTCTCATGGCCAAATTTAGTAAAAGTGCAGCTGCTTCGGCGATACGAATTCACCTCCTCTTCCTCTCTCTCGCTACGACTTTTGCCTCTCTATATTTGCAAACTGTACTCGAGTAAATCACTTATACCACCGCCAGCGTCGAGAAAGCAGCAGACTACTCCCCAATTGATATCTGGAGTAGGCATTAGGCAAAAGTCGACTGTCCAAAAGAAGACATGTGGTTCGGATAGAGTTGCTTCGCACTAGCGATATGCAGCCCGGGCACGAGAAACGACCCGACGGGATCTTGCACCAAACTCGGCAAAGTCGTCCGGCCTCGCTTGCGCAAGGGCATCCTGGACTATGCATATCTACGAATACATACTCTGAGATGACTATCTGTTCGTGGAGATTGTCAAAGCCGTGGCCTACTGACGATGAGGTCGCAATGTCCCAGCAGCTCAATATCAACCGAGGCGTTGCCCGCTGCGAAGACGCGTGCGAGACCAGATGGACTTGCTTTACAGCCTTCAGTCATTGCCAGTAACTCAGAAAAAAGCAATGTAGAAAAAGAGTACCCTCCCGGCTAGTATATATGGAAAAGACTTTTGGGTTAGATATGGACCAATATGACACTCTCGTCAACACCGCAGTCTTGTCGTATGCAATCTCTGATGCTACGGGATGAAGGATAACACAGAAACGCCCTTGTTCGCCACCGATGAATCCACAAACGCCGTCGATATTACCAGCGCCAACCTGCTCCTATAATTTATACAGTCTCACCAAATGATTTGGAGTTGCCCGCCGCAAATGGCAAGTCGTGGCTAAAGCCCTAGAAACCGCGCGGAACACTCTCCCCCCTCAAGGTCGCAACTTGCAGTCTAAACAACTCATCCGAACAGAAACAACTAACGAGAAAAAGAAACAAGATTCAAGGAAGCGCCCAAACACCGTCGCCACTGTAGGGATGGCCTTCGTGGCCGTCCACCGAGCTGCGAGCCGATCAAAATGAGCCATGACCCCGATAGCCACATGCCCGAAAACCCAGTTGTCAACACCTCCTCTGCAGGTGCGACACACGAGCATAAATGCATAAAACTCCTGAAGAACCCCCCTTGATCATCATCGGTTGCCCGACTAAATGCAGATCTTTTTAGGCGAATAATGCCAAACCTTCGAAAGGGACCTCGTTATCTCGGTTCCGGCCAAGCGCGGAGGGAATTGGTCGATTATATTAGGTCTATAGTTCAATGTGACTTTGGTACAGCGAAGAGGATGTGTGTAGCGAAACGGACCAGCCTCTGTTCGAATGTAGTCGTCTGGTCTGTTCCAGGTCAAGGGAACGGTCCAGTAGGTCTCGCAGCCCAGCCTGACTCATAGTGCTCGCGTTTGATGGGCGAGTAGCCTTGAACGGTTGGGTTTAAAGACGGCCCGGATGTGGGAGGTGCACCAGGGCCTCGGTCCAAGCGTAATGGTGGAAGTCTCTCGAGTCGACCCCCGACAGATGGTGTGCCCGGCTGGGAGTTCGGCAAGCTGTAGCTTGGCGGAGGCAGCGGATTCGAATACGGCGCCGAGTCGAATTCAGTCCGAGAGTTTGTGCGACGTCGTCTCGGGGCTCTTTCGCCCGTGGGAGTCTCCATTTCCCTATACGGACCACTGACAAGCGGCTGCTGATGGGGATGTCCGCTTTCAAGAATAGGCCGGCTCGCAAAGGGGACGGCACTTCTCGGTGTCGGACTCGGAGGCCCCTGGTACGCCAGCTCGGAGATACTCGGTGTGCGGTGGACGACATCCCGCAATCGGTTACGATCTGCCCGGTAACGCTCTCTTTCTACCTTGAGCTCTTGGATTTGCCTCTCGAGATCCCGATTGTGCGCTTGCAGCTTGTCTATAGCAGCCTCTTTCTGCATGTCCTTGTCTTTCTTGCGTTGTCTAAATCTCGCTGATGCTCCCGCATTCCTCTGTCTTTTCTCGTCAGCCTGTCGGGACCCATTAGTTTTGTCGATTGTGAATGTAACCGGCTCGCCCCCAGGAGTTGCGAATACTAGGGTAGACTGTTCCTCTGGCATATCGCCACCCCTCCCGCCTTGTTGTGCGCCACCCATCGATGGCCACCGAGAGTCCGGGGGAGCCAAAGCTGGAAAGCCACGACCTGCAGGTGGAACGCTGGTGGCATATGGCGAAGGCGGCAAGGCTTGCGGTCGTTGCGAACGGTCTAAGGTCTCGTGTGGGCGCGAGAGATCTTGCATGGACGGATTCGCTTGGCTGATGATCGTTTGCGACAATGAGCGTGATGGTGTGCTCGACCTCGAAAGATTGCCAGACATCTGGTTTCCAGACAATACAGCGGCACTCGGACGCTGGAGTGGTTGACCGGAGTGATCTGGAGGCGATCTAGAGCCACCGTCGCCCCCGGGTCTACTTTCGCTTGCCATCGAGGATGTCGAATACAATGGCGATTGTACGGTCGGGTGCATCGTCGATGGTCCTTGGCCCATGCCGCTAACTCTGGGAGACCGTGGAGTAAGATAACGGCGTGGCCCGCTGAGTGCAGGCAGCGGCTGAACGCTGCCTGGCGAGCCTATTGCAGGTGTTGATCCTGTTGCTGATAAAACGTCACTACTAGGACGCGATATCTCGTGCTGGACGGGAACGCCGTGGCCTTGAAACAACAGGGGGCGCTGCGCAGGACTCGTCGCATAGTGAGTCGTGACATGGGACATTCGACTCGCACCACCCAGCGAAGGATGGCCCACGGACGGAGGAGGAGCCACGGCACTGGGCTGGGAAGTGGGATGGTTCAATATGCTGTGAACACCCAGACTTCTCTGCACTGGCTGTGACCATTCCCCATAGGAGCGGACGCTGCTGCTTTCTTGAGAGCCGTCTTCCGAAGAAAATTCGCCACCTCCCCGCAAGTTTGATCGATGTGTTGCCGGAGAATTGGGCCAACTCGACCTCGGAGACCTCCATAGTGGTGGTGAAGCTGAGTGAGGCGCAGGTCTCTTCTGCGACATCGAGACCTGTGCCTCAACGGGGAGGTGGTCTTGAAGACCCAAACATTGACCACTCTCGTTTCGTTCTCGTCGGGATTTGCTGGCTGTATCTGCGGAGCTGGTACCAAGGTTTTTCTCGTCTGGTCTGGCCCAGCCCGATCCGAAGCCGTGATCAGTCGTTCTGGCTGAATGGACGGGGCGGCCAAGCGGCTGAATAGAATAACGCTGGCCCTCGGAGACAGCCACGGCGAATGAGTCTCGCGGAACTTCGCGGAAGTAGTCGTATAAAAGTTTCTTTGGATCCGGGAGTGAAGAACAAGCAAGGATTTGATCGACAAGCTCGGGTTGCCTCAAGAAACTATGCCGATGCTAGTCGAGGTGACGAGGTTGAAGTATATAATCTGAACAGTCGTCTCTTGTCGTCGAATCAGACACCTGCTATTGCTGGGCAGGTTCTTGGTAGGTCGTGGTGTGACGAGGTTTTATCGTAAACATGCGAGTGAATAGCGATGCCCAACTAGATATGGTTCGAAGATGGAAGAGAGGCGGGCACCACACCAGAAACAGTCTGCCGGTTGCTCCTAGAATCTAGCGGTAACTCGGGCTGAAGCGTTGCAAGGTACAACAAGAGGCAGAGAAGCCCAAGAGACGAACAGGGACTAAGCCAGAAATGCAAATCCTGGGTAAGGTACAGAGTGGTGGGCCAGTCATAATCTTTAAGACAAGCCTTGTGTACTTCGTACTTGATGGGCTCAAGTCGCCGGCACGCGTGTAAGGAGTGCCCCCTGGGCGCTTCTTGCTTGTCTAACCGGAAAGAAGTACGAGATGACCCCGGCTCGTAATTACCAAGTTTTGATCACTTTTGATAAAGAGCAAAAGAGAAAACGGTCCAGATGACTGGCTTCGTCTCAAAAGTATCACTGTTGAGAACAGCTGAGCCCCTCGAAAGCGATGATCAGCTCAGTTCTATGTCTCTGTGCTGGGATGGCTGTGTATACCAGGAGCAGGTGAAAAGAAAATAAAGAAACAGGTATCACAGGGAGGTCAGTATGCTGTTGAGGTATTTGTCGTGACAGTATAAGTGGTCACGGCTTGGGTTGGACGGAGTTGTTTCCGGGGGGCTGTATGGCTTATTAGTTTCTGGATACCGACTGGTCAGTGTTCACAGAGAATATCGAAGCGCAGGGAAGGATCTTCCTTATCAGACCTTGCACTCTCCAACTAACCGATTCAGGCAATGAAGAACATACGGGGCCGCTCCAGAGAAGCAGTCGAAGACGCCGTAGAAGCAAGCCATTGAGATGGGCTTGGGACGGTGAACGGGGTGCAGGATACTTCAGGGGCCCCCATGTCTAACGTCTTAAGACCCATGTACACACGACTAGGGCCGTGAGGTGGTTCGTTGGTACCCATAGATCCGGGGGGGTCTCCCCATGAGGAGTTCCTTTTTTTAAACTCGCTGGTTCGTCAGAGACCAGAAGGGCAACATGGCATCAGAGCAGGGCACCTACGGTCGGTCTGTCGGTAGGCAACCCAGGTAGTCTAGGGCACGGTACGTTCAAGATCACTTGCTTGACCGCTTTACTGCACGTCACCTTGAGGCCCCTTCGGGGTTCAAGTGGTGTATGTAGCCCAACCATGTAGCAGCAGCACTGGCAGACTTTGCATAGTGTTGGCCATGGTTGATATGTGAGAATATGAGAGACGGTAAGAGACTGGAAGGCCATCCATCCGATTGGAAGCTTCTCGCGCGATTCCAGAGTGATATACTGGCAGCTCTAAAAGTCGATCGCCGAAAGATGTCCATGTGGCTGGAATGACAATCTGGAAGGAGACAGCGCCGCAGCAGTGCCGTGGCCAAGAGCAGGGTGCATATTGCCATGAACCACCAGGTTTGCTGAGGACGCAGCTGTCGATGACGAACAGAGAGACTGATGGTCGCTTTGGTCGTTGTGGTGCCCCCACGAGAATGATCACAGCCTTGGTAGGAGCCGGATGAGGATCTAAGCAGATCCATTCTCGGTGGAGGAGAGGTAAGCAGCTGTGCTGTACTTTGTAAACCGCGGCTTGCAGAAACAACAGGTCTGCTCGTATTCTTCTGTCAACAGTCATTTGAAGTCTACCCCAGATGGAATTCAATACCAGCTGAATGGCATGGAATCACTGGTCGTCATAATACTATAGGTCCAACCGCAGCTCCGAGAAACGCTAAGCGACGATCTGCCTGAAACGGGGAATAGACAATGAGTCGGTTGCTCAGAGTTGCCCACTTTGATGATCTAGGCATACCAATGGCCAAGGTTAGATGGTCAATCTAGATGCGCCCAGGGAGGGCAAAATGCGTGCTCGACGGCCTAAGTGAGTGGGCATGGGAGAGAGAGAAAGGCTGGCCGGAGGGAGAACGGCAGACATGGGTAGGTAGGTAAATAGTGACTAGGTAGTCAGTCCGCCCACTCGCTCGACTCACCTCACTCGAAGAAGAAGAAGAAGACGACGATGCGGTGTGGAATCTCGGTACTAGGGGATCGCATCATCTGCTGCCGCCGCGGGCCTGGCGGGCTGCTTGGTTGGCGGGTGCTGCTGGCAGGTCCGAGTGATTAGTGCTTCGATACAGGCCAGGATCAGTCAAGGCCGGTGGGTATAGGGATCAATCATGTCAGAAACTTATTGCTTTACGGGATAGTGCAGAGGCTCGGATGGAAGCCAAAATAAAAAAAGGTGGTGTGCTTGACTTGTCTGGATTACGGCACGTGGCGGCACCTAGGGAGCACCCACCCACCGACCCACGAGCTTTTCTCAGTTCGCTCTGGTTGCTAACAGGGGAAGGGAAGGCGCAATGGGTGCAAGTAAGTAAGTACACAAACTACTACGTATGTATGGTATGTACGGTAAGTACACCATCAATCCTAGCAGGTCTGGTACATAGCGTGCTCGAGTGCTGCTGTGTTAACGACCGATGACTGGCCGCCAAATTCATGTATGTCAGGGTAGCATCTTGTATTGAGGTATGTGCGTACCGTCTGCTGCTACTACAGAGTGAGTAACAACTAGCGCAAGTGAGATCAATAGGAAACTCTGGGGCCGAGGAAGGGATCATGGAGCGAGAGCCAGCTGCTGCTGTGCCCCGGGTGAATTACGGGTGTCGTTCAGCATCTACGCGGTAATAAGTAGAAGTGCAGGTCCGGGTTCCAGGGCTCAGAGGAGAGCAGAGCACCAGCCTTGGGATTGATGCCAGTCATAAGTGACAAGAGGGTCGGTCGTCTTAAGAGGAATCAAGTCATGTCCTGGCCCAGAGTTTGCACCTAAAAAGTACCGAGATTGGAAAGTCGACGACCCACCTCACTTCATTGGTCGGAATGGACGGCGGGAACGCCGTGGCAGTATGCGTATCTCGCTTCAAAAGATGTGATGGCTTTTTACGAAATTGAGGCTGCTTGGTCATGTAACGAATGTACTGTGAGCGAGTATGACTGAGATTCCTACTCGGCTGCTTATGATTGTCATTATCACCGGAGCAAGGCTCTCCAATATGCGTACACTATGGTAGTACGTACACGACCACTTACATGCGTACCTACCTACTGTAACCCACATTACCGATGCTGCCAGGCAGTCAATTTCTACATTGGGTAGCTCTGCCTGTTGTTACCTCTGCTCAAGCGATGCGTCCTTTCGATCAATGCTCCGCCGTCTGTCATGCAATGCTACCATATAGGCCGCCTTGTCTCAGCCCCGGCCGATCTTCTCAAAAATAAACATTGTCAATGAGTGGCGTTGGGAAAAAAGTATGATTTTGATCATATTGTGGCACAAAGACACCCCGTTTCGGAAAGCTGTACCGGGAATAGAGTAGAGTTCATGAGAACCGCAGACATGCATGCATTCATTGAGTGGTTGATTGATTTGTTAAACGATGTACGCAAACATTGTATCCGGCGAGGAGAATTCCCATGCGCAATGTGATGAAATTATACCACATACACACGACCGTAATAGTAACGGCATGTAAGTAGGTAGGCTGCAGGGACCACGAGATTGCTGCCAGGCTGATCAGCAGGGTTCCTAATGCGCAGACTTCGCCGGGAAGGCCTGCGGCCAGGTATGCGGCCGGACTGCCATGCCAGCCAGCCAACTCGAGCGAGCGAGCGAGCAGCAGCAGCAGCGATGTGCGAGATTGCGAGAGCACCTGAACTCGCATGCCCATCGCCGTCCCGAGATGAGCACCCAAACAGAAATCGACCTACCTTACCGTACCTGGGAAACACACACACACACACTACAGAGTACATACATCCATAGTGGGCGCAAGGATCACCTGGGCGGGTGCGCACAGCACGCAGGCCGCGGCAGGCCAGCACCGACACCCCGGGAACCCAGCGGGCTGGATGAGAAGCCACGGCCTATACTAGGTTTGGACTAGCAGGTCGCACGCTGTCTAATGCCTAATAGTGTATCCGCTATCAGCTAAAGTATTGCCTGCCACCAGCGCTTCCAAGCCTGTTGTCAATCCGGGGGGGCCTCTTTCTTTCATTCACCTGGATGGATTCGCTTACCGTACTTGCCGTGTAATAATAAACGCTATGCACGTCCTCGAGTGGGTTCGTACATCATTTCTCACCTTACCTACGAAGGTATTTTTCAAAACTATATCTCATGGTCCGAGCTTCTCACCAGGTACAGATCCCTTGATACTGTGTAATATTTATGCCATCCCAGACCACTAACTAGGGGCAATTCAGTCACTAAAGCCGTAGATCAGCTTACACGACAAGGGTAAAATGACACTGTACAGGCAGCACGGGCCATGAGATATACTTTTGAAAAATGCCCTCGTACGTCGCATCGACCTTCTCTGCCACTGCAGATAATTCCGCACGGCGGTGTGCTCTATATGCAGCAAGCAGTATGTATGACCAAGGGGAGCGCAACAGCCATCCATCTCTCCCTCCGTCTGTCTGTCTGCAAGTCAACAACACACCTGTCGGCAGGACGGACGGGCAACATCTCATTGCAGCTGCAGCTGACGGAGCACCGATGATGACCAGATTGCGCATTGCCCGGGACATGGCGCCAGGGCTGTCCTGTCTCCTCGTCAACCCAGGCTGAGTGGCTTGTGATAGCTCAATGTCGACTTCACAGAACGCGGAACATCTTACGAGAGATGCCACTAGATACATGCATACGACTGGACGACGACACACACCCCCAGGGGCCACCTCGGACAGGGTTACCGCAGTCCGTGTCGTGCATGGTCACGAGCGGGCGCCGGTCAGGAACTTATTACTACGACTTAAACCACTGGCCATGTTGCTCACCCCGTGCTCAGCGTTGTAATTCGATATTATATCAACCAAGCCCATAATTTATCTCTGAAATGAGCTCCCCTGCGCCGCCCACCCCGGAGAATATCAGCTTTGGCGAGACGCCGATAGATCTGTTTTCCGGCCCCGATTGGTCACCGATCCAAGTCTGTTTCTGGTCGAGGGTTCGATGGATCATGTCGTCTCCAGAGCCGCCCTGCTGGCTAAGCAGCCGCAACACGTCATCCCATCCGCAGTGGGCGGCTTGTATCTAGTGTAATAAGTATGTAGTGTAGCCTACGAGGTACACCACCACACTACATGTAAGTAATAGCCTAACATGCTTCGTATACTGACACTGGCAACTGCAATTGCAATTCGTCTGCTTTGTCCAGGTGCGACCACTACGACCTGCAACTGGTATGCCTTCTGTGTGGCCCCATGGGCATTTGAGTTGCGCTCTGCTGCCATGCCCAAATTGCCCCCCTCCCAAAGCATAATGTGAGATGTCGAAAGAAGCGAGGCTTCCGAATGCGGCCCTTGGGACGTCTAGAAGAGGATCACGAAGAGTACCTCTGTCACCGTCTCCATCGCCAGGTATGCACTCACTTGCGCGCCAACCCCGGTCTCTGCCAGCAGGAGGATCACATCGTTGGGCATCGAGCTAGCAGCGGCATTGCTACCCGGAATGAGTGGACAGCGAACCCTGCCCGTGGGCGTGATGGGCGTGGGCGTGCGAGCGTGGGACGTGGGCGGCATGGGATTTGGGTCGGGAGGGTCAAAGCACCAGGTAGGTAACCGTTTACCATGGATTGTCGCTATTGCTATTGCTCTGCTTCTCATTTTCCACTGCCTAGTGCCAGTGCCAGGTGGGTTTCACTCTGTACACAACATACTATCCGCATGGAAGTCGATCCCTGACAGTACATACAGCATGCTCCAGCTTCGTAGCATCTCCAGTCATCACTCTTCCATCGGTTCTTCGCTGCAGATACGGAGTCCACGATACATACGGACCCAGGACCCTGTCGCAGCGAGCAGGATCCTTAAGCTCAACACATGGTTACATGCCTACCTACTGTATAGGTAAGCAAAATGTCACCTCGGGCTGTTCCTACTTTTGTGTGACAGCTCTGACTTTTCTTTTATTTATTTTTTGTATTTTATTCTTGTTGCTTGTCTTTTGTTTTTTCCTTCCCTCAATCCCCTCCGCCTGGGCGTCCACGACCATACGACAGTCACCATGTCCTGGCGCTTAGACAGATTGCTCCCTTGCTGTCCAAGTCTCCCGACAACCGATGATCACGAAGATCGTTGACAGGGCATACACCGGTGCTCTGGGTCCGTGGCGGATGCCGAATAACACCCCCCTACCCAGCTACACTACCTTGCCTACCTGGGCAATATGTACCACACCAGAGCCTAGAGAGCGCAGAAACGGGCAAGACGGGAGAGCTTCATTGACACTACGACGTGGGAGAAAAAACTAAAAGACTATGGCATGCATCTGCAGCTAATCTCTCACTGCACCGCTGGCTCGGCTAGGCAGTCTCCGTTCAACCAGCGACCCCTAGCTCGTCACTTTCTCCGAATCCCCATCCTGCTGCTAGCATAGTCATAACTAGCAATTGGCAATGATCCCACGTCCACAATTTCATAGTTTGTAATATATCATATGGTCTATAGACAGGGCTTTAAAGTTCAAGTCGTCTACCAGGCCTTGCGAGAGGGCCTGAAAAGGACTCAATCTCTCTCCAATTGTGGTGATGCTGGACATTGTTTGTGATACTTGGTACTTATCGACACACTGACTGACTGGGTGGGCAGGGCCAGGAGCAGCCTCGTCAAATGTTGCACGCAATGGCACACTGATCGAACCACGCTTATTGAAGGCTCATGATGAAATCAAAGCCAATTCGAAATGCTGCAACGCGATTGCTCAGCTCAAGACCCCAGGATACCCTCCATGAAGTTGTGCTTGGTGTCACAGCGTAAAAAAATCAGATAGTGATCACCGGTGTCCCTTTTGAGACACGCGCGCACACACGCACATACACCACCACACTTTCGCAGCCGCACGATCACGGCGTCTCATGGATAGATATCACATGCAGGAGAAGAAGCAGCAGCAGCAGGAGGAGAAGCAGCAGCAACCATCGCCAAAAAGACACGACGAGACGTCCAAGAAAGACTGCTATCGTTTCCAACATTAGTTTTTCATCTACTGCAATAGGCGCGCTACAAACGGCCAAGTCTATTGGCATAGTCACCTTAGCTTGTCGTTGTTGGCCACCTAGCTAACACATCGCGTCGTGGCATGCATATAGCGCAGATCATGTTCGAGCACCGGGCGAGCTGGGGTAGAGCAGCTGCTAACCAACCTCTAACCTAGAGATATGCGGGACGGCACGAGTACGGTACGGTATGTAGTATGTACCCCTTCCCTCCAGACCTCCGTCTCTCCTTCGTCTCCTCCAGATGCAGCCAGGTCATGCCCTGTTGGGGGCTCTGACGATGGCAGCAACCACCAGCAGCAGCAGCACCAAGTAAGGTTAGGCAGGTATGAAAATGCACATACAATATGCACTACCTACGTACAGTAGTGCTGGCTAGGGATGTGCTCCCGCTTGCATTGGCCTTTAATAAGGCTCCCACGCGACGCCGACATCCTTCCAAGCTGCTGGGATGGAAAAAGCAAAGACTGCCTGCCAAGTGATCTACCTACTATCCCCAAATACATAGTACTCGGCAATTCTTCTTGGGCTCGTTGGGGTCTTTATTCTTGCATTTTTCATCGGCAAGTCGCGGGAAAATTCGCTCGAGGGAGACGAGAGAAGGGGACTGATTGCATAGAGATGCCAGATCCATGCACATTACGTCTCTCTCTCCCTCTCAGCCCGGCCCTTCGTTCGGCAAGGCTTGACATTTGTCTCATCCTACGGGCACCATCTCGTCTCTGCGAAATCTTACCTGTCGATTTCGGGCTCCTGAGCTCCCGACCTCTGTGGGGGGTTCGCCGTGCTCCCTCCCATGCAAAGGAATGAATGGATGCTCCGGCCCTGGCGTATTCGTTTCGTGCTTTCTGGTCCGGCATGCAAATCAAACCTACCAGAGAAGTGAGCCCAAGACAGACGAAGCGGTCAAAACATTGCCGCACTGCACGCACGCGAATAATACACGGTACATACCTACCAACCACCCCTGGAGGGGTTCCACATACTATACCATCATTGACTTCTATACGCGCGAGAAAGACAGAGAGAGAGAAACGAAACCACACGACGACCCTGAAAGTCGCTGGGCTGGCCGGCCACTGTTTGGGCAGACAATGCAACACTATTGGAGACCCCGCGTCCAGTTCCGGTATCCGCGGCCGCGGGCTTTTTTCAAACTTGCGGTCTGGTCACGTCACGCAGCGCAACACGTTGCTAGTGAGTGGCCATGTAGTGGGGGAGGATGGGCGGCGTTGTCCGTTCGTCCATATCCATATGACTGAACTATCCGTACTTGACCCCATCTGCCTGCTGCTGAGCTGTACTATCTCGTCGTCGCCCGTTCGTCGTCGTCACCAAAGAAAGGCTGCCAAGTCATCGTCCGCCTCTTTGTGTCTAGTTTTCTAATCTAAGACCAACCCAGATCCAGATAGGACGCGCGAAAACTCCGTCGTCGTCGTCTCTTCTTCCCACTTTAGTTCGCTCTGCCCGAACACCGTTTCTGTTACCACCAAACCGCACTATGCCCTGCAAAATGCCCACATGGATGGACTGGAACGCACCATCTACTTTGTTGGCCGGCGCCTTTACTTACCAGCAACGACCATTCGTATAACCCAGCTAGACGTATCTATTTGGCCATGCATCCTTCTTGTGATGCCCGCCGGCCCCTCTGCTCACCATGGTACAACGAACATGTATCAACCATGGAGTATATCAATATAACCGTCGATGCTGGCTACTGTATGAATTGAACCGAAATTCCCGGAGAATGCACACACGGGTCGACGGAGAAATGTCGTTACTGCGGCGCGAAGGCCCGCATTCCGGGTGGCAGCACGTAGGAAAAAGAGAAGGAAAAACGCCCGCAAGTCAGTAGTAGGCATACTTGAAGGCCCGTCACCGTCCAGACGAGGTCCCGACGAAACAAGCCCATCATTGTACATATAAAAGAGATGAAGATCTAGTAGACTCGAAAGATTCCGGGTGTTTGACATTGTTGATCGTTTTCCCTCTCGGAAGCGTGCCGAAAAACTTGCGATTTTGAGAGATTCGAGCCGATCCGCTCCGAGAACCGCCCGCATCCCCACCGGAGCAGTAGCACGGCGCGGCGGGACCCTGATTGAGGCTCTAGGAGACCCAAAAACCCGGGAGCTTTTGATCTTTCCTGGCTCCCTCCTTTTTGTAAAGACGAGGATTCTTTTTCAATCGCTAGAATATCTGGACTGAGGAAAGCAGACGAGCAAGAAAATCCGAGTCGGCAGTAGTCAAAACGAACAGCAAAAAGCAAAAAGGAAGCCAGCCAGCAGCAGCAGCAGCAGCAACCATGTCGGACAGCACGCTGCAGGAGTGGGAGGTCAAGGAGCCGTGGATCAAGCTCCACTGCGCGCTCGGCGAGGGGCCGTACTACGAGAAGGCGACGCACCGGCTGCGCTTCGTCGACATCATCAAGAACCGGCTGCACACGGTGGACCTGGCGGCGGGCCCGGCCTCGCTGTCGACGCTGCAGCTCGGCGTGCGCGTCGGCGTCACGGCCGACATTGACGGCGTCGACCCCCGCGACCGGATCCTGGTCGGCGCCAAGCACGGCGCCGCCGTGCTGCACCGCGCAGAGGACGGCGGGCGCGTCGAGTACCTCACCAGGTTCTTCGCCGAGGACAACGCCCGCATCCGCGGCAACGACGGCGCCGTCGACCCCCACGGCCGCTTCTGGCTCGGCAGCATGACGGACTTTGGCCACGGCCCCGTGCAGCCCGAGGGTGAGTAGCAAGCAGTCCTCGTCAATGCAACCCGCCTCCCTCAATCTGTATACTCGCTAACGCTTCCCCCCGTCCAGGCGCCCTGTGGCTATTCCAATCCAGGGACCCCGGGCAGTCCATCAAGGGCCCCGTGTCGATCCCCAACTCGGTGAGCTGGTCGCCGGACAAGAAGACCATGTACTTTACGCACTCGTCGTCGCGGGTGATCCACGCCTTCGACTACGCCGAGTCCCCTCGGGGCCCCGCCGTGTCCAACGAGCGCGTCTTCTTCAGCTACGAGGGCGGCGGCGAGCCCGACGGCCACCGCATCGACGCCGAGGGCAACATGTGGTGCGCCGTCTACGGCGACGCCGTGGTGCTCAAGATCTCGCCCGACGGAAAGCTGGTCGGCCGCATTCGCATGCCCACGCGCAACATCACCTGCGTCGAGTTCGTCGGCACCGAGCTGTTCATCACGACGGCCGGCATGGAGGACGGCCAGGGCACGCCCGAGGAGGTCGACTTCAGCGGCGGGCTGTACCGGGTCGACGTCGGCGTCCGAGGCCAGGAGCCGCACTTGTTTAAGCTGGACGCGTGAGGGGCTGTCGTTTTGTTCGGAGGATGATTGGCAGGGAGGAATGGGTTTGGTAAAAAAGTAACCACTGGTCAAAAATATCAATTATCAAAATGAAGACTCCTTCATTTTCTTTTTTACAGTCATAAGCAGTTCTGCAGATATGAGACCACAAACTTGCCGGGTGTCCTTGTTTTCATTTCTGTAAATCAAGGAAACAATGTGGCTTCATATCATGCTATGATCCTTGCAACATCATTTGTGTACGAATTGTATATTGTCTATTTTCTCAGGGGAACGCCTTTCCTAATGGCCTCGGCAACACTATTTCAAGGCGTTGAAGCTCATGCTTAAATTGAGTCACTAAGCGGAGGCTAAGAAGTGTAACTCAATATCATTGTCTCAAACGAGACAGTTTATATATTTAAGCTTTCCTAATTCTGAATATCTCTTATTTACCGATATATCACGTGTTTATAAATCTTGTGCATTCTGTTGTATACGATCGATCAAGCTGAGTATGGTCGGTTGCTGGTGTGGTGATGTAGAAAGAGTTGCATTCACAGTATGTAAATCCGGGTTTCCGCCTTCCTCACAAACAACCTCACAAGGTATACCGGAACCCGTGGCTGAGCACAAGCGGGCCGGCCCGGCCCTCCTGCACGATGTCGTCGTCGTGCTTCTTCACCAGGTCGCCGCCCGCCTCGGCCTCGGCCTCCTCCCGCCGCCGCGCCCCGCCCTCGAGGGCGTCGAGCGCGCGGTTCTCGCGCGCGAGGCAGAAGCGCAGCGCGGTCGCGAAGCAGACGGACGCGAACACGAAGACGGTGTTGGCCGTCATGGCCGGCAGGTACCGCGGCCCGCTCGACTTGTCGTACATGTACGGCGAGTAGATCTGCGCAAAGTTGCCGACCATGTTGGCAAAGGCGAAGGCCGCGGCGCGCTTCTCGAGGGGCCGGGGGATCTGTTTCACATCGGAAAAACGCGAGAGGGTCAGCCTCGGTGGTGCTTTCTAGAAGTAAAAAAAGGTCAAAGTCGTGGTGTGTGGAAAAAAGAAACTTACGGTAGACGAGATCCAGGCGTACGTGACGTTGAAGCTGCCGTAGACGCCGCCGAGCATGAGGAACAGCGAAAAGTACCTCGGCGCGAGCGTCGTCGTGCACGCGGCGATGATGTACCCGACCATGCCGATGCACAGGGGCCCGATGAGATGAAAGTACCGCTCGGCGCGGCGGTCGCTCGAGATGCTCACGGCCATGGCGACGGCGGCGGCGAAGACGTAGGGCGGGGCCGTCAGGAGCAGCGACTGGACGCTCGAGAACTCGAACGTCGCGACCAGCGTCGGGATGAACGACGTCACGGCGGCCGCCGTCGTCTTGGTGATGACGACGGCCGTCAGCAGCCACACCTTGTAGTCGGCGAGCGCGAGGCGGATGCCGCGCAGGACGGGCCCGCGCTCCTCGTCCTGGAAGCCGCTGTGCCGGTGGAGGCGGTCCCGGGCGACGGCCCGCTCCCGCTCCGACAGCCACCGCGTCGTCGCTGGGAAGTCGGGCAGCAGGAAGATGGAGCACAGGGACAGGAAGACGGTCGCCGACCCCTCGATGACGAAGAGCCACTGCCAGGCGTGTAGCCCGCGGACGCCGTCGAGCCCGTACTGCACGCCGGCGCCGACCAGGCCGCCAAAGGCGCTGGACAGGAGACTGCCCGTGTAGAGGACGGCCGTGCGCGTCGCCAGCTCCTTGGGCGTGTACCACGCCGACAGCAGAAACAGTGCGCCGGGAAAGAAGGGGGCCTCGAGGAAGCCGAGGAAGAAGCGACAGGCGACCAGGCCGTGAAAGTCTTTCACGGCGGCGGTACATGCAGATACGGCGCCCCTTGGATATTCATTAGTTTTGGCATGAGGCCGGCCCCATTGTCTGGGACATCGTGAACAGACTTACCAGAGAGCCATGCACAGAGGCAGGTATATACTGGGCCGCACTCGAGTGAGTATCATATTGGACGGAATCTGCAGGGCAATATATCCGGCAAACAGCACTGATATGGCGATATTGTATTCGTCCCCGACCAGCCCAAGGTCGTCGTCGATGCCCTGCACGCGAGCATTCGGGAGTGCTTGACGGTCAAGGTAACTGTATATCAGTGAGAAGATGTCACAAATACGCACGATAAAGGTGTGCTACGGTCTTCCTTTTTTTGTGAGATTGGATTGCGCTTACTTTAAAACGATCATGACGACCAAGACCGGCATGAGCCTCCAATCGATCTTCCGGACGAGCTTCTTCTCCAGCTCTTGGTACTCGGACTCATCGCTGGGCAGCAAGCTTGGTGGTACGTTCCCGGCGCTGTTGTCCTCTTCTTCCGCGCGGCCGGCGGCCTCTACCTCGTGAGCCGGTACCTTGGACGGTGAAGTCATGGCCGGGAATGACGACCTTGGACTGGTCGAGGTTCAATGGCTAGGTCTGTATACCTGTGGCAATAGTGACTGAAGTACGAACTACAGCTCAAAGGTACGGACTATACAACAAGAGAAAGTTGCAATTGTGTGTTTTCGAGTGTCCATCAATAGAGCGGTTGTCAAGTTGACAAGTGAATGCGAGAGAAGTCATGACTAGGATGTTTCTTTTCTGCTCCCACTTTCAACGGTTGTACGAATCGGAGCCATTCTCCGGTCAATTCCCGTCGTGAACATGCATACAGAAGCTGCAATGCTCGCTGATTATGTACCTGTCGACTGGTTTTGTGATCCACTCCATAATGGCTAACCTCGGGGACACCAGCCAAAGCGTGCGGAGAAGATAGAAAAGTCCCTGGTATGTATTCAGCAATCGGCGAGTTATCTCCACCCCGCATTGGCGACAGACCAGTTGAAATGGGTAATAAGCCGGGGTGATGTGTAGTACTAGATGCAGAGACGGTGTCTGACCATGCGCCTGACCAAGCGAAGCCTGCCCAGGTAGGTAAAGGTATTGGAGATCCGGGCAGACAGCAAAGCATTCGTGATACAGAGTACTCTGCGCCGTGTTTTTCCCCGTGGGGCTACGCCGTATGTCTCTCACACGTCGAGATGATTTGGGATAGACACTAGAAGTATTGTAATCAGCACTTTCTCTGTTATATACTATGATCCTCACGATGATTGACATAGTTACCCATTCGGGTAGTCGTGGCTTGGTAACTCAGCTATAGACTCTTGGCCGTTGGCTCTCGGCCCTTGGCTGTGTCCACAGCTTGCGCCCACTCCTAGGAACTATAGTCACAACAGGGTCAGTCTGCTTTTCATCAGAGTGCTCCCTCGGAGCAGAGACACAAAGCAACAATGTATGAATGTTACTCGATCTATTTTTTGTCTTTGCATCTTCTACTTCAATGGTCGCTTATCCCGAAATTGTGGGTATCTTTGCTATAACAAAATGTGCGATTCGTCGGACGCGTACGCCCGCAGATCGTTGAAAAGGAAACATCTTGTTGCTTCTCTCATAGGACATAACGGCCCGCGCCGACGCTGTTCCAGTCGCGAATACCCCTGCCCTCCTCCAGCTCCACGCACCACCAGAGCGCTTCCTTTGCCTTTTCGAGCTGCCCACTCTCCTCGTGAGCTCTGGCCAGAGCAAACCACGCATCCGAATCGTTCCAGCCACTGCCGAGCCGTGTGAGCCCTGATAGCAGACCGTACGCCCGATCTCTGGCAGCAAGTCTGTCCACCAAAGGCAGCGACTTTGCCTTGTACGGAGCAGGGAGCTCTTCTGTCGAAAGGCTCCGGGTCGGTGGCTGCTGTTTGGGGGTTGCAGGAGAACCTGTGACCTCACCCAGACCTAGTGGTCCTGAAGGTAGAGCTGGAAGCGCCAGCACAGATTTCGGTCGCAGCGCAAGACTGTCATGGTTCGCTGTCGTTTCATCAATGTTGATAGGCTGTCCATCTGGCTCTGCAATGCCGGGGATAGCGGGCACAGGCGAAAGCACCTCGGCATATATATCCAGCAGTATGTTCGACAGACCCACGATCGCAGCCGCGTGATTCGCATAATGCATCAGAGCTTCTTCAAAGTCGGCACGGGCCTTGTATGGAAGGCCTTCGGCGACCGAGAGGAGACCAGTCTGTTTCACGTTAGCAAATGGCCTTTTACATTGTTGGATGAAGATGACGAGCAAATAGAAGGAAGGAAATGGAAGAAGTCATATGCGCTGTGAAAATACATACCTCTGCAAGAACATCGGCCCACAGCTCCTCGACGCTTCTCTTACCACCCCAGCCAGGGTGGCTGATACCGACAGTACCGGATGCATCTTTGGCAATATCTGCCTCCATTGACTCGGTGATCTTCTTAGCCTCACCAATAGCGTTTTGGCATTGTCTATATACCCCAGCGCGTCGGTAGAATGCTGCAATCATGAGCCAGACTTTGATCAAGATTGTCTGTCGCTGCCTTTTTGTCTGCTCGGCGGGGAAATGAAGCATAGGCAGCGTGATTGGTGGTGAAAGGGAATCAAGAGTAAAGGGCTCAGAGCCCGTGGTGGAGCCCTTGTACGAAGAAGCCGTTGAGTCATATCTCATCAATCCTCTACCCTTAGAAAAGGACTGCTGGCTGGAAATGTTGCTCTTGGTCTTCCAATCAAAGAAATCAGGCCTTTCATTAGCGGCGGCGTCTCCTAGAGGCGTAAAGTAAGCATCGCCGTCAGAAATAGTGGGCTGAGGAATCCGCTGAGCCGGTGGCCGACTGGTGCTTGCTGCCCGTCTTTGGCTGCTGCTGGGATCGCGCTTCTTGAGACTGTTTCCTCTTTTCATGGAATCGCTCCTCCGCCCGCGGACGCTGCCTGTTGACTTTCGGGATCGTGCGTCAGAATGGTCGACACCATCTTGAGTGATTTGAATTGCTGGCGTCGCGGACGCATCAATGGGTTCAGGAGCAACATCGGGCGATGCATTCTGAGCAGTCTGGGGTCGGTCTGCTGACACCGTCGTCTCTTCATCTACAGGAATCGATTCCCGAAGCTTGCTAGAAGCTCTAGCTCTGTTACCGAAAACACTGCCTCTAAGGCTCCGCAAGGTTCCGGCGGCGCTTTTCGGAGGAGCGACACTGAGAGATCGCTGGGTCGTGGCTGGAGCAACCGGCTGCAGAGTTCCAAAGAGTCTTGTGTACAAAACCAGTAGCTCATGACTTGCGTTGACGGCAACTTCTGGGCCTTCGAGCAGCTCCAAAAGCGCGAGCTGAGTCATTTTGACCTCGATGATGTTCTCCTTTTCAAGATCATCCATCTCGTCGACAAGGGCGCCTGGTTTGTTGTGTCCGTTCTTGGCTTCAACCTCATTGAGGTGGTCGCTTCGGTACTGGTGCTGCAGTCCTTGAGCCCCAAAGAGCACCACCGGATCACCGAATTGTTCAAAAGCTCCCTCACAAGCACGAGCAGCCATAACATAGTCCTGTCGTGCACTGAGAAGCAACGCCAACAAATGCCACAAAGGAATGAGCGAGCGCTCGTGCCAATGACTTCCAGCCGCTGGGATATACTCGGTTGACTTCTTGTTGGTCATGAGGGCCGCCTTGATAATGTCTATCGCTGTAGACAGTTCTCTGTGTTCTGCCAGGAGAAGTCCAAGAGTGAAGAGGGTCCTCACATCTGACGGATTCCCGGTATCTTGCGCCAAGGACTTTTGAAAGCTTCGAATCGCCTTGCTCTGTATTTCCGTTCTGGAGGCGGCATCATAGGTCATCCTAGCCCAATGGGCCTGCGATATACCGATCGCTTGCCACGCCAGAGCGTTGACCTTGGCCGAAATACGTGGATGAAGGACAACACCATTAGCGTTCTCCTCGGGGAGCGATGTGATATCTGCCGTATTGGACATGGGCGCCGGCAGCTTCTGCAGCATTTCTTCCAATTCGGCTCCTAGACCGTATGCTTTTTCAGCCTCTTCCCGGAAGCCGTACTTGCACAACGCTGAGATGGCGGCTGATATCGTCTCGAGCACGGTCGCATCGTCATCAAGGCTGGGCTCCGCGTGCCCAGTCTTGTCAACGCGCGCCTTTCCTTTTTTGACGATCTCCAGGTACGAGTTGAATGCCTTCAATGACAAATCGAATTCTGCAACGGCGAGGTGGACTGTGAAAAGATGGCGCAAGATGGCAGTCGAGTGAAAAGTTTTCGTCGCAGCTCGGTAGAGGATCTCGAGGACCCCACGACTCAGGGCGTCCTTACCGCCCTGAGGGAGATCTTGTTCATGCCAGTCCCGACCATTCAGTATGTTCCAGTTGCTGATGACAAGAGCGATGAATGCTTCAATCTCCTCACGCTCCTCGTCCGCCCGTGGGAACGGAGTTTCGTCCAGCAACAAGGCTTCGTAAGCAGCCTCGACCTTTTTCAGTTCCATGCGCAGTTGATTCCTCGCAGATGCCTCGTTAGTGACGGTAGGAATCTCCACAGTCGGGAAAGGGAGATCTTGATCCAAGATGGCGGAAAGAGCAGTGTAGTATTCGCGCCATACTCGTCTTCTCGGCACAGCTCCTCTAAAACCATGACCGCCGATGAGGGGAGTGCCCTGGCTCTTAGAAGTCTCCCAATAACGTGCCCACGAGCGATAGGGGGCCAGAACAGTCGAGTCATCCAAGCTTTTCTCGCCCCTCTCCAAAGCCTGCGCCTGCAGCATACAGAACTCGGTCAAGAAGAGCTCGGCCCAGAACTGTAGCTGCCTGCGCCCCTTTTGCGCACTCCAGACTCTGGTCATGGAACTCAAGGCGACCTCGAAGACGGCGAGCGCCTGTAGTCGTTCATTGTCCCGGGAAAGGCAGTTGGCCTTGAGATATGCCGCCTTGAGGGTACAGACCCGGGTCCACTCCGAGACCTCCTCGGGGTCTTGTTCCAGAACACTCGGCAGGCGTGTGACGGCAATGCTGTATTCTCCAACGGCCCAGTGAAGCCATCCCACGCAGACTTGCGCCTGGTACTTGTCCTCGTGAAAGGTGTGCTCATTGTCGATAGCTTCGAGGAGCTTTGGCAGAAGAGTTGTGATATCGAGGTCCTTCTGGGAGACGGCAGTGGAAGGACGCGCCGTTTGCTTTAGCTGGGCTTTGGTGATGGCATGCTCGGTTTCGGCAGTTGTCGCAAGACCTGTGTCGCGCTAGAGTTAGACCCGCTGCATCGTGATACGGCTGGAGGAGGAGAAGTAGGCGGTAGGTAGAATGTTACATTGTCTGTTGGGCGCATGTTTGCGAACCTTGCGCACCGCCTCGGGGACGGCATCCCAGTTGTCTTCGCAGCGAAGATTCTCTAGTTGTTGCAAGTAGATCTCGGCCTTGGATGGTTTCTGGAAAGGGCGACTAGACGTCAGCTAATGACAGATACAGTATGTAGGTGGATGATATCTATATAATGGAAGGGGAGATTGCGCGGCATACCGTCATTATGAAAGGGTAGAGATGAAGGGGTGGAAAAGGAACGGCAGATGGTATTGAGAGAACGACGATGCGCCTAAGCTAGCATGCTCGGGAAGAGGCAAGACAGGGCAGCAGGCGGGATGCTGTTCTGTAGAAAAAGATGGGCGGCGCTGTCAAGGCAATGAATGCAAGCAAAAATTCCAGGCAAACCCAAGAGAGCCTCTGGCCAACAAACACAAGTTGTGGTCGACGACAGCTTGAAGCCAGCGTTGAGAATGGGAAATAGCTGCAGCGGAGATCGACAAGACCCATATCCATCCAGGGGTGGCAGGGAAGTGACGTCCATTTCCACATGCTGGGATATTGGATTGGGGGGAGCTGGGGGGCATGTTTGGTTCAATGGTTCGGGGTGGGTTGCGACAGGCGGCACTGACAGTTGGCAGCTGGAGGCCCAATGGCGGTAAACATTGAGCACTCCAGTCATTGGATTCTACGTCGTCGGCTGGATCAGGTCTCTTTGGCATTGCGTACGTAGATTGATGGGCGCAACAAAAATGGGAGAAATAATATGACTTGACGAGAAATAAGCAACAAGGGCATCAAAAAAAAAATATTGGGCGTTGTATCGTTGCGCTTATTACTGCTACTGCTTCCAACGGTCACCGACATACTTTGGACTGGGTGGAATCGAGAAGTGTGCCATTGGCTAGCCAAATCCTAAAACAGACCCATCAATTCAATTCATGAGAAATGCATTTGGACTGGAGAACGGGGTACATGCACAATGTACCATATCTTATGCAGTACTGTTAGTCCCCCAGACCCACTAAAAAGTTGAAATCAACTCGACTTTTGCGTAACAGAGAATTACCAAAAGATCAGATATCCATCTCTTGCAGCTCATACTTACAATCTTGACTGATTGCAAGTTGCCGTCTTGGGAAGACAAGTGAGGATACTCTGACGGTAATAGTCAGGGCCTCCAACAAATTCTGGACATCATTTCTGGTCACAGAAAAAAAATCATATAAATCTCTGCGCATCGATAAATCTTCAACAATGTCGCTGATCGCTCTGCCGCCGGAGCTCCGCAGTATATGCCGGAGACTCACCACGGCCAAGACGGAGCAGCTGCCCGGTCTGCTCCCTTCATTGCTCAAGGACCTTCAGCGGTGCCAGCGCCCTCTGTCGGAACCGCAGGACGCCAAGACCACCTCGACCTCGTCTGAGGCGGCCGTCCTGGTGCACAAGCTGCGAACACACATTGGCACTCTCCTCAATGGGCGAAGCCTCGAGGGGCGTTTTGCTGCCGTCGCCCTGATCAAGACCTACATTGAAGTGGGAGGATGGGAGACCCTTCGCGTCTCTGAGCCTTGGGTGAGAGGCCTCGTATCAATCCTCCAAGTAAGCCCCGAGCATCTTTGGCCCCAAGATCCACCAAGCTCACATGTTACCAGAAACGAGACCCCATCGCGGTCAAGGAGCTCTGCGTCATCGTTCTTGTCAGGATATTCACCCTCGCCCACCAGTTCCAGACCCTGATTCGCGAGATCGTATCTCCTTTCCTGCCGGCGTTCGCCACTGCCTGTCTCCAGGTCTTGAAGCCCACGGGCGCGAGCAAAGCCACCGCAAAGGTCCCGCTCAGCTTTGCCGAGACCGTCATCGAGGCCTTCTCGGTGCTCATCCCTCTGTATCCCACCACGCTGCGCCCCTCGGTCGCACAGATCCGTGCCGTCGCTCAGCCGTTCGTCGCGCCGACCAGCTCAGACGACGAGCTCGTGCCATCGAGTCTGCAGGGCAGCAGCCGCCGGCTCCTCGCCAGGCTGCACATGACCGCGGCCAAGAACGGCGGCGCGGACGAGTGGTCCAAGTTCTTCCAGGGCCTCGTCAAGGAGTTCCACGAGACGGCGGACCAGGTCTTCCGATCCGTCCTGGAGAACTGGGAGTCCGCCGCGGGCCACAACAAGCAGCCTGCCAATTTCGACCTCGAGCCGGGCAACAGCAACGCGTCCGCAGAGCAGCTCTCGCAGTGGGAGGGTATACTGGCCGGCAGCGAGCGCATGACTGGTCTGCTCGGCAGCATGGCCGACTGTCTTCGCTGCCCTACCAAAGTGGCCGTCACGATCCCGGTGACCGCCATCACCGACTTGGCCGCGCGCGTGTCGTTGATCATGCCTCCCGTCCCCGGCAAAGACAAGAACGAGTGGACCCCGCTGAACCCGGCCGCCGGGAGAGAGGAGAAGGACGACCTGTGGGCCGTGTTCCCCGACATCCAGGTCGCCGTCCTGCAGCTCACCCGGGTCCTCGCGCAGAGACTGGGAGCCAACTTCATCCCCCTGGCCCAGGACACCCTGGACCAGGTCGCCCGCATGACGGACGCCAGCTACCGCCTGCCCGAGGTCCGCAGCGCGGCCTTTGCCCTGACCGCCGACCTGCTCCAGCTGTGCGGCCCGACGCGGTCCAAGCCCCAGGTGGACGCGCTGCAGCTCGTCACCATGGCGTGCTGCCGGGACCTGCTCGGCGCCGGGGGCCACATCAAGGCGCCCAAGCAGCAGGCCACCGCGACGACGCAGAACGGGACCAAGCCCCGGACCGCCTCGCAGAACGCCGACGCCTTCCTCAAGTCCAACGCCGAGGACGAGACCGTGTCCGTGTCCCTCGACGCCGAGCACGTCTCCTCCGCCGAGCGGCTGCTCACGTCCTCGTTCAGCCACCTGCCGCAGCAGCACATCAACCCGGACCTGCGGTCCCGCATGCTCCGGACGGCGATCCTGTGCCAGATCCGGGACGCCCAGGTCGCCAGCGTCCTCAACCCGGCCAAGGACAAGAACGGCCGGACCGCCCAGGTCATCCTCCCGTACCTCCACCAGCAGTTCCCGCGCGACGAGGCCGTCGAGATCCTGCGGTTCAACTTCCGGCCCGTCTACGGCGGCAGCGGCGGCAAGGGAGACGCCGCCCTCCTGGACGCCGACGACGACGACGACATGGAGATCGACGCGGAGGAGCCGGTCGAGCGGCCCGCCGACGGCTTCACCTTCGACCGCCCCTTCCAGGTGACGACCTCTTCGACGGCGTCCGTGACGGAGACGAGCTCGTCGGAGCCCGTGGTCGCCAGGACGGCGCCCCCGGCGCCCGCCATCGCCGCCGAGATCCAGCCCAGCCCCTTCCTGCCGCAGCCCGTGGTCCCGACGAGCATATTGGCCTCGCCGATGGCTGCTGCCGCCAGCAGCGTGCCTCTCAAGCGTAAGAGCGAGGAGGCAGAGGCCCTGGTCGCCTCGAAACGCGCCGCTGCCACGCCGGATCCCGGTTTCGGTAATACGGACTCCCTGGTCGAGGACACGCTGTCCAAGGTGGCGACCACGGCAGCCGCCGTGTCGTCAGCAGTGTCGTCAGCAGTGTCAACAGCAGTGGGCGCCAAGGAGGATGACGATGACAGTGACGATGAGAGCGTACATTTAAACATGGATTTGGACTCTGACGAAGAGGACGAGTGATTGTCTACAGAGGGAAGAGAATACAACGGGACTTTACACATCAAATATATGCCGATTCTGGCAAATGAATACACTGAAGAACAGTCACGTCGCTTGGCCACATCTTAAAAGTCATGAAATCTCTAATAGAACGTTGTATGTCTTGGTAGAATCAAATCTTTTGTTATATCAGCACTGGGCATCGTCAGCATTGCCTCCAGCTACGATGCCACCCTTATGAACGCCTAAAACACCTCTCCTAAGCGACGGGCCTTCTTCGCATAAATCACCTGTAAGGCACCCATAGACTCGCCTCATCCAATGTTTCGCCAGATCTCCTCGGGATATCGTGCTCGCACTAGAACAGACCATGTGATGTTGAATAAAAGCTTTCAAAAACGCCGAGTCACGCCTTTTGCGGATGCTCTTAAATGTCTTCTCCCGCTGGCCTTGTGTACGCTTCACACCAGTCTTTCTCGCTCGCTTTGAGTGCTCTTCTCGCTCGCTTTTATCTCCGCCACTCCAGCATCTATCCAAGCGTCTCCAGAGGAACCCATATCATGGAAAACCCAATCCCCCTCAGATGGAGAACTTTTGCGTCAGGCCCCGGGTAACCTCTAGATCCGCGGGATCACTGATGCTTCTCTGGCGCTCTGTCCTCCCCTCATCACCGGAGCTGCCTTCAACCTCCTCTTCCCCACTATCGTCACCATACACGATTTGCCTGAGGACACTCTTGTCAAACATCTCAATGGCCATGTGTCGGTCGCCCAGCCGGTAGTGGTGGTTCTCCAGCAGTGACAAGACGCGGCGGAAGAGTTTGGCTTGGCGAAAGCCGGGGGCTTTTTTGTGACGAAGTTGTAGTAGTTCCATCTTGGCTCGCTTGTACTGTACTATATCTCCAAGCTCGACCATGATTTCCAAAATCCGCTGGTTCGTCTCGTCTGGGTCTTTCATCACAGCTGGTGGGGTTTCGGTAATGGTCTTCTGCGAATCCGGAAGTACCACACGCGACGAAGTCTCGTGCTTCCAAGGCTGGTAGGAGAAAAATCTCGAGAGGTCCGTCGGCAGACAAAATCCCAGCGACGTGCCCAAGGGCGTGGTATTGGAATCCCAGCCCAGCTCGGACAATATCTCGAGCCCATGGACGGATCTTGATATCAGGCCCAGCACGAAAAAGGCAGTCCCGCGCAGACTCATGACCTCGTGCGCCTCTGCGATCTTGACAATTTGTTCCACCACATCCGTGGACTCGAGGAAAGGCGCTCCAAGCTCCATGGAGCCGACATTTCCCACCGCCCACATGCAACCTTTGACCTTGACCATGAGTTCGGGGTCATTGGCATACATACCATAGTCGCGGATTGTCGTAGAGAACTCTTCAAAGTGTCCCTTATCCTCTAGAAGTTTACATCCCTCCTTGGTACGCGTCAATTCGCGGTAGAAATGTGGTGGGACATGGTTGTCCTGATCAGCGTCCAGCTCGTCTTCATACAGACTGAGCCGGCCAGAGTGGTCGTCCGGACTCTCAACAAATGAGCGCGCCAGGCTGGCCTCTATGAGACTGACGTAGTTATCGTTTCGGCCCAGAAACCAATCATCCATCTCGTTGCTGATATAATCAAGTCCATCGAGGTAGTGGTAGCCGATGGAGGTGGACAAGAAACGGAGCAATAGAGGCGCTCCTATCTCCCCTAGGTGATCGAGAGCTGGCCGGCATTCGACAATATACTCCAGCAAGTGCTTGCTATTACAAGCCTTCTCGAGAATCTTGACAGCCGTGGCACAGACCTCGATTTCGGGATCATAGAGCTGAGTGACAAGGAGCTGAATAGCCCATTTCGCGTCGGAGACGATCTGGCCCGACGACGGCGACCGTTGGCCTGTAGCATACAACCTCAGCGCATTCGTTGCATGGATGCGAATCTCTTTGGTTCCTGCCGTCAGCGCTTTGGAAAGTAGTACGCGAGGGTGCCCTTGGAATGCGTAGTCGAAATTGGCTAGAATCAGTTTGATCAGATCAGGCCTCTGGTTGAAGTCAACGATATGGTAGATCATGTTGAAGATGCGCCAGCGTTCGAGCATTACTAAGCCATTTGGATCCCCCGTGAGGACGCCCAGCATGGGGAAATAACCACCGCACAGATAGTCGGTCAAGTAATCTTGAGAGAACATCGGGCGCTGTGCTGTCAAACCACTGGTCTTTATGTACTTGTCAGTATCAAGGTTGTAAGATATTGCACGACATACACAACTTACTGGATCGCATTGGGCAAGACATTCGGCAAGCTGTCGAAGCAGCTTATTGTCCGACAAGTACTTTCTGCCTTCTGTTGTTTGTAGCAGGGTATGCATCAGAGCACAACCAACTCTGATGTACTTCTGAGAATTTCGATGGCTCTTGGTGCCGGAAAATCGGTATTTAAACGGTCGGTAAAAGCTCATCAGTCTCTTCACAAACTTGGAAGCTTTGATGGCCTCTTCCAGCCTCTTGCCGTTGGTGAGAGGACCCTCAATCACCCTCAAAACAATATCCCAATTCCACTTCAGGGGATTCGAGCTTCCGAGGACAGCCGAGTCAATAAGAAGCTGCCTGAAGGTCGCATCGTCGGTATTAATCGAAGCATTGTTCTTGGGCGTGTCCTCAATAGAACCGACGTGGTCAAGCAAGCTGCTAGCTGGCAAGCCAAGACCTGCTGGTGATGACCGGAACAGTGTGCGACTGACGCTGCTGATCTGGTACACCACTCCCGTTGCGTTAAAACGAGTGCTGTCCTTGAACTCTACAGCAGCGGAGAATAGTTCTGGTAAGAGATGCAGTTGATTGCTCCAGACTGGAGGTAATAGTCGGCCTGCCAGTTTCAACACTTCGCCAATCAGCAACGTTGCCTTTCGCTTGAGTGTTGACGTGTCGGGTTCTTGAGCGATAACGAGAAGATTTGACAGCAAGCCCGCTTTGATGAAAATTGCAAGCAGCAAGGAAGTGTAGTGCTCGACAAAGTTTTGCTCGTCACTCTCTTCGTCGTAAGCCGTGGTGGCCTTGGTTGTACCTGACTTCAGACTGGCGACCCTTCCATATGTGGTCAACCGCCTTCCAGCCAGAAACGTTGTTGCCCAGGCAGGAGGCTTAATACGCAGAAGCGAAAAGAGCATGTCAATAACTGTCTCACGCACTGCTGTATTTGGCAGGGATAGACATGATATCAGCGCCTTGATGGCTCTGAAGTCAAACATGGACAGCGTCATGAGCCCCGACCACGACTTCAAGGCACCTGTTACAGCCTTTGCATTCTGTTTGACAACGCCCTCGGCGGAGAACAGGGTATCTGTGAATGCTGTGAACATGACCTCTAGGTCATATCCTGCACGCAGATATTTTCGAGTATGCGGCGCATTGAGTAAGAACAAGAACGCTGACGCCAAAGATTCAGGGGACTTGTAAGTCCCCTCCGCAAGGGCTTCAGACAAAGGCGCCAGGCCGCCACAGACCGTGAGTAGAGCAGGATCTTTGAGTAAGATCTCGGCCAGAGTCTCAATGCATATAGGTCGCAAGCGATCCTCCACGTGTTCGGCGACTGCTACTATGGTGCGCACCACAGCCCGTGAGATTTCTCGAACACCATCCTTGACGTCGAGAAAGGCACGCACAAACTTCAAGGCTTGCTCACGTTCGACGTCGGCCTTGCGATCCTTGGCCAACGAGACTACTACCATGTAATCCGTGTTGAGACTTCGTATCTTCCTCAAGGACGCAACGTCTGAGATGGCATAACGGATCATGCGGTATCCAGCAGCCACGACCTCCCGGCTGTCACTGAGGAGCATCATCTGCATGCGGTCGCCGAAGATGGACCACACCAAATCGTACTTTAATGTGGGATGTTTCTTAAAGAGCTCCACAAGGTTGTTGGCACGACCGACGTAGTACCCTGCTGTCAGACCCTCCTGTTCAAGTGCTTGCAGGATCTCGGCGAGTGCAAAAGTCGGGGATTGTTCCACAGGCTCATCGATATCAGAGCCGGCGCCGCTTCGTGATGCGCTTTGCGGGGAGCGTATTCCATTGTTGACGTTGATGTTGTTATTGTTATTGAGCAGGCCCTCACTTCGGTTCCTTGTGGGAGTAGCCGGAGTAGCCTTGATTCTTTGGACGTCGTCAATCTTTGCCCTGAGCTCTTTTATCTTCTGGTTGGATGTGTTGAGTTCCGCCTCGATTCTCTGTCTCTGGTCCTTGGTCTGCTTTGCTTTCTTGACGTTCAATGCTTCCAGCATGTTTTCACTCCCCTCGCGAATCTTCATTTCACGGCTGAGACAATCCTTGAGGTGATTCAAGTTCTTCTCGGCCACGGAGCCCTCCTCCTCATCTAGTTTCTCCAGAGCAAAGATGTCGGGTCGTGAACCAGTCCTGGATGCTGTCTGCCGCACATCCGGGTTGAAGCTACCAGGGGCCGGTGATGGCGCAAATGACGAGCCGCCCCTGCTGGGGGCATACGAGCTTCCCTTGCCTCCATTGGGGGCTCCAGGCGGTTGAAGGCCATCTCTGTCCAAGCTCGGGCGTCCCGTCGCAATCGAAGAGGTCAGAGATGATGTGGGTTGTGGCGCGAGTGACTTCTGAGTCGGCGTCGCATTCGTGCTCAGCATTGTGGCAGTCCCAACTCAATGTCCACCCTCCGGGACGTTACCCACGAGCGGCTCATTCGACTTGTGTTTGCATAGGCGGTAATGATGGCGCGCCCAATTTCACCAGATCCTAATTTGCTGTTTGCCCAAATGTTCCAGTCTCCGTCGGCTACGCGGTATCGTTTGGACAGTGGCTCACACTGCTGACGCAGGTTGTGCGCTTTGCCGCTTCCAAGTATCAGGTCCAGAAAGACGAGTGACTACACTCCCGGCGCGCGCAATGCGATGACTTCTCTTGGTGAGCCAGAGTAATCAGAGCGGTCTCAATGGAGTTTTGGCGTGGTCGCACGGGTTTTCCCTGTGACTGCAACTTCGCACGTGAAGAGGAATTGGCAGAAACGATCGGGTTGTGGAGGAGGCTCGACTTCGTGTTGATAGCGACGTGCCTTGCGGGGTTGCTTGAATGTTTGGCGCGGCCCGTACTTGTCCACTTGGCAATGACCAAATTCGTGCGCGATACAAGTCGTAGGTAGATGTTCGTCCTGAAGACGTGATACCGAGCAGCTAGGTTGGCCAATGCTGCGATCGCCGATTGTTCAGGAATATGGGGGAGGCACGATCTGGTGCCTCGTGGGTTCTGATGCTCGGATCTCGTGAGTTGCTGCTGGCTCGGGAATGGATCGCAAAGGGCGATGGTGGGGTCGCTTCTATTCGTGATTCTTGTTGTGGTGGCTCGCACGTAAGAATTTTGTGGTGTACAGGCCAAGGTGCAGCTTGTGATTGTGGTTGCCAGTCTGGATTCGGTATCATCACCAACCTTCAAGGCCAGGTTGAGGCCGATTCAGGATTGGGGATCTGTGCTCCATGCCAAGGATCACACAGGCAGGGGCTAGGCTGGGCTAGGTAGGCTAGGTACCTTGGTCAAGGCCAAACCAAGTGGGATGGGGCTTTCCAAGCTTGAGACAACCGAGTGCGGGGCTAATAAGAAGATATCCTTCAGGTAGCACATTGCTTCGGACATACCAGCAAGTATCAGATTTCAGATTTCCCCCGCCAACCTCGTTTACTTATACCACCTGCAGAGGCGTCCTGATTTATGAAAATCATGGATATTGTACTTCCTAGTCATCAGTGTGGCTTGTAATCTCCCTATTCTTTTCATCTCCTGCTTTTACACCGGAGATATGTCAAAAGGTCTGCGCTGGGTGTAATGTGTTGGTCAGAGAGTCTACCTTCCATGACGGTGACTCGTTGACAACCAGAAGTGTCGAATGGAGTCTTTTACTTATACAGAATATCCTAGAAACAGTTCAAACTGGTTTCTTGTAAGTGAGTCATGCTATATTTTGCTTCAATATTGCATTGTCCCCAAATTGCACTTCCATCTCTGCTAAGCCGTCTAGGTAGGTATGCCATTTAGAATGACAGTACCGACACGATCAGACGAAGATGATTTTACAAGCGTAACAACAATGGCTCATACGAGTTCCCACAGTCGGCGATAGCTTCGTCTGTGTAATGCACCCTACAAGAATATATATGAATCGAGAAGTAAAACCAGGCCTGCCAATTATGTTAAGTAGGTTGTCCTTCTATCAAAAGAGTCCTTCGGATCGAAGTTGCGCAAACAAGCACAGAAAACAGCTTACACGAATGCATTAGGTTAGCGTAGATCGTACAAATTCAGATACAGGAGACTCGTTATCGTTTTCGTTGTGCTAGGCCGCATTCCACGACGCTTGACGAGTCGTACGATGTTCCTAGGCATCCTCAAATCTTTGCCGCGCTCCTGTGCCTTATCTGCTCCTTCGCTGCATACATTACTGCAAGCTTTCCAGTCATCTTGAATTTGATAGACTGTCTGTCGGACAGCTAGGCGAGGGAACCCCGCAGCTCTCCGGACGGTTGCGCTGCAACGTCCGCCCCGCAGCGCGCCGGCCAGCTCCATTGATGGAGGTTGAACGCTGATCCTACCCCTGTACTCGAGGTATCGAGTTAGTACTATATTATTCCGCTCAAAGGGGCAATGTATAGAATTCCCAAGTCCAGCAACGTATGAGGATGGGTGAATGCTTGGAAGAAGTCGTCTCAATTCCACGTGGCTCCGCCGGGATCTTTCATGGCCAAAAAACTAGCTCTCGTATGACTGGATGATTTCGATCCGCCCCGTCATCTTGTGCCCATGGGGCCCGTCCACTGCAGCAGTGAGGTTCCTATGCGGGTGGTCGGCGTCCTCCGTGCGCTGTCTATCGCTGGTTTGCTGCCCTATCCGGACATCTCCCAGCGATTCGGCGCTTTCATGAATGGGAAGGTCTCGGTCAACAGCGGCAACGGGCTTTGAATCATGGGCTTTGGACTTGTTCGATTTCTATTCGGTGTTAGACATAGCTCTTCCGGCAACACTTGGGTGCTACTTAAATACGCCAATCGCCTTGATACTTTCAAGGTTTCCCTCTCTTCTCTGTTGCCATTCTACCAATCTCAACATCAAACCCCGATCAACTGATACCGTCACACTCGCTTCTCTAGATTTGTTTACTCATTATCTAGCAATAGCCGAGCACGTTTGCTTGCACTTTCTGGCCTCTTTAAAATCCAAGACACAAGACGAAAGTACAGACTCGTTCTTTTCTATAAACCAAAGATGCCTAGACTTTCTTCGGCCCGCTACGGCAAGGACAATGTCCGCGTCTTCAAGCGCGATAAGCTGGCAGACGGCAGCGAGGAGGTCACGGAGCTGACCGTGTGCTGCTTGCTGGAGGGCGAGATCGAGGAGTCGTACACCAAGGCCGACAACAAGCCCGTCGTCGCCACCGACTCGATCAAGAACACCATCTTCATCAAGGCCAAGGAGTACCCCATCAACCCGATCGAGCAGTGGGCCGCCATGCTCGGCCAGCACTTCCTGGACACGTACCCGCACATCTCGGTCGCCAACGTGGACATTGTCAAGCACAGGTGGTCGCGCATGATGGTCGACGGCAAGCCGCACCCCCACAGCTTCCACCGGGACGGCGACGACAAGCGCACCGTCGCCGCCCGCGTCACCCGCTCCGGCATCGAGATCAGCTCCTCCCTCCGCGACCTGCTCGTGCTCAAGAGCACCGGCTCCATGTTCTACGGCTACGTGCAGGACGAGTTCACCACCCTCAAGGAGACCTGGGATCGCATCCTGTCGACCTCGGTCGACGCCACCTGGACCTGGAAGACCTTCTCCGGCGTCGCCGACGTCCAGGACAAGGTCGCCGTCTTCGACAAGGCCTACCAGGCCGCCCGGGACATCACCTTCAAGACCTTTGCCGAGGAGAACAGCCCGTCGGTGCAGAACACCATGTACCTCATGTGCGAGAAGATCCTCGAGGCCGCGCCCGAGACGGCGGCTGTCTCGTACTCCCTGCCCAACAAGCACTACTTTGAGATTGGTAAGTTGAGAAATGAATTCCGCCGTACAGATCATGAACATAAAACAGTGATACTAACATTCACTTCTCTCAGATCTGGCATGGCACAAGGATGTCAAGAACACCGGAAAGGACGCCGAGGTCTACGCTCCCCAGTCGGGACCCAATGGCCTGATCAAGTGTGAAGTCACAAGAGGTTAGATTTGTTCCGGTTTTTTTCTTCCTTTGGTTGCGAGCGAATTAGCATTGAATTTGTTTTTATTACCTACCTATTATCATTGCATTGTTAGCATTTTGTTAACGTCGATCCTATCTACAATAGGACGGGAGGCGCGATTATAAAGGGTCGAGAAAGGTTCATAGAATCCTCGTCCCAACTAAACACTCAAATAAATACCGTAATTACACTTGTGAGATGGCCGCATAACAGAACCGTGATAGTTTTGGATATAGAAACATTTTCGCAAGCCTCGAGGTTTCTTCTACTTACATGGTCCATGCAGTACGTAATTCGGGGCAGGGGCAGTATTGATATTGGTTTTATCTTACATCTGTTTCTACACCTCCCTTCCCCATCAGACAGCCAGCGTCCTCTCTCGGCGACGAATTGGAGTTCAATTGACCATATTCAAGAGTATATCCCAAATTAAGCCTGTCAATGCACATTTTCATTTTGGGCAGTGAGTTCTGGCTATGTCGCCGCTGAGTTTCTGACAAGTCCTCCGTGTTTGTTCTTGGAGAACTGTAAGATCGGAATGGTCCTGGTCTTCGGATTTGTCCTCGTGTTTAAACGTTTACCTATACGCTCTCCCGTTCCGACCAACAATACGCCCGCCAGCCCACAGGGAATCTTTCACATGTTGCCTGCGGATGATAAGATGGCCAATCTCATGCATGAAACGTAATTGTCACTTTATTCGGTGATATCCTTCAGTGCACAAGATGCGCAAAATCGTAATACAGTCAAATTTACAGGGCCCGTGGCCTTGAACAGCGGATCGCCTCCCTCAGCATGTGAATGGCAATCGTGTTCTGTTTCCGCTTCCGCTTCCAAGTCTCTTCTTCCAATCTCTTAAAAGTTTGATGTTTCCTATAATTTCTGGGTGTCCGCCGCCCTGATCGCCTTGACGGCCTCCTCCCAGCCGTCGTGTCCTACAGTCTTGCCGCCGAACTGTATCAGGTTCTTCTTGTAGGGGTGGGCGTCGCCCTCGAACGCCTTTAACCGGGCGAGGCGCTTGTCCCGCAGGCGGTTCTTGGGCAGCATGCCGCTGACGGCCTTGCGCAGGACCTCGGAGCCGCCGAACTTGGCCATGAGCACGTCCATGGTGACGCTCTTGAGGGAGCCCGGCTTGGTGTTGTGCCGGTAGTACGTCTTTTGCCACTTCTTGTTGCCCGTGGTGTGCAGCGCCGCGCAGTTGGTGACGACGACGTAGTCGCCGCAGTCGGTCGACGGGTCCCACGTCGGCTTGTGCTTGCCCATGAGGATCGTGGCTATCCTAGACGCCAGGCGCCCGAGCGAGGGCGGCGTCACGCCGGGTTGTGTGGAGAGGGTAGGATGCATCGCCGAGGCGGAAACGTGGTGCCATACTCGAGAGTAGGAGAGTTTCGTCTATAGCAAGTGTCAAAACCCTCCAATTCGAGCTTGAATGCGCCAAAGATGTTCATGCTTGGCCTGGGAAAGGAGAGCTTACCAGTCCGATGGTTTGCGACATGACGGCGGCTCAAGGGATACCGATCCCTGCGGAAGAGAAACTTCGCCGAAGTTGATGAACACGAGTCCCTTTATCTCTCCTCAAAGCAGAGATTGAAACAATCTAGGTACCCGTCGCGCCACAGTCTTTCGTCAATCCCCAAGTCCGCGAGAATGCGCCTACCAGACCTATCTGAGATGCGCGGTCCCCAAATTTTCGATAGGAACGGTATCACGTGCTGATAACTACCTAAGCTCCAGTGGGAACATTCACTATGGAGTGAGCTTACCTAATTACTTGGCTCCCTGGAAGGGTGCCCGGGTCCCTAGGCTCTAGCCTGAAACTTCGATTTCCATAGCGATCCAGCACACCCCATCGGATCCTGCCGCCGAGTGCGGAACATTCATGATGGAGGCGATTTCAAAGCAACCGAGAATAGCCCCATCTGATTGGAAATTTGGGCAGCCATCCGGCAGACGTCCAGCAAACAGTAGTAAAAGGTTTCTTTTCTCCCGTGATTCGCTTGCTTTCTTCAATTTTCAGGGCTGGTGAATTGTTATTACTATTATGCTGAGATATTTCCATAACATCTCATTCAAAACTTTTGCTACCACCACCGGATCCGTGTCGCTCGGCTTGCTCACTGCGTCATACTTTCACGACATGCACCAGGACTATCACAAGCGGAGTTTCTTAGTCCCTGCAGCCAATATGACCGTAGACCGAAAGATCAAGACTCCCTTCCAGGTGCGTTTGTTTCCGCGGCTGCCCTCCCAGCATCGGATCCCAATGGGGACATTTTCTGGAAGCATTCCTCTGCCGAAGCTCGGTGGGCTGATCAAACATGCCGATACCAGACGCTTTTCGCAGTTCACATGACATGTGAATCCTGCGTCAAGTCCGTCTCGGATTCACTCTACAGCTTGGAGGGCATTACCAAGGTTGACGCAAACCTCCAAGACCAGCTAGTCGCCGTCGAGGGAACCGGTAAGGACCGGCCACCAATGCATGGTCGGATGCAGCAAGATTGGACTGACTGGGATTCATCACTTCTTTAGCCGCACCCTCGGCGATCGTCAGCGCGATAGAGGCAACTGGAAGAGATGCCATTCTTCGGGGATCAGGCAGTTCAAACAGTACGTTTTGGCGTTCATACTCTATATATTCATCGTGGCCGGAGCGGCCCGGACCTCCCAGTGTGCCTTATGGGCGATGATTATGATAGTTACCTGAATCAACTAACAATTACAATAGGCGCTGCGGTCTGCATTCTAGAGACATTCCACGAGAATGCCAATCAGGCCCCCGTGCCCGCAGAAGATCTCCCAGAAGGTGAGGGAGGCTTCTGGAAACAGCGCGTAGTCAGAGGCCTGGCCCGCATGGTTCAAGTTTCACCGGATACAACACTGGTAGATATCACGATGCGTGGTGTAGACGCGGGCCGTTACCAGGCCTCCATCCGCGAGTACGGAGATCTGAAGGACGGTGCAATGTCCGCAGGCCCAGTCTGGGCAGGCGGCAGCGCGACAACACAGCCTCGCGGCCTGCTCGGAACAGTGGAAGTCGGCAAGAACGGACGAGGCTCCATTTTCGTGGACAACCCTTTTCAGGTCTGGGAAGTCATTGGACATGCCATAGTCGTGCAGAAAGAGGAGACGGCAACCGGCCCTCTTCGAAACGACGAGAACACCGTTGTTGGTGTGATTGCGAGAAGCGCGGGCATGTGGGATAATGACAAGACTGTCTGCTCGTGCTCGGGTAAGACATTGTGGGAAGAGCGAAAGGACGAGGTTGAGAAGGGCATGATCTAGTGGCCTCATATAACCGACTTGGTGGTATGTTTTACAAGACAACATTGCCCGTCATCGACAGTTTTCCAGCAATATCAGATCAGAATGATTGTCAGGGGGGTTGTTTGTACCAGTAGAATACTGTATAGCAACAGCATGATCCCAAACTCTGTGAACACGATGGTCGACAAGGCTCAGTCTTGGCTCGATATCGATATGTCGAAAGCTTGGTGCTGAAAATGATGCCATCCCAACATGGCTGTGCTCGTTCTTATTTACCCAGTGTCGAGAATGTACTTGGGGTTGTCGTTGATCTTCACCCCATATACCCCATTGTCGCATTGGTCCTCTCATGAAGTCCTTGGAGGCTTGATGTCCTAAGCTTGACCGACAGACACTCGGCATCCCGTGGAAGACTGCCCGATAGCCGAATTATGTGCCGCGGTGCACCTCCTCCTGGCACCACGAGTGGTCCGATTCCAAGAAAATGTCGAACGAGGAGGGGCTGCTGATGCCAGTCTTATACGTCTGTCTACGGGCGCGGTTGTCTATCGCTTGGGCAAGGAAATACACCGTAGAAGATCAGCGACCCAACTCGCCGACGCCAACATGCAAGAATCAGGCCACTTCCTCGTGGGCGATGCGGAGGGATGCGACGCAGCCGCTGACAGGGCACTTGGCATGGGGAGATGCGCGCAAAGCTTAGCCTTACCGATTGACAGGTCGCCCGTTTAGGGAACAGGGGGAGGGACAGATCATCCAGAGGGGATAAGATAACGCGAAATATGTAGACAGCTGCTGAGTTCTGCCGCCAAAGCCGCACAGACTCGGGTATGTACGCCGCAGTGTCACCCTTTTTGTGCATGATATGTAGCTGATTTGCCGTACTACACGAGGTCTGCTAAAGAAAGCCATTGGCATAGAAAATACTGACACATGACCACGCAAAGCAGAGAACAACTTGTCTGCTATAGCTTGTGCTGATGGCTTATGGTAGTCTCCTATGAGAAATTGTGGAGATTGGTATGGCTATACTATACTTGTAACCAGACATGAAAGCTTGGCTCGGAGCCTAATTTAGAGATATAGAGTTATAACGACAACATTTCAACGTCCATCCGAACATGTCTTTGATCCACGCAGACATGTCAATGAGTGCTCAAAGGAAACGTCCGGATCGAGATTCCCTGGATCCATCCCCTCCTTCTCAGAAAAGTTGACCAGGAGACGGTCAGACACGAAACATCTCTGACGAGCCCCACCGAACGGCGACCGGAACGCCCCCTTCAGAACAGACTTGAGACGATGGAAAACCAGTTGGCGGAGGCTGCCGAGAGATGGTCCGGCGTTTTAAACACAATTCCACGGAGTTTGCCCCATGGTACCTAGTACAGAGTACAGAGTATAGACAGTCAATACGACAAGGACAAGTGCACTATCTTAATTTCTATAGTAGCCGCGTATCGTACTAGTTGTACCACCCAGTCTGAACGAGCGATCTTGCACATCTGCAACCTCATCTAGCTCGTAGCTGAACTTCCCGCGCCCTGGAGGATGATCTTTTCACACTCAACGTGAGCTGCAGCATTCTTCCGTCCTCTGTGACGTAGGTGACGTACCCAGGTAGGTGATAGCACATGAGATTTGCTGAGGATCTCGGGTTTGATTTCCGAAACACACACACACACAGCTGCCGCATTGAAGATGCTGCCTCCGTGTGGTCCTGCCAAATACTACACGATTACGTGCTCAGCCGCAGAGCCGGGAGAAGGAAGCCTAGCACCACTTCGCCCGCGCATGATATTCTCGAAGACTTGGTATCCAGAAGAGGACGCGGCTTAGAATCATCGGCGGCAAGGGTCCAAGGTAGATCAGACGTTGGGCTCTTTCCCAGATGCCAAGATGCGTCGCTGGTAAAAACTTATTTTACCCAGGATGAGTAGTCCATGCGTCCATCTGTCATGCTATAGAAAACCCTAGGAAATCCAGGATGTTGGGCCCAAACATCACCTGACTGTACACCTACATACCTGAATTACGTAGAGGATGAACTCCCTCTGATGACTTGACCACAGGGGATGTTGGCAGATTTAATTCGCATTAAAATAGACAAGATATTCTTGCTCCATGGAGCCAAATACACAGCACTTTTGCAATATCAACTGTAGGCTGGACGATCACGGTTACATTGGCAGCCGTTGGCACAGACACTCCCTAGATACCCACTGGGAAGATGTATCGTACTGTCAACGGTAAAGGTACGGAGTAAGGTAGTTTCGTGGGGTAAAGCAGTGGGCGTGGGAGGTGGCCCCCACCCAACCGACTGAACATTCTCAAACTCACCCAAGACAGAGGAGTTTCGTGACAAAGTTTCGGGAGTTCAAGCTGGATTCAAGCAGATACCAAATAAAAGAAGGGACCAAGGAACCAAGGTACGTAGATACACACATACGTACGCAATGGGGGGTGCCAGTCGGGAAATTGCTTCTGATCTTCAGCAAACCGCACGAAATGCAAATTGAAATGCCGGATCGGGTTGCAGTGCAGCGGCTTTGTGCTCTTCTCGAAGCAACGTGGGCTCTATCCGGCCAGTGATCGGATGGCATACTTGATGGGCGGGCATACACATCCTTTTACAATGCATGCAATTCGAGGCTATGGGTTGCCGAACACCCTTGGCTTATTTCCAACGAATTGACGAATCAGCAGCAGAGCTTGTGAGTTCAATCCCATCTTCATCGGGTTCGTCGACAACTGCTGCTTAAAGCACGCCTCTTTCAGCCAATTCTCTCTGCGGATGGAACTTTGGCAGAACGATGCTAGATTGGCCAGGTACATATTCGGGGCATATATCCAGTGGATGTCAGGAATGCAGAAAGAATGACGCTTTTCGAACTAGCCGCCAATGCATACCATCACCTGCATATAGTAGGGTAGCAACAGATCGTTGAAGATTGGCCCAAGTTGGGTTACTAACGTATACCTGGCAGGTGTATGGATTATAGTCGAAAGCTCTAGCTCAAGGGGAATACCTCCGTAGCATGGCGAACAGACTGAACGCTAGAATGGCAACGTTCTCGACTGATGCTAACATGATTCGTGCCCAAAGAGGCACGATTCAAGAGCCGCCAAACTCTTTTTCGACAAAACAGATGGGGATTTGGAGCATCACTCTTTTTTTTAAGGTGCTGTCAAAAGAAGAAGAAAAGGAAACGGTGTGCAGCACTATTCTGTACGCGCCCATCGACCGGCCGTCTGGGTCCCCCTCCAATGATGACGGGCGCACTGCGGGCATACCTCCCGGTTCTTCTTACCGCGCCGAGGCCTCGCGCCCAATCATCAGCTAGCTCGAGCACCTGGAACACTTGGTGCTTGGAACCTGCAGGGTCTGATTCGTGCCAACTCCAGGTACCAAGATAATGGGGGAAAGGTCCAAACTGGCACATACATACATCCCAGGGTTGATGAGATAGCTACCATGAGAATCAATGGAAGTGATATCGATCCTCTGCCGACCTTCACATCACATTCTCTGAAAAGAGGCGTTCGAGTTTGGGGGGGAGCACTAGCAGAATCCTATCAGCTCACCTCAGGATGCCAAGCTTTCAGTTGAGACGTCACGGCCAAGAACTGTCGTCTAAAAAAGAATGTTCCTCTAGTTCGAGGCTGGCCGTTCCAACAGCTGAGAGCCAGTGAAGCCATAAGCCCCCCAGAAACCGGCAGTGTCCGTCGTTCTTTTAGATCTGATACTACAATGCAGATCTATCGCGGTCTAAAACCGCTGTATATCAACGGAGGTTTTGCGGTCATAGCACAACGGCCTTGTCGGTGCCGCCGTGCTAAAGGGCCCAATCCCCACAAGACTCCAGAACGCTTGGGTAATTCTAAGCATGTTAGTGAAGGTATGTAGCGGTATGTATAACGTAGGGCGGCAGTCGTGATATGCCCTCAAAAAAGAGCATGGTAAATGGGTTCTGGTTGGGTTCCGTGGAGGAAAGAGCTTATGGCTTGTAAAAGGATTAAACGTGAACGGAAGATTAACGCCCATTCGGGGGKGATTGTGGGATGATAAGTCGGCCTCATGATCAAATCATGTAAGATCCAGCACGGCTAAGCGCCAGCCACCTAATAAGGCCATTCGGCTTATACGACTTACATCTTTCTTTCCATCTGCCCAGTGCTGGCTTCCAATATCCAGTCACCCATGGACGGGACAAACATGAAGTGAATCCATCCAAGACGGCTGAGAGGCAAGGCCAAGCGGCCGGGGGGTTCGGCCAGCCAGGCCTGAACCAACCCCCTGCTGTTCTCTCACTTGACGAGTCTACATTGATACGCGGCGGAGCGCACAGGCGTCGGGGATCGATGTTTTGCTTGTGAGTCCTGGGTACGTGCTACTTACTCCGTACCCACTCACCACTCCGTCGACGACGACAAGCGACGAGAGCTTTTTGGTTGCATTGACTGCCGTAGACCGGCCATGGCAGCAGCAAGGTATGGTATCGCTGGACGGGACGGCCATGTACCGCGTGGGTAGCCCTCGCATCAATTCCATGCATGATATACGTACGAGGTTCCCAGCCCTCGACCGGATTTGCCAGCTTTTTTTTCTTTCCTTCCGCCTGAAAGGCCAAGCTGCTTAATCCTGGGCGTACGAGCTAGTAATCGACTCTCTACCGTCCGACCATTTCTTGCTGCGTGTGAGTGTGTGTGTGTCAACCACTCGAGGGCGCCCTCCGACTTTCCAACCACTCTCCGCCCTTCTGCAAGCGCTGGCCCGTCCTTGCATCCACTCACTAGTATTGCCATTCTACTACCTAATTGCTGCTTTTCAGGTCGACGACTCTGCATCTTCTTCCGATCACATCACCATTCCTGGTAAACCCTAGTCTGTCCTTTCCGCTTACGCACTCGAATCATCTGGATGAATTCAGCGTGATTTGGGATTACACGAGTCGATCGAATCTCCGGCCGGCCCAAGAAGAAAAAAGAATACTAGTCCATCATCGCTTGCTCGTTCGTGGCTTGCGTGTCTGTCCATCTGGCTGTCTCGATCCGGTCCATCCACCCCCAATAATACTACGGTACACCCGCACCCGCAGGCCTACCTACTACTACAATATACCCGGGCAGCCCCCTCTCCAGGCTCTTTGGGTTCACAAGCGCGCGAAATCTACCCGAACCAACAACCCAATTCTCTGGACCCTTCTACTGGGACCTGCATCGAGCAGCGTCAGACTCATCAACTCTATCAGCAGTTGGTTGCTATAATCGGATGCATTCAGATTTGGTCCTATTTGCTCCTATACTACAACAACTTCTACTCCTGGTTCCGGTTCTCAAGCTTGGATAGCGGCATCAAAAGGAACAGGCCGAGTCAAGAGCGGGGAAATCTAGCAGCCACGCGAAAGAGGAAAAAAAGAGACCAAGAGGTCCATTGTCTTGCTACTAGTTGGGCGATCTCGACGGCTCCAGTAAAAAACCAGAGAGTATTAAGGGTCGGGCCCCTCCTTTAACCGCCCAAGGTAGTGGCCTGTTCTCCCTTGCTGCGCCGACTTTCCGATCTGCGAGAGAGACGGACGACATCGCAGGAATTTTTATAGTCGCAGGACGGCTCCAGGCCTCTCTCAGGTTCAAACCTTTCGAAGAGCATCGGCAGACTTGGACAATTGCTAGAACAAGATGTCGCTGAAACAAGTAAGGACTGATTGATTTCCGTCAGACAGACGCGATGCACATGGGCATTTCGAGCTAATCCATCTATACAGGAAATCGAGACTTGGGTGACGGCCCTTGGCCACTACGACAACAATGAGTTTGACGAGGCGCTCAAGGACTTTGAGAACATTGCCGACACTTCCAAGATCCTGTTCAACATGGGTGTCATTCACGCAACCCTTGGAGAACACGAGAAGGCTGTGAGTCATGGACACAACTTGTTACTTGCAGGTACTAACGTGTTACTAGGTCGAGGCATACCAACGTGCCATTAAGCTGGATCAATACCTCGCCGTGGCTTATTTCCAGGAGGGCGTGTCGAATTTCCTCCTCGGTGACTTTGAGGAAGCACTGGCAAACTTCAACGACACATTGCTTTACCTGAGAGGAAACACCATGATCGACTACGCGCAGTTGGGACTTCTCTTCAAGCTGTACTCTTGCGAAGTTCTGTTCAACCGAGGTCTTTGCTACATCTATCTGCAGCAGAAGGATGCCGGTCTCCAGGATCTGCAGTACGCAGTCAAGGAGAAGGTTGTCGAGGACCACAATGTCATTGACGAGGCCATCAGGGAGGAGGCAGAGGGCTACACTGTCTTCTCCATTCCCGTCGGAGTCGTCTACAGACCCAACGAGGCCAAGGTGCGGAATCTGAAGACCAAGGACTACCTCGGCAAGGCTCGCCTGGTGGCAGCTTCGGATCGTTCGAATGCCTTCACCGGCTTCACCGGCTCGGAGATCAAGAATGCAGGCAGAGCAGGCGACAAGGATGACCGCCCAACAGAAAACGTCTCCTTCGCCGCCACCAACCTGGTCAAGCCAGGAATTCAAAGTCGACGACAGCAGTCCGAGCCTCCCAACGGACGGGGCGGCGCTTTCCCACCTACTCCACCACCGGAGAATGACAAGGCCCCTCAGATGAGCCGTGGCGCTTCCGTACGCAATGGTCCCAAGCCAATGCCGGCCAAGCTCAACATCCAGCCGCCCCGCTCCAACAGTTACACCAAGACGGACTCGCCACAGAGCGGCCCTGGCGAGAGAAGGCCTCCGCCTACAAGAGCTGCCTCTGAGGCTAGATCGCCGCCCCAACCCCAGCGCGGCTACTCACAGCGGAATCAGGATCGGGAACGGGACCGGGAACCCCCTAGATCCCGACAGCAGCCCCGGGACGATGAGGGCTATCCCGACGACGTGTACGACATGTACAATGGAAGCCAGGACTCGAGAAGCAGCAGGCAGACTTCCCGTCGGCAACAGCCGCGGTACGTTGAGGAGGAATTCGACGGCAGCGACTACGACTCTTTTGACGAGGGAGACTTTGAGATGATCCCCAACAGGAGACCGGGAACGGGATCAGTGTCAAGCTCGTCGCGAGGTCAATCGCGGAGGCCAGAGATCCGCAAGATTCGGGTCAAGGTGCACTCGGAGGATGTCCGCTACATCATGGTCGGTGCGGCTGTGGAATTCCCCGACCTGGTCGACCGCATTCGTGACAAGTTTGGCCTGCGCAAGCGCTTCAAGGTCAAGGTCCGAGACGAGGATTCGCCCTCGGACATGATTACGATGGGAGACCAGGATGACCTCGACATGGTCATGATGAGCGTCAAGCAGCAGGCTCGGAAGCAGAGGCTCGACATTGGAAAGATGGAGGTGAGTTCTGATTCTAACGCCCTATTCTCGATAATCCGACTAACATTCTTCTCAGGTTTGGGTCCAAGAAGTTTAGACATTTTTCTACCTTTTATTCGGCAGCCACTTACATATAACAACACAACACCAACAACGATACCCAGCAATCGCAATACGAAGTAATGAATTCAAAGCTTTGATAAGCTTTTTACACCGATGCATCCCCTCTTCAAGCTGTTCGCCGTCCTTTCTAAGGCAGTGTCTTCTTGTTAGCTTTGCTTTTTTTAGCAGTACCGCACACTGGTATAGCACTTCGTCGGAGGTTTTCGGAGTGAAACTTGCCGGGTTTCACGACAAGACTTCTCTGACATCACCATAGTGCTCGCTTTTGTATACCCCTAGCCGAGAGCAAGCAGAACAGAGCAGCATTCTTTCTTTCTGGTTTATAAGTACGACACGCATACACTCTTAGATGCACACCTTCAATCGCCCACTTACAGCGTTCGAGCCAAGGATTGGGCGGACACATCCTTTTCCTGGCTCTTTTCAATTTCCATCATTTCTCTCCAATATACACACATCCTACATCCTTTCTACGTTCCTTTTTTGCTTGCGGCGTTGCGAACGCGGAAGGATCTCGCAATCATGACGGATCGAAGGACATCTCAAGGACATCAGAGAATGACGACTGATACTCTGGAGTTCACGTCGGAATATATGTTGTAGATAAAAAAAAAAGGGCAGAGCGAGGCCTTGAGCAGAGGGGATAATTTTAGCACTGCCACCACTGGCACCGATATAATTGTACGCCTATGATGCGTTTTGTCCTTACTTCTTGGCTTTCACGTCTGATCGTATCGCTGAACATTTGCCAGGTGATCGTTTCAATGGCATTTATATTGTCTATCTGATCACTTATATATCCTCGCATCCAAAGGCTCATTTTGTAAATTGTATCCTCAAGGTGAGCAAATATCGCCCCACACCCCACGTTCGGCGCCAGTCGTAGTCAGTGGGCTCTCTGGCTCACTAGAGCGATGAAATTCTCGCAATTCCAACGTCAAGAAAGCTGTTTGTCCGCTGTCGGACGTTCCATCTGACACAAAAGTATATCGCCAAAAGACTGGATACAGAGAGAAGCGATCACTCTTTCTTTCCCGAGGCACCAGATTCTTGTTCCGCTTCTAGTATATATCTAACTGAGCGCTCGTCTATATCATCGAACCCTTGTCAACTATTGACTACCTCAAGTCGACAAACCAAACTCTAAGGCTAGCGGCGAGGTGTAAGCCGGAAGACGGAGAATAGGCACGATGGCTGCAATAGGGCCCTCTGAGAACGGCACGCGGGAGTTGGGCAGTCGAATTCAAGGAAAAGTCCTGGTAATTGCTGGCTCGGATAGTTCGGGTGGAGCGTATGTATTTTATCCCCAAATCATTCTTTCGTTTATTGCCTCTTGTACTGGAGTCAAATGAAAAGGTCAAATTCACCAAACATAAGTGCTGACAATGGGATGTGAACTTTAAGCGGCTTGGAGGCAGACCAGAAGGTCATTGCGGCCCATGGCTGCTATGCCATGACCGCAACCACGGCTCTCACGGCGCAGAACACGACCGGTGTCAGTGGCATCCATCACATACCCACAGAGTTCGTGCGGAAGCAGATCGATGCTGTCTTCACAGATATCAAGCCCGATGTTGTCAAGACAGGTATGTTTGAGCGTCGGTGATCTGCTCGAACCTTGCTGATCATATCAGGAATGTTGGCGTCCGCATCGACCATCGAGATGCTGGCAACAGCGTTCAAGGAGTACCAAGTGGAAAACCTCATCTTGGATCCTGTAAGTGACTGCTTCTCTAGGAATCGTCAATCCTTACAAGATCCGCTCTGACAAGACATCAGGTCATGGTCGCAACAACCGGAGCGGTTCTGCTTCCCCCAGAGGCCGTGAAGCACATGAGGACTCTGTTGCTGCCGCAAACTTTCCTAGTGACGCCCAACATCCCAGAGGCCAAACTTCTGCTCTCGGATGCCGGAAACGAGCCCGTAGAGATCAACAAGATCGAAGACCTGGAGCAACTGGCACGAGAGACGCAGAAGCTGGGGCCGAAATGGATCCTGATCAAGGGCGGCCACGTGCCCTTCAAAAGGGATGGCACGATAGCAAAGGACACAGGGGACAAGGAGCTGGTCGTGGATGTCCTCTTTGGCGAAGGGCAGATCACGAGATTCGTGAGCCCGTACCAGAAATCCAGGAACACCCACGGGACCGGCTGTTCGCTGGCTTCCGCAATCGCCTCCAACATCGCCAGAGGGCTCGAGCCCGTCGAGGCAGTGAGAGCGGCCTCGCGGTATATCGAGGCAGGTATTCGCACAGCGCCGGACTTTGGACAAGGAAACGGACCGCTCAATCACTTCCATTCGGTGTACACATTGCCATTCGCACCGTAAGTTGGTCCTCAAGGTGGCTGATGAAGGAACGATGCTAATATTCTGCGCGAAAGTGGCCGTTTCATCGACTATCTGCTCAGTCGACCGGACGTGGCGCCAGTATGGCACAAATTTGTCTACCATCCGTTCGTGCTGGCCATGGGGTCTGGAAAGCTGCCCCTAGAGTCGTTCAAGAACTATCTGATCCAAGACTACCTCTACCTCGTACACTTTGCGCGAGCAAACGCTCTGGCATCGTACAAGGCCAACAGCATCGAGGATATCGCCGCGGTACGTAATTGCCTATTCACACATCCACGCCAAAGTGAATCAAACTAACGGATGGTGGCCATCCACCTCTCCTTGTGCCAGGGAGCCAAGATCGTGAACCACATCCACACGGAGATGTCGCTGCACCTGGACTACTGCGCGGGGTTCGGGATCCCCAAGGAGCGGATCGAGGCGACCGAGGAGCACATGGCGTGCACGGCGTACACGCGGTACGTGCTGGACGCCGGGCAGGCCGGGGACTGGCTGGGCCTGCAGGTCGCGCTGGCGCCGTGCCTGCTCGGCTACGGGGCCGTCGCGCGGATGCTGCACGGCGCCGCCGAGACGGCCCGCGGCGACGACAACGTCTACTACAGGTGGATCCTCAACTACGTCGCCGACGACTACACGGCCGCCGTGCGGACCGGCGGCGAGCTCATCGAGAGGCACGCCGCCCGGCTCGGCCCCAGCCGGGTCGAGGAGCTCGTCAAGATCTTCATCCACGCCACCAAGGTGAGTCGAGGTTCTGTCGTTGGGAGTGATGGGTCCGGGGCCCGGGTTGTGCTCCGGCTGGCTGACACGCTTACAGATGGAGATTGGCTTCTGGGAAATGTTCCCCTACGAATAGGGGGTTGCGCAATGGAGAAAGGATATCTAGCTGTGAATATCGGAGAAAGCACATATACGTTTCGCATTTTTACCGAGATCTCTCTCGCCCACCCGGCGTTAGTATATCCAGAGCCCAAGCAAAGATTGCAGCTCAGACATATCTGGCAGACATGGCGGAAGAGGAGTGCCAGCTCGTGGAATATCATGAGTGGTGGGTGTACGAGGGTCTATAAAATAGCTGTAGACTACAGAATATTTTTCCCGGTCACTCATATCATCTTTAAGCGTCGACTTCCAGACATTGCAACGATGAGTGCGTGGTTAACCAGCTAAAATTTGCAATGGAATCCGATCATGCTCCAAAAGAAGCTTTGTTGAAGCTTCGAGAGAGGTAGTTCGATATTTTCTCTTTGTCGAGGCCTTGGAAGAGGAGAGGTTGATGTGACAACTAAATGATGAGGTCCAAGACAAAGATTCACATCTGAGAAACTGATGATGGAAGCAGCACTGCAACAATGGATAGCAAATTGAGCAACTGCACCCGATGTTACAACAGAAGCTATTGTGTACAGTTCGAACTTCAAGTGCTCTCGTAGACCAGACCCCGGTCCTAACGGTTAAAAGAACGGCATCGTTATCGTTATCGTTATCAATAGCGAAGAGGGAGAAAAAAAAAATCGAGAAGAGATTCTCATGTTCGCCATTGGGCAGACGTTCTGTGCTGTTCGGTTCCAGCAAAAAAGTGCCCCCCTCCAGCGATCAGCAAGTGCGACGCAGGGACTTGAGCCCACTAAAGCCAGGAATGATTGGGTGGGATTCCCCGGTGTGGATCCGCTGGCCTTTGTTTTGCTTTACAGGCTAAGGTCAAGCTAGCGGCTGACTAGCACTTTGCAGCAGTTAAATTTTTTTTTTCCTTCCCTCGCCCAGCACCACAGTCGCCCTCCCGTAGCTGCTGCCTTTCTTCGCCTCCAGGGACGGACAAAAACTTGCCAGCAACCCAACAACCCTCCTCCATCCCATCTCTTTCCTCCGCTCATCAACAATCACCACCCCGATTGTGACAGACGAGGCTCCTTTTTGTCACTTCCTCTCTTTTTTCATCCCTCAGGCGACGATCACAAATCGTCACCGTCTTTGTCCCTTGTTTGCGACATCCCTCGCGCAGAGCGCCGGGTAATAAAAACACCCTTCAATCAGCACAACCACATCTCTAAGACGCGCAACATGTCTTACGGAGGTGGATACGGAGGTGGTCGCGGCGGCGGCGGCGGCGGCTACTCCAACGGTTACGATAAGTACGGCGGCAGCGGCGGCGGTCGCGACTACGGTGGTGGCTATGGGTATGTGTTTTGTCCTTTGTTGCCAACGTTCCAGGCGTCCCTACGAATAGGCCCTTTGCACTCGCGGGGCCAAGCTTCTCTTCCCACCCGACTCCTACCTCTCCCCTCGCAACATGTACCACAAAATATCCTCTTGCTCTGGTTGCTGACATTCTTTCTTCTCGTAGTGGTAGCAACGGCCACTCCGGCGGTGGTTATGGCGGCGGTGGTGGCGGTGGCTACGGCGGCGGCGGTGGTGGTGACAGAATGTCCAACCTCGGCGCCGGCCTGCAAAAGCAGAACTGGGGTTCGTAGCAGTCCTCCATCAATTCATCTAACCCATTTACTAACTTGTTACGGCAGACCTCAGCACGATGCCCAAGTTCGAGAAGTCTTTCTACAAGGAGGACGACGCTGTTGCCAACCGCTCCCAGCAAGAGGTTGACCGATTCCGAAGAGACCACAAGATGACCGTTCACGGTTCCGATGTGCCCAAGCCCGTTGAGACCTTCGACGAGGCTGGTTTCCCCCGCTACGTCATGGACGAGGTCAAGGCTCAGGGTTTCCCTGCTCCCACTGCTATCCAGTCGCAAGGCTGGCCCATGGCCCTGTCTGGTCGTGACGTTGTCGGTATCGCCGAGACTGGTTCCGGAAAGACCCTCACCTACTGTCTTCCCGCCATTGTCCACATCAACGCCCAGCCTCTTTTGGCTCCTGGCGATGGACCCATTGTCCTGGTCCTGGCTCCCACCCGTGAGCTGGCTGTTCAGATTCAGCAGGAGATCACCAAGTTTGGTCGCTCCTCCCGCATCCGAAACACTTGTGTCTACGGTGGTGTTCCCCGTGGCCCTCAGATCCGCGACCTCACTAAGGGTGTTGAGGTCTGCATTGCCACCCCCGGTCGTTTGATTGATATGGTCGAGAGCGGCAAGACCAACCTCCGCCGTGTCACTTACTTGGTTCTCGACGAGGCTGATCGCATGCTGGACATGGGTTTCGAGCCCCAGATCAGAAAGATCATCAGCCAGATTCGCCCTGACAGACAGACGCTCATGTGGTCCGCCACTTGGCCCAAGGAGGTCCGGGCCATGGCCTCCGACTTCCTGACTGACTTCATCCAAGTCAACATTGGTTCTCTTGACCTCTCTGCTAACCACCGCATCACGCAAGTTGTCGAGGTTGTTACAGAGTCGGAGAAGCGTGACAAGATGATCAAGCACCTCGAGAAGATCATGGACGACAAGGCCAACAAGTGCCTCATCTTCGTTGGTACCAAGCGCGTTGCTGACGACATTACCCGATTCCTCCGCCAGGACGGATGGCCGGCACTTTGTGAGTCATTCTTCAGCACTCTCGAGTACATTCCGATTGCTAATTCTCTTCCTCTAGCCATTCACGGTGACAAGCAGCAGAACGAGCGTGACTGGGTCCTCGACCAGTTCAAGAACGGAAAGAGCCCCATCATGGTTGCCACTGATGTGGCTTCGCGTGGTATTGGTATGATAACTTATCCCCCTCCCCTCCCCCTCCCCGTAGCAACTTCCAGCAGAGATATCTTCATATCCGCTGTGCTTGACTTGCATGTTCGTCTAGGGGCTTTCTCGATTGTGCACAATTTGCCTGATCTCGTGTACCGTGGTTCTCTCACTTCCAGGATTATTGGGATCCGTTGTATAGCAGCCGTGCATTCGCTGCTATATCATTTGAGCTCCGCCTTTTTAACTTGCTGGCCCTTGTGGCGCGAGGGCGGAATTGGCATTACTTGATTCTCTCAAGCTGTCTCTAGATTCCAATATCCCGAAGGACCCGGGCCGTGTTCAATGTCTTCCATACTGGCATGTTGACGCAACGGACAGCCCCATTCTCCTAGGAGAAAGCGCGGATCTATATTATTAGACACCATCCGTCGCTGGGACTTGCTACATCAAAACCTGTGCTATCTGAAGCTAACCATTATCGTAATCAAGATGTCCGCAACATCACTCACGTGTTCAACTATGACTACCCCAACAACTCGGAGGACTACATTCACCGTATTGGTCGTACCGGTCGTGCCGGTGCCATGGGTACCGCCATCACTTTGTTCACTACTGATAGTAAGTTGAATACTTTCTCTCTCTTTGGGGACGCTCGGTTGCTAACATTGAATTCTTAGACTCCAAGCAAGCTCGTGACCTGGTGAACGTCCTGCAAGAGGCCAAGCAGCAGATTGACCCTCGCCTGCAGGAGATGGTCCGCTACGGTGGCGGTGGTGGCGGTCGCTACGGCGGCAGAGGTTGGGGCCGCGGTGGTGGCAGAGGTATGTATTCTTGTTCTGGGGTGATGTTGCGAGGAAACTTTATGCTGACTGATTTCGAACAGGTGGTCGTGGTGGCGGTGGTCGCGACCACAGTGGCGCCAACGACATGCCTCTGGGCAGCCGTCGCTGGTAAACCATGACATGATATCCACTTACTCTCACTGCAGCAACGTTTTCCGTTGTATCGTGTCCTTGATCGGATCAAGAGGATGAGTGTTACTGTTTTCATGCTTTGTTTTCATGTGCACATAAGCAGCAGCAAAAAAAAGTAGGCGTTGGGGTAGAAGGGTTTTTTGATTTGCACAATAGAACTGACTGCGAGGTTGTCGGACGACAACTGCCCGCCTTCATCTCACTAATTCGAGACATTTGTTTGTTTTCTTGGTACTTCCCGAGTATGTTCACCGGGAGTAGTATGTAGTACAACAGCCTTGGTACCAGGTGTCGGGCCTCTAGATGAAGAGGGTTGCAAAGATAGCTAGATAGGTGTCTTTGGTACAGAAAACCTGATGCCGAAGTAGTTGGCAGAATAAGATGTACTCTGAGAATGACTTGCGGTGAAGTCCCATGGTATGGTGATGCTGAGTCTAAATTGCAGGTGCACGACTAGCCACACATGGCACGGGAAGTCATGTCGATTGAGTGGAGAGGAGAGGACATGCATACAGGTGATACTCGCACATCTAAAGTCCAATGCATCGACTGTTGAGTATTTAGGTACATGATCTAATTCATATCACAGCTCTCTACGACAGGGTGGGATAAAAATACACATTGCACAGAAAGGACGTTTGCTTGATCCTAAGGCAGGACGCTATAGCGAACAAGAAAAAGCAGAACAATGTACATGTCCAATGCTTTAATATATACCCTGGCGAAAGTCATGCACTACACACATCAGATCGCTGTCTCGAAAGACTATCAATATCCCTCGCAAAAACAAAAGAAAAATATCGGCCTCTTTCCATCAAGTGGGAGGTGGAAAAAGGCAAAAATGTGGAGAAGCTGGGAATCGAACCCAGAACCTTTTCCATGCCTGTTGAGCATGCTAAGGAAACGTCATACCACTAGACCACATCCCCTGAGAGTTCTTTGAATCATCGTGTGATGATTGGATGTTGAGAGGAGTGATAATCTCATATAAGATGCGGTGTAGAGGCTATTACGTTTGGGTTGGGGGATACGGGAAGCATGCGCATGATCGTGGTAGGTGACGAGTGGGTACTATGATCAAGAGGCAAGTATGTATTTGGAGACGTCTCCATGTTTATCACTAGATTTGCCGTGGAGTGCACGGAATTGAATGGCTGGGTTTATGTATTTGGAGTATCAAACAAAAGTCTGCAAGTCAGGTTGTGTTCTGTGAAGGAACGGAGGCATTGTATGTGAGTTTATTTGTCTTGCCGTGCTTGACTGCAATTGTATGTCTTCGGGCTGATTCTATGAAACGATTTGGGCAGAATGGCTTCGATGTTGCTCCCAAAAGGCATTCCTCCAGAGCAATAGTCCACAATGATTCACTCCTTTGAATTCGGTCTTGCTTATGCTCATCTCTACGATAGCCTTGGCTTGGACGTTGCACCTTGATGCCAGACGATTTCTCTGCAAGCGGCTTTCTCATAAGTCCAACAGATCCTTTGAGGTGGGAGGGTTTCTGATTTCGTGGCGGATGGCTCACCGTGAGCAGCAGTCGGATTTGGCCATTGCCTATCTCCTCCAGCCACAGGGCATTGTCTCTACCACGGGATATACTCGTTTAGCCAACGACCGATAGCTGCTTCCCAGCGGCTCTATCAGGCAGAAGCATCAAAGATCCCTGTCTCTTGCAGTGGTACTGCTTCGGTTCGGATTTCCTCTTCAACCTCCAGAACCAGTCAACATGAACCCAGGGCTCCAGTACTCCCACTCCTCGGCCTGCTTGTCGACCCAGAGCATACCGTTGCCGAGCAGATCCTCGATCACGGTCTGGCTTCTGGCCCTCGTCCACCTCAGGTTGACCATGAGCATGGAGACGCTGACGTAGCCGAGGACCTGGACGGCCTCGAGCACGGCGCTCTGGTCGGTGCTGAGCTCCTTGGGCACGCTGCGGATGTAGCTCTTGTGGCCGACCTTGACGACGGCGTAGCTGCTGCCGAGCGGCTTGAGCGTGCCGACGGCCCGCAGCACGTCGTCCTCGGAGACCTCGGGGGCGCCCTCCATGCGGCCGCGCGTGAGGCGCTCGCGCAGCTCCCGCACGCCGATCAGCCCGCCGTTCTCGCCGCGGGTCGCGCCGCACGTCTCGACCACGCGCACCGCCAGCTCAAAGTAGAAGTCGTTGACGCTGCGGCCCAGCAGCTGGCCCCAGATGCTGCTGGCACCGCCGGCGGAGGACGAGCTGTTGGACGAGGCCAGCGGGTCGACGCCGATGGCCGCGCACATGCGCGCGAACTGCGCCCGGAACGACGGGTCCGACCGTATGTCCTTGGCGTGCGTCTGGGAAAACTGCTGCACCAGCGACCGGAACACCGACATTTGCGTCTCCAGGGCCTGCGCGTTGGTCGTCCGGAGCGAGGTCCCGTGGGAGGCGAACTGGGCCGACGTCAGGCGGGAGCGGTCAAAGGCCGCCAGGCCTACACCTTTGCGTGACATTTTGTGTGTATGTTCTCGTAAACAGGGGCGTCGCGGTTAGTTGAGAAGTGTTTCTCTGTAAAGAAAGACTGTCACCAGGGGCTTGGTGTTGATATTCAGTGTAAGAGACAGCTGGGTCCGTAGGTAGGCCCAGTATGAACAGATGATAAGTATCTGTATGCACGTAGAGCAAGTGCTAGAAAGGTACTCTGTAGCTTATGGGAGTCGGTTCACTCGTCTGGAGTTTCCATGCATATCCATGCATCTGGCAAGTCTTGATGCGAAAAATTTCACAGGTATGCTATTTACCTTGTATGAGAGGACATCTCATATGTTCAGCGACATGCACGCAGCAAATGTCCTTGTCCATGTGTAAATGCTCCCCGCGCCAGATTCCAGTCCATGTCCGGCGCCGGCACCTAAGTGATGCTCTCTTATCCAAGTGGGTCTCTGTCTGATAAGCGGACAAGGGGGGAAAGGGCGGTAATTATCCGGCTAATTCTCCACTTTTCCACCACCGCAGCTCCCCCCACCCAGAACGAGCCTAGTGCCAGTCCCGAGGGCACAATTTTGAAAACCCTACGAAAAATCTCAAGTCAGCCTCAACCCAAGCAAATCCGAAAGCAAGCCGACCCTCTTTTTCCCTTGAAGACCGTTCTGTGATTGCGACATCCTCAACCTCACGACCGACAACCACAGATTCGCAGCCATGGCTCCCACCCAGAGCGTTCAATGCTTCGGCAAGAAGAAGACGGCCACCGCTGTCGCCCACTGCAAGGTTGGTTACGCCCGCCCAGGAGGATAGACCTAGAGCTGTTGAGAGCCGCTGCGACATTGGGAAACACAAGAAGAGGAGGACGCCGAACAGACGGAGCAGGGAGAACCGAAAACTCGAGCCAGCAGAAGAAGAAATATCCTGTCATCGGAGCAACAAGCGAAAAACAAAGAGAATGAAGATCACGAGAGAGACATGGGTTTCGGGAAATCACAAGCGATGGGAAACAATTTGCTGACGGATCTCTTTCAATTACAGTCTGGCTCCGGCCTCATCAAGGTCAACGGCCAGCCTCTTTCTCTGGTCCAGCCCCAGATCCTGCGCTTCAAGGTACGAACGAACCGAATCAGTCCTCAACACCCCTCATGACAAGAACACCATGTACACACAAAGTCGCACGATGCGCCCATGGGAACACTTGTTGTTTCCAACAAATCCACCTCTGCCACGACGCCAAACACACTTCCGACGCATATGGGGAGAATTGCGTGCTAATACTCGTCCGATAGGTCTACGAGCCCATCCTGGTCATCGGCCTTGACAAGTTCGCCGGTGTCGACATCCGTGTCCGCGTCGCCGGTGGTGGTCACACTTCCCAGATCTACGCCATCCGTCAGGCCATCGCCAAGGCCCTGATCGCCTACTACCAGAAGTTCGTCGACGAGCACTCCAAGAACACGCTCAAGACTGCTTTCGCCCAGTACGACCGTACCCTCCTCGTTGCCGACAACCGTCGCTGCGAGCCCAAGAAGTTCGGTGGTAAGGGTGCCCGCTCCAGATTCCAGAAGTCTTACCGTTAAGCGGTTTGGTTGCTTCTTGGAGCGGCTGGTGCATTTTGGCGTCTGCTGGGGATGGAGGGACACAGGCGACTGGTCTATCTGCCGGCAAAAAGGGAACCGCTGGATGGAATTCTGGTCGTGCTGGACGTGATGAAGGGACGACGAACAGGGTGATCTCTTTCAAAGGCTCTGGAGTGGACAACGGACGGCTACTTTTTCACGTTTGGTCTCAACGGAGTCAAAAAAAAAAAAAAAGAGGATCCTACACATGAAAAGGGCTTGTGAACGCCCTCTGATCATCTATGCATTTGCATGGCAGGGCTGTCCTCTGCCTGGGTTGTAAAGGGAATAGGCGAATGAAACGTCAAGAATTCTACCATTTCGAGTCCTCAGGTGAACATTGTCACGTCATGCCATTCTATGCCATGCCACTTATAGGTCGATCGTCAGTCTAGGGAAGAGCCAAGAGTCGCATGTGCAATCCGCTGGTAGCGATGTTCCATGCCCGGATACTCTGCTGCCAATGATGACCCGAGCCTTACTAATGGTATCTATACTTCAACTACCATGTCCGTCCACGACGCATCAGGTCACTTCTGGATGATACGCTGATGATATTTTCTATGTCTCCACACATCACTTACACAAAGAATATTAAGTCTGATCCTGACAAGAACTGAGCTTGTGCTTTGTATAGACCGCTGGTCAGCATATGAGGAGATCCGACCCTCGTCGTCATATCTCACTGGTGCACAGTACGTGATCATCAATTTACCTAATCAATACTCGGGGCCCTGTCACTAGTACAGGTGTGATCCGACCAACTTGCTCCGGCAATCATGACGCCCGACTTCATCCTGTGACTTGGTAAGGATACCAAAGTCAACTGCAGGTCAGTATGAAGGCAGCACTGAGTCTCAAGCTCGTCATGCGCTCAGCGTCGTTGCCCACTTACGCAAGCAAGGTAGCCCAGGAAGGAGCCAGCCATGTGCAAGATTTCACGTCAAACCCGGCAACTAAATATCTGCGGCCTCGAAGGAAAGAGCAAGGGAAAGCAGCTACCACGGTTTTGGAATCAGCCTCTTTAATCCAGCAGGAGAAAAGATACACGCTGCTTCCTCCAAAAAAGCCTTCTTAGGCCAAAGACATGATCAAGCCGCACTCTGGCATATACCACGGCGTACATACCTTCCTTGACTTGTGATATGCCACGCTCAAAGTGGCGGTGTCGGTTCGGTACTGGAAGTAAAGATGCGAATGTGCCGTCCACGAGATGAAGGAGGAAGCAGCAGTGTCTTCATCAGCCTGCTCTACCTTCCCAGCTTGGGATCCCACTTACCTCGCCTCTTACAGTCTCGTCCGTTCAGGAAAGGATACAGCAATGGAGAGAGATGTCTTGTTTACACTGGTCCGGCCACCGTTGGCTCTTCTAGTCTCCCTCTCTCCCTCCCACTTCCATAACCCACCACAACGCATATGAGGCATTACGTTTTATTGTCAACAAGTTCGACATACCCAAAATCAGTCTTCAACAAATAGCAGTCTTCTGTTTCTCTTTCCTTCTTGGAATCCATCTTACCTCCACTTATTGAGCCGACTCTGTTCGACGATATTGGATTCGGATCATCATTATGTTGTCACCGAGTACGAGGCTGTCGTTCACCACCCTTCTCTTGCTTTTTCAGCTCGGCTACTTCCTGTACGAGCTACACTGGGCTCGAAGTCACCGAAAACAATACTCTTGGGAGTGGGGACGTTTTCATTTCGTCGCCTTGGCCATTGCTGTACTCGGCGCCGTCATTGGGCTCACTGTTTGGAGCCACCTCGAGGCCTCAGACAAAAACATGAACCTGGCCTGCGATGTTGGCATGAATGACGACGCCGGAGGCAGGGGCATCCGCATCACTTCTTGGGTCATGATAATGCTCACTTTTGTGTTGGCATACTGTGGGCTGTTCTACAACGGTCTGGTGCTTGGCATGGCGATCGGATTCGGGCTCAACTTCGCGCAGGTGTATTTTGCTCTGGCTCTACTGCTTCAGTCGAGAAGGGCTGGGCCATATCCTGCCGACATCGCGATTGGAATCATGATTCTCGATGCACTGAATGCGGCATCAACTACTCAGCTATCCATGAAGCGACTCCTGGTACACCCCGTATGGACAGTCGTCTCCTTGATCGGACAAGCAGTTGGCCTCATGGCCATTGGGCTACTCCTCCATTTCTTCATGCTCGGCCACTACGAAGTGCATGATCCCGATTTCTACCAATGCAGTTGCATACGCTTCTTCTGGTGGGCGTGGATGGACAGCTGCTGCGCCCAAGCACCCATGGAAAAGGCCACACTTTGGACATATTACATATTCCGGTGGACGATGTTTGCCCATGCTGCTTGCTTCGCCCTGAGATACACACTGGACTTCAGAGCTTGCAGGAAGCTTGAGCCCGTGCAGAAATATGTCGTTGAACAGGGTATCGTCCCTTCTGGTTTGAATGCCAACTTCTGGAAGGAGATGGAAATAATGGGGCAAGCCTCGGAAAGACCTCGAGCAACTCCTCAACGGCGTGAGCAGCAGCAACACATCAATGAACTATTGGATGACGCGGGGCGAGGAACTTCGCATGAGCGGAGTCTCAGTCGACCAGTACGATTGGCAGACTTGATGCGTTGGACACAATTTCAATACTGGACAAACCGTCGCAGCACACTGACTTTGAACTTTGTCATGAACACAATGTAAGCCGTCAAGGTCCCTCAATACCAGTACAAAATCCAAGAGGGAGACGGGTCTTTGCTAACCCATCTTCAGCATTGCTGTCTCGTCAATGTTTGCAGCAGAATTTCTCTATCGAGATTTCCATCCAAGGGAGAGAAATGTGTTGTCAGACTGGAGTTCAGAAGCCAGCTTTATGATCCCCGCCATGGCCAGCATTTTTGGCTTCATTGAGCTTGCGTTTTGGGCGGCAAAGCTCTATGATCGGCGCCTGGAGAAGATAAACAGAGCGGAGCCAGATGACGGCTTTCGAGCTCTCTGGTGAGCAAGACCCGCCCCCTCTTACACGAAATACGAGTTTTCTTGAACCAAACAACTAACAATTGGCCCATTTAGTCGCCGCATCGCCGACTGGCTGGATGAGTCTATATCGAAGCGATCACAGAACATGAATATTGAAAATGTAAATGCTGAAGATGAGCATTCGCCCGACGGCACCTTGCAAGGGGAGTGAGGAATTGCTTTAGGTGCTTCCCATGGAATTATCGCAGCTGAAGTGCCAGTGGTGTCGGCGACTTCAATTTTGGTTTTTATGAGATGGACTGCCTGGGTCTTCCAGAAACACGGACAAGAAGACAAGATGGCATTGCCTGTGGACTATTACCTCGAACAGAGCTCTAGTAAATACGATCTAAGCCATGACACGATTAGTACTCCCAATCGCATCTGACCGTCTTGCTCCCGCTGGCTCAAACTGATCGATACGGCCAGACAGCGTACATCCATGCGTGAGTATACTGGAAGTCGGCCATGGTAAAGCGTGTGTTCTTGCATGTTTATCTCTCAAAATGACAGCAGAGCGGAAGGTGTTATCTTGGCATCCGCAAAAATATTGTGATTCGGTGCCATGGGATTTAATGGATTGTAACCAATATATGGTCTCTAGCCGAAGTATTACGACGTGCTCAGACCTAAGATATAAAACAGCCATAAATTAGGACGGAATCACAGCTATCGACCTCATATTACTCAACGCACGAGCGAGCAGCCAGTTCACCTCACATCGCGTCATGATACAGTGTCAGCATGCTATAATATCACGTATTTATTCAAGTCTAATAATGTTTGATCACTCCATGTTCATCTACACGTCTATATTTCTGCGCGAATTCAAGTCAAGTTGAAGTCCTTCTTCGTTGAAGGCAGGCCATAGATAATTGCTCCAAAAGCAGTAACACATGGTCAGACGTGGATAAATGACCATTTCCAGTCGCAATCGTTGATGCTCACCGATTGCTTTGGGATGTGTTGGAAGCCGCAAAGCCAAGCTTCAGGCTGAATTGTTCGGAACCAAGTGGGTTGTGGCTTGAGAATAATACGACAGATCGTGAACATCATTTTGATTGCTCTCGTGCTTTCATTCAAGTCTTCTGCTCCATGGAGTATTGTGCCGTTGACTGGAGGGTGGTCAAAGGATGCGAAGCGAGCTACAAGGTTACGATGTAAGGCGACGAATCTTATTGTGTCTCTCGAGACGATGACTATTCAACCTACATGCAATTACGTTTAGATCATGAGATGAGAAAGACAATATATTGTATTCTTTCCAATGTCTTTGAGGTGTAGACGCAGTCTGGCACAGGAACAAAACACATAGAGGTCGTAAGTTGAACTTGATGGCAGCGCGTATTTCCATAGCCACGACACGCTTCACATTTCAGGACAGAGTCATAGTTACGGGAAAGCTCATCAATAATGATATTGCTCCTTCAATCTACGAAAACGTGCGACCTCATAACCGACGGGTGATACTAGAAGCATGTTTGCCGCCTGGCAGAAGGTAGACCGCGCATACTATCGGTCGCTCACATCTTCAGTAGCGACACGATCATTCGAAGGTATGTACAGCTATGTATCTCTGCTAGTATAATCGCCGACATTGCCTACAATCAGCACATTGTCGTGTTCGTATCATCCTCGAGTCGGCCACTGATGCTCGTGCACTTTCAACAGGTCGCGGACATGACTTCCGGCTGGGAAAGGGGGATAAACGAACGTCCTGAACGAGTCTAAAACTCCCGATCCATGACACGGCGAGAAGGAACATTCAACATCGCGACGCGCCAGAGTGAATTTTACTGATATTGCCATCCTACCGTGTGTCAGGTACGCCTCGAGGGGAGAGTGGAGTTTGGCACGCTACAGAAACATGACAATTACCCCAATTTCAGGGTCTCGTATCTCCCGGGGAGTGGTTTGACACAGATGGGATGTATGCTTCCCACGAGAAGGAGCAATCTAGATGCTAGGCTGTCGATGATCACCGGAGACAGGGAGATTGACACTGCTACTCATTGGAACACCCGGATTGCCCAAACAGGAAACGAGACCAGACCAGAATCTCCATCGACGACAATACGAGATCAGACACAGACACACACACCCATGGGCAAAGAGAGTCTCGAAGACCCCGAGAACGTGGGAACAGTACCGCACCCATCCCGCTACTACTGAACACTACGACCACTGCTACAGCACGTCCTCGAGAGATTGTAGTACGAGTACCTTGTACACTACCTCTATATTTTAGTTTGAGCCTTACGCGGAAGATCGAGTCGATCATCCGCTAGCGCTTTGGGGTGGGAAAGGAACACAGACTGCAGACAGAGTTGGTACGCATACACCAGCCAGCCACGCGATAAAGCTCGCCGGCTTGATCCCCATCCCCCAAGAAGACAGCACAGGCTAGTCAAGTACCAGCCAGGTTACATTGGGGAAGGGAAGGAACATCTAGGTCCTGCACTCGCCGCTTTGACCCCTTTTGTTTCCTCTCGTCTCCTCTAGAGTGTGATGCATTGAGAAGAGAGGGAGCGGAACTCAAGCACGGAATCCCGACCGAAAGAGGCGTCGCTGACTCGCTCCGATCAGTGTTATGTCATGTGTGGTAGACTTCTGGACCCGGCGGGCGCGATATCAGGTGACGGGGTGAAAAAAGACTCCCAGCCCCTATTTCCTTCCTGCTCTTAATCTCGGAGTCAAACTCCCGGGGAAGGGTTTCCGCCAAAAGACAAATCCTCTTTGAAACTGTTGGTCATTCTGTGGCCTCGTATCTTTGCTCGACTCGCGGTCAATACAAGTCTCCGAAAGATTCGGAATAAAATGATGAGAAAACAAGGAAAAAAAATAGGAGGCGGCGTCCCCACAGCTTTGCCTGTAACTCTTACAAGGAAGTATGATGTATACTCTCTCTCTCTTTTTTCTTTGGTCATCCGGATAGAAACCAGAACCAGGGTCTCCGATGGGGTGTAGGCGAAAATAGGAGTCGCTGCGGGTTAGTTCTCGGTCGATTGCTGTCTTGGGTGACACCTTTTGCCACATTGTCAGCCTTGCCTTTGCCGTTCGGGATCAGTACCTAGCCGCGCAAAAAAGATGGGATGGGGCCGAACGAATGTCCCCATGCTAGGTATCTATTATTACTATTGTCACTCTCTCTCGAATTGTCCGTCTCTCGAGTTGTCCGAAACTGGGGGGGCTGCTCGATAAGTCCGGTCTCCCGGGTCTCCTCAAACCGGAATCCAGACGGCAAAGGGCGGAGGGAGCCAGGCCAGAGAACACCCCCCAAGGTCCAGAGCAAGCCGCCGATCGCGCGTGACATGCTGCCATCCAGGCATTGATGCTTTGCCGAGCTTGTAGTTCTCACTTTGCCATTTGAACTCGTACTCGGGATTACCATGTACGTGACGGGACACGCGCGCGACTAGTCCATCACGGAGGATCCCTCATTTCTCGCCAGATCTATGATTTTGTCATCTTCAGAACCGACATGCATTGGCTGTATGTATTCAACCTCCTTTTCTTGTAGTCCTTCGATACGCGGTGGACGTCGACTAGTCAAGAAGGGCTCGGGGGCGTGTCACTTGAGATACGGCTGCTGCCACGGGGACCAGAGTCTTCTCTCGGACAAACCCGTGGGCGTACACACTGTCTCTCATGCTTGCTGAACATGCACATCGCACGTAGTAGATAGAGGTAAGCGAGCTGCCTCTTGTCTCTCCACCCCGCAAACTTACGTCGAGGTTTTGGTGAATACATGGAGAGAACAGAAGCTCTCCACTTCCAACCACCATCAGTCAGTCTTGTCTGATGTGTGGCTAAGAAAACCGTTACGCTTGTAATGTAAGACTGAGGCCTAATGACTGGTTTGTATGGGCGAGAAAAGGTTTGCGGCACAGTCACGCCCACGCGTGACAGGACAGAAAGTTCCAAACTCTATACACGCATCTTTGGCTACGCTTGGCCTGTGCAACTGCGATGTGTCGCTGTGGGTAAAAGATCTAGAGTTTGGAGATGACCATGCTGCGGAAAGGCACGTGAGCCCGCGTGGGCAGATGCACAAAGGACGTGATCGAGGCAGCTGGGAAAAAAAGAGTTCCTCGTCCGCAGGAGTGAAGCTTCTTATAACAGCACCAGATTTGATTTCGATGTAGTGTCCGCCGTCTAGGTGTCATGGATCGAGAACAGTTTGATCGTGCTGAGCGACACCGAGATGCTGACTCTGATGAATTCTGGTCGCTGGAGCTCAGAAATTATATCTCTTATTGCCATACAAGTTCACAGCCTCGGCAGCCTTCTTGGAGCGATATACAAGCGCTCCAGAGTCGACTTTTATGCGGACAGGGTCGCGCGGCTTGAGGCAAGTCGTTGGCGAACTCAAAACTCCCGGCATGTCGGCGTCTGGTGACAGAACCTTGCCATTTCCCCTGCGCATCTCCCGTTGATCATCTCTTACATCGTGTTCTCGTTGGCCTGGGCAACTGAGCCGATGAGCACAACATCAGCATCAACAAAAGGTCATCAATATCGCCAACATGCGACCCCTCTATGGGGAAATGTCAGGGCAAGCACAACAATACGCATCATCTTTGCTGATATTCGCGACACTACTGGAATGGGAAAGATGTTCATGTTGGGCAGTGCAACAACGAGAGTTGCTCAATTCAGCGGATCGTATGATCGAAGTGTAGAGACGCTCCTATGCTGTGACTTGTAGTGGCACGATCATGACATCCCGTCGACGGGAATATCTCGCAAATAAACACGTTTTTGCTTGCTGAAAGTTGAGGCTCGGGAGGCAATGCAAGCCACGTTCTTGAATCTGAATGCTCCCGGAAGTCTAAGTGTGCTCAAAGCAAAGATGAGCACCCTCAGCCTGTCAAAGCCCGTATGCATATCCAGCAAGACTGGAGTGCGATCGAAAGGCTGACGGGCAGGCAGTCTATAGAAGTCGCACTTGCTGAACCGCTAGGCTCATCAACGTATTGTGGGATCTGGAGAACGACAAACGTGCTACCAGATTGTACCTGGTTTGGGCCTCTGGTCCTACAGCGCCGAAGAAGAGACCGGTTGACAGCTAAGGCACGGCCTGGTCAGCGGGATCTAGATGAGCCCGTCGCAATGGGCCTGCGACCCAAGTTTCTTCTTGGCCCCATGTCCGGGGAGAAACTTGTTCTGTCAAGATGGACACTAAACGTCTTGTAAGGCGTAGGGTGGTTTCCTCTTCAGCAGTACACTACAACGAACAAGGTGATCCCGAGCTCCAGGCATCAGATAGGTGGTTGTTGAAACGGCAAAGGGCCGAGCGATGCCTTGGAGGGTAATGGTGGTCCAGCCGTACATGCTTCATCGCCCATCCTCTTGGGTTTCTCTTCCCTGAGAACGCAAATTGCCCAGGACCTTGCATGTTACAGGAGCGACGTGAAATGCCACATGGTAAGTGTAAGGAAGGATCCGGCGACTCTTCGCATTGCCCACAACCACAAGCATAGGCATATACGTTCGCCCTGAGGGATAATCACTTGTTTCAGTGGAAGAGGTGGGTCCCCGCATCTCAGGGAGAAAAGACATCTGGGCCGAGAATGGATCACAAAATGGCCTGGCCGAAACGCCGTGGACGAGAAAACAAAGGAGCCGAGAAACATACAGCTGTCACCTCGGATTTGAGTTTGAGCCCAAGGCCGGCCCCCAGCTCATGGCTCATGGGCGGAAGACATGGGCGGCGCCTCCTGGCCAAGCCCAGTCACTCAGTTGTCAGTGCAGCCAGTCTACACAAGAGCAAGTACCTAGAGAGACCCTATGTACTACCGCGAGGGCTGAATGAATGGCGCCAGTCCGTTCGCTTTTTCATGGATGTGTTAGACCGAGCCGCCTGTTTTGCTTGCCGTCTAGGTATGGAACGCCTGGTAGTTGCTTCTGTTCAACGCAGAGGCATTGGGATATTTCCTTTTTCCGAAATAGCTGTCATGCCCCTGTTGAGACACTTGCCTGTCGCCAGGGGAGAAAAAAAAATTGTCAATAGACGACGGAATAGGAACAACATAACAGCATGTTGCTGGCACGGTCATATACGTCAGTGGCGTTGAGCAGACGTTCTCCGTTTCGAGGGATCAATCTCTGGGTCCAGAATATCCACTATATGCGCAGAAAAAGTTTTTGGGCACCTTTCGACGTGGTGGGTGTCTGTATTTCCGGTTGTGAGGGCCTGATGAAAATCGATTGTCGAATCAGGACAATCATTCGTCTTCTGGCCGGCATCTTGCGAGCCAGCGAGGTTGGCTATGGGGAGTGATCGTCAACGCAGGGCTTGGCGCTCAGATTTGCAGATCGAAATAATGGGCCACTTAGCGGATGATATTCACAGGGATTCGAGGGTCCACGCCTCTGGTGAAGCTGCAAATTGACTGCCAATCCGCCGAGATTTCATCGCGGAAGTTATGCCATAATTGCAGAAGGGATCCTTGCCGTGTGCGCAGTTCCAGCGCGTGTGATCCGTCATTAGTATGCGAGGGGTCCTGGGGGATGCCATCTTTTCGCCCTGTTGCCGGTACAAAGTACTGTCTGGGATTAAGGTTATTGACCCTAATCTCGAGCCTTTTCGGATCCGAAGTTGATCTGGGCTCGAAGAGTCCGGTTTGCTCAATGTGACCAGGCAATAGGCATGCAGTCATCTACGAAGCAAGGATCCGAGATACTCTTTCCGTACAACCGAGAGCTCGCACTACACTACCTGACGACCCAGGAATATTATGCGTGGTAGCACAGAAATATGCCGTACCTTAGTTGACTGTCAGGACAGACTAGTCGGCACCAGCCCTGGATGGGACCAGCGAGCGGTCAGAACAGTCAGCTCGTGCTGGTACTGTGCGAGTGTCGCTCCATAACGCCTTCAGGGCAGGTATTCGATAGTGTCCCACGGAGTTGGAAGTGCAATTTGTCCTTAGCTGGCTCCGTTGGATGTGTCGGACTCCACGGGAGCTTCTGGGCTTTGCTCAGTGATATTTGATCTCTTCCTCATCCTCCTCGGCATCACGGGGGGACCCTAGGGGACCCACGAGCGCACGACCCGGGGGATCACCACAGGGAGGAGAATCGGCAGCAATTGAGATAGAGATCGATCAAGTCGCGACTGAAGTTTCCGAGCGGCGCCCTCCTTGGTTAGTGGGACATTTGATGGGGAGAATTCCAATGAAGCTAGATAGTATTACGAAACACAATCCCCAGTCTTTTACAATCTCAGTCCAAGATCTGAGTAGTAACAAATGACCTAGTGGAGTGGTAGGTAATGGGGACGGGAACCTTTGAACGCGGCACGTCAGTGCGAGCTTCGAGGTAGGCTACAGGAGGTTGTGCGCGACGAATTAGAGGCGGATATGGCTGAGGTGGGCCACTCGATTGATATTTGTCGAGTCATGGTTGTGCAGCGAAAGATGTTCCGCGCAGCCTTCCTATTCGCACAGGTATGGTAGCGTATACTTGTGGGAAACACCCCTTTTTGTTGCAACAGAGTGTGCAGTGCCTGGACGGACATCATGATCGTTAATCATTGTCAATCGTCATCGTCATTATCGGTGGGACCAGAGATGACATGCGTCCTAATGGACGTCGTCGGAGGCGGCAAGCTTCAAGGTCAAGCTTATTAAGCCAATGCATTTCGTAGGCGTACCGAGCATCGTAGAGAGGGTGTGATATTCTGTAGCGTCCACCTACCCGCGGCCGGTCGCAAGTTGTAGCCCTTGGACGAACGTTGGTGGACAGGGGATGGCTTGAGCCTCTGATGTGCTACCAGTTTGCCTGGCAGGCCTGAGAGCTGGGACTGGTGCGTTTACAAAAGAGACACACCAAATGGTTGGGTGCTGGCCGCCCCTCGAGACGTCGACGCCCACATCCCGGAGCCTCTTTCCCCCGTGCCCAGGGATCACAAGTTGAGAAATGGTGTTGGGCTGTAGTTTCTTACGAAGGATCTGGTATCTGCTCACAGTCTGAACCGTGCAATTGAGGCATGAAGATTGGGCAAAGGCCAGCTTGCTTGCTACCTTAGGTTGGTCGATCTCGAGGTACTAGCTGGCAGGGCCATGTGCTTGCCGTTAGTTGCCGACGATGGAGAGCGATGGGTGATCTCATGGGAAGGGGGCGGTGGGCAGCGGATATTTGCGGTGGGTGGCGCCAATTACATACAGCCGCGCAAAAGTTGCCAAGCTAGGAAAAAGATGGAAAGAAAGATAGGCTGCTGAAGGATTATTGCCAAATATGGGCTTCTTTGCGGTGGATAAGATGAGCAAAAGTCTAGGCTTTGCCATGGCCTCGAGGACCAGCCAGGAGGAGACGCAAACTCGAGTTGTTTCTCGCCATGGGAAACTTGATTTGCAGACTGCCCATGTTTGCACCATGCTGGTTGATGACTCAAGCAGGCGCTACCTTACCTGACCGTCACGTGTGAGCCATTCAATGCGCGCTCCCTCGGCAGTTGCCAACTAGCGCTGAGCCCTAACAACTTGTCCCATGTAAGCAGACATATATCGCCTTCGCATTATTATAATGTTCGTCGTGGTGTTCGTCGGATACAAACATTGTCCGTCTGTCGGTGCCCGCCGAGCCCAGAGAGAGAGAGAGCGGGTTTTCCTGCACATTGCCAAATAGGTATTCTCATCATCGTACCTACCGCTTGCATTGCAACTGGAGCTCAAGCACAAGGGTCGACGGCAGTTGTGAACATCTCTCGTGTTTGGTCGGCAGTTGTGACAACAGCCAGATACGGGGTAGATAGATGTGATATGTATGCAGTGGCGTGGAAATAATGCAGTTCGTGACGGGCACAAGAGAAATGAATGGCTATGCCCAAAAGATTACCACCCATCTATCTACATACATACAGTATTTGCGTTGTGCTATGCCACATATACGAATGCTTTCAACACGCTAGAACACTAGAAATCCGAATTGTCGCTATTCGCTACCAGAGCGGCGGGTGAAGCTAGGCCAGGCTCTAAAAATCGCTTTCGACCTGACGGAGTGTTTGCCGAAAAGTTGGGAACCGGCGAATGCAACGCTGAAACGGATTCTGGACTAATCCCAAAATAAAAAAGACGCGAGCAGGACACGATCTGCAAGATACAGACAGGTCTTGTCTTGTTCGAGTTAGTCGACCTGCTCGGCTAGTCTTGTTCCCACTCGGCATTGATTCTCTGACTGCGCGTGTCGAGCTCGACGGCCGAGCGGGTATACAGTGTGCGAGCGGCCTTGGGTGGGCGAAGAGGCGCAACAAGGTACGGACGAAGCAGGTTAGGTCGTTGTCTGTTTTAGCTGGCCTGTCTGTCAACCAAGAATACCAGCCAAAATCCCAGACCCCAGCCCTTGGGCGGCAGGTTGGTTACCTGCCTGCCTAGCAGGCCTGGCACTGACTGGCACCTCGGGCTCAACAACAGCCAGCAGCACAGGACAGCAGGTGGTCGGAATACTGTCTGTACTGGCTCGACTGGGCTGACAAGTCGGACCAACGAGCGCCTCTGCGATGTCCATTACCCGCGAAGCGCCCTTAGCCGTGGATCCAAGCGGCAAATAGCCAGCCATCTTCACCGCATCGGCGCGCCGTAATCGTATTGAATGGCGACAGAATGGAGTCCTCGCGGCAAGGGCCATGTCCTTGCTATTTTCTGTTGACAGCACTGTTGACTAATCTGCCCACAAAGCCACCGAGAAGATCCGGGGAATGGAGTCGGACGGATGGGCCGGCCATGGTGGTCAGGTCACTGTGGACTGATGATAACCTTGGAATAGGCGTGTGCCTCGGGCATGCATGGGCCGGCCGAGCGCATCCACGTATTGATCATGAGAGTCCCTAGAAACAATGGTGATTCTTCCCCTACCGTTTGCGCGGTATCACGTGTAGAAAAGTATGTATTACTGTACTGGAGAAACAAACAGAGGGCTTGCCTCCTGGTCTGATGGTGCATGGGCAATTGGTTTATGTTTTACTTATAGCTCGAGGAATTGGGGGTTCACCTACCTAGGCGTGCTAGATATATGTTAGGTAAGGGTAGTCGGTCTCAACAATAGTCGACTATATTAATCATTCGAAGCCAAAAAACGAGTCCGCCGTCGAGATAGTGTCCGCCAAGAACACGGTCGGCGGGAGCGAGAGACACGACCCAGATTGTCGGAGCGGATGCAAAGACCTTTGATGAATCCTTGCGGGAGGAATCTCAGCCAGCTGCACTAGATACCACTGTACGTACAAAGATTATTACATACTCAATACTCCGGGAGGCACAGTGCATTCGTGGCTCGGCGCTTCACTGCAGACCTTGTACCCGAAATGTAATGATACGTCGGCCAATAATCAACGAAATGCAACGAGCTCTTTATTCCGTAATGACGGGTACTTCAATGGAAAAACACAGGAAGCAAACACCCATGTTCGTGGTCGGTAGACGGAATAGTAATAAATGTACGGCAGGTCCGGTAGTGTACAGAACAGGTCCGCAGACCACCGGCTAGCTAGCTGTCTAGGTAATAGCCACAACGGTGATGTTGAGGTATTCGTCAGTCAACCTGGGGATTGGCCAGGTCCAACGGCCAACCAGTCTTCCATTGCTTGCGTATGTAGTGGTAGCTGGTGATGCTAGTGGGAAAGACGAGCAAGGATCGTTTTCGAGAGAGCTTTTAGGTTTGCGCCAGTCGGGGATTACCTGTGGTATCGAGCAGAGCATTGGAGCTTTCTGGCATCGAGACCAGGGAACAAGAACCCATACCTGTGGCCAGCATGAGGGGATCTGGAGGTGGGAGGGGGGTTCGCTTGGAAGCAATGAGGATCCTCGCGACATGACCCTGGCCGAGGAGCAGTCATGGAGCGGCGACCCTGCTTCACCTGCAATAGTCTAGTCGCTTTCTGCTCGATTCTGCATGGTAGATGGAAATTTCGCTGCAACGCTTCTGGCACAGGATATGACAGGAGAGACCAGGGTAACTGATCGCGATGCAGAAGCTTGGGTCCGCCCTCGGACCCAACATCAATAATCTGTATACGTACGGATTTCGGGTTTTGGCGTGTTCTGTTCTGTTGTCGCCTTTGGAACATCAGATGGACGTGCTCACGATCATGATGAGAGCAGGTGGAACCAGTAGCGTAGGCTACGCAATTGTGGGACGGCTTTTGGGCTGATTCAACTCAAAAGCATCCGAGGCAGCAGAAGCAGAAAGAAGGAGAACCAAAAGGCGCATGACTGTGGTAGAGTGAAAAGCTGTGCGAGATACGAAATCGTGATGCCTCGTGTGCCATGTCATATCGGACCTGGGAATTTCGCATCGGATTTCCCAATCTGACTGCCACATCTCGACCCAAATCCCACGTTGCAGCGGGAGCTCGTTTTCAATCTTCTTCGCCATTGGGGAGCTTGTACGGATACGCACGCTGGCCGATCTATACTGAGCAAATGGCTTGAGTAATAAAACGTCCCTGCGCAAAGAAGTGTCCGGGGCTAGGTATGATCAGATCGGTCAGTGCTGAAATGGGGCCTTCTCTTTTTTTTATTTTTATTTTTATTGCCGGTCGAAGCGTTTCACAGCATGGGAAACAGCTACTACCACCAGCTACTCTGTATGTACTGCTCGCGAGCCTTCAGATCGCTCAATTATTAGTTTTCCCTGCCATTATTCGACCCAGATAGGCACCCCTGTTGGCCGTGAATTCGCATGATAACGACGAGAAGAAAGTCTATCTACCACCACTGGACAAGTCGGGGGCTGCCACGGCACCTCTTGCAGCCATGGGCGTAACGCACGTCGCCCACGTGAACTACCTCCACGGTGTCTCTGCATAATTGCCTGGGTGCCACGCTCGACGACGACTGGTCCTCCTGGCCAGCCCCTGGGTGATGGCTGCATGCGCATGGCCATGTTTGACCCTGCCCGCAGCACAGTGTCGTTTCCCAGACGTGTCATGCGAGATGTAATAGGGACGCACAGAAAAGGAAGTGCATCACTCATCACACGGGCTGACAGAAGAGAGAGAGAGAGAGAGAGATGGGCGAGAGTAGTAAGAAGAGTTGTTCATGACGATCGTCTAGGTATGTATGCTCGGAATGCGGCGAGTACCACCTCTCGAATGGAACGGGCAGCTCGCACATTTTCGTCGCGTCATTGTGAATGCAGACGAGAACACTGTCGATGGCAAAAAGTCATTTGCATCTCTCGTCTACGTATGCACCTCGACTCTTGGGTAATATTGAATAGCGGTGTGTGCGTGGCTGCGCGAGTGGTCTTTACCAATCCGGATGTGATGGAATCGCGAGCACAGAGAGTGGCGTGCAGTGACTGACCTTGGCCGACGACTGTTCATGGCCCCCTTCTCTCGCCGTTTTTATTGAGAGCGTTTCTACGAAAACCATGGAGTCTGGGGGTTTGATCTTGCCATGTCGTTGAAATATAGTAGCAACACTAGTTTAAGTTGAGGCGATATTGTTGTAGAATATGATCCTTTTTAAACCCCTTCTCACGCAAATCGCCAAACTAGTTAGTCCCAGCATTACCATCGAGGTTCGCGATACTGTGCCCCTCCAAGGCATCACGCTTGTTTAGTCTATCCAGAGATTCGGGTCGCGAGTCTGAGATCTGGTGACGCCCTAAAAAAGCTCCTGACAGATCGCCTTAGCGGAAAATCTCTCTGGGGAACCATGCTTAGAAGTTTTCTCGAGCCGCTCGAGAAGATGCTAACGACAATACTAAACAGAGACACTTTTTAAGTCAATTAAACAAGTGCTGGATGAACGCCGGTCGTGCTACGCCGCAAAACTGTTGCGGATCGACAGGGCATGGCAAGAAAAAAGATAGAATCGACCTGCAGCAGTCGGAAAGCAAAAATTCAATAAAAAATCGGACAGCTTGATCGCGATGGCAACAGCTCCATGCCCCTCGCTCACAGGTGTCCCACATGTGCACTGCACTGCACCTGTGCCATGGAGCCCACCAAGCGGAAAAAATGTTCGATGTCGCTCTCAGTCGAAAAGGACAGACCCCTCCCCTGGCAGCTTTCTGACCAGGTTTCAGTGATCTGCTGCAAACTGCCACCCCTTACAGCGGGTTGATGGCTAACTAGTAGTGATCTGGTTAGAACGTGTCTCTGACCTGCGCATCTCGAATAAAGTCGTGGGACTTACTATTGCAGACTGACAATCAATACGCTACATACATACATAAGCAGGCCATTTTGTCAGTATCATCTTCTTCATCCTTTTTTTCGCATTGAATTTCTCGTCCCCTCCCCTCTTTCAGGTGGCTGGAAACGAGATGGAGACACAACACGTCATGTGCCCATTTTCGAAAAGAGGCACAGCAAAACGGTGAAGTCCGTTTCGACCAAGTCAGCAGCAGCTCATGGGGTGCACCTGGCACTGGGGGCTGGGTTGACAGCTTGGGGTCTCGACCGGGCCATTGTCAACAACCGTACTTTCAGATGCCCACGGGTTTGGTCGCCGATGTTCTTCGCTGCCAGTGGATGCATCATGGAAAGGGATCTTCTCTTTTTTTCATGACCCACGAGGTCAAGGGTTACTCCCAGGAATCGTTTCACTCAGACGACCGCCTCCTCTTGAAAAAATAATAAGTGTACGTACAGGCGTATCCAGGTTGAGTAATGCCTTTAGGCAACGATGCCATGTCAATAAGCGAGGTCGAGGTCAAATAAAGCGAACTGGATGTGTAAACGATGAGTCGTCGTGCATGGAGACACATGATTGCGGCCAGCGAAAATAAAAAATGACAGAAACCTTAGGCACGCCGAGCGTTTGTGACTTGTGTCAAACACTCAAAACCTGCAGGTAGACAGGTACAGTAGACAGTGACCTACAGACGAGACATACAGTCCCGCTGCCCGCCTTCTTTTTCGGATGCGGTGAATCGATCTCCATCTTGATCATGTAAGGTGCTTTGTGGGAGAGAGGGCACAAAACGCCTGGGATAGGGTATATCATGTTGCAATCAATGTCCCCACACCACATGCAGCAGTCCTCGGCTTGCCCAAGTCATTGCCAATGAAACCCACGCGAGTTGGGCCGATCATTGCAGGACTCGTTCACCGCACTTCCGACAGGCCGGCGAACAATCTCACGAACTTTGGGCGGAGGTGTCCACATGATCTCTGTTTTCGCTCTCGCCTCCAGAAGGTCCAGCGTGACCTCGGCGAGTGCGATGCAGATTAAAGTTTTTCCCTCCAGAGTTCTGTCAAGGTTGTGTAACATCATGTGCATGCGGCCACTTATAGAAGGTAATCCATCGGTAAGCTCCAGTCCTGCTGCTCGCACGCTCGCAAGTATAATATGTATCGTGCCAGATATGTAGGTGATTTTAGTCATCATCCTTTGAATCCCATCACTACTAACTATGTAGTAACCTTAGTATGCTCTCTATGCTAGTGTTGAAGAGTATATCCATCTATACTACCACTAATTAGAGCCATCTCGTGGAACGTGAATCTTGGAATTAGACCACAAAGTATCCCCTCCTCCGGCAAGCACCACGGTATCCCAAAATGGTAGGATTTGGTACTTCCAAGACGCCAGGACCGCTTTTTTGGGCCAATAACACCACGTTCTCTGAATATACTCCCAGGAATCGTRAAAGTTTCTAAACTCCACGACAGTTATTCAAAAATTAAAAAAATACAGCTGATATCTCCCGAAGGTAAATATCATGGCAGTATCAGATTTACCGAAATCGAGGTTGACGTGGGAAAGTTATCGATCTTTTAATATCGCAGGCGAAATGACGCCCTGTGATTGGGCAATACCAGAGGTCACAACCAGGGAGGTGATTGAAAGACCGTGGTGCTTGCCGGAGGAGGGGATATGCGGACAATCGACAAACTACTATTGATCAGGCATGATGATGATAATAATCTTCCGTAGTAGAGTGCCGATTTTAGCTTGCGGCGACTCAAGGGTCTGGGGAATACCTCGAGGCAGGTACACTACCACGACTATTGCACGAAGATACCTTGTGCTTGTGGCCCACGAATGTCTAGACGACGTTATGTCCTTCGCACGCAATGGCAATGCTTGCTTGGAATGAGAACCAGTCCCACTGGCTGCCGGGTAGTGATGGACGGAACTCCCAAGAGCCGAATCCAGAAAATTTGCCATATTCGATATGCACTCTTGGCGCTACGTTGACTGGGGCATTAACGATGAGAGGATCACATTGTCATAGTGCTCCACATGCTGACGAGCAATTTGCGGCAATACTGGAGGATGCAGATTCTCAGGTCCTTTGCCTAGTTTCTAGTACTGATCTACCTACCCTCGGTACCGTGGCGTAATTTTTTACACGTATGTATTTTTTTCCCTCTTCCCCTTCCGATTCTGCTCCCACACGGTCCGGGATACTCTGGTCAGAACGGTAAGAATGTTGCGCACAATTTGGTCATGCCCATTGGGCTCCTCGTACAGACATCCGCCCGCAGGAGGCCGGGCAATGGCATGTTCGCCTCTTCTTGTCCAGGCGAAAGGAATTGCCTTGCATTTTCCTTTGGGTGGAACGGAGATGCGGAATCCCCTGTACTTTGGTACGCGTGTGGGCCACGACTAAGAAACTAGCTATGTAATATAATGGGGGACGGTCCACTATCACCACCCACGAGTCAGCTGGAGATCCGGCACCGGCGTAACGGACTAGTCGGCAGAGATCTCCCTCTAGGCAGGCAATAAGCGTGCATCTCCTCTTCGAACATTGTCGGGGCTAGTCCCAACTGTCGATAGAACACTCCGAGCAATATTGGCGAGGTGGTCTTGGGTAGCATCCAGCCCCCCTGCTGGTGCATTCGAGCTGCTGCGTGGAAAGGCTTGGCTCGCCAGAAGAACGTGGAGAAGACGCTACTGAGAGGGCCAACTTGGAGCTCTGGGAACAGCTCTCGCACACCACAGACACCAGACAGACACACACACACAATCGACAACGCCAAGGGGGGGGGGGGGGGGGGGGTCGCGAGCGCAGCACCGAACGAATTCCCATCCCATCGCGTCGGAGTGTGCTAGTTCCAGCGCACTTGCTGATGAGATTGCCGAAGTCTTTAGCGCTCAAACGGCCATTAGGAAGACAGGCACAGCATACAAACTGGTCGCACCAGCGCGCGAATCCATCCATCGCGCCCTCTCACAATACAAGCAATCAGCCATCGAATCAGTAGCAGTAGTGGCATCTGGTTCTGTGGCTTGCCCCCTCTGTCGGAATCAGTCCTCACGTCTACTGATGATGATAAACAACAGCATATACGATACATTGAGGCGCGCGCCATTCACCCTCCACCCTCCACCTCGAAGAATTGAAAGCCAAAGCTGGATGAAGTGGAAAGTCAAAAAACCCTTGTGCGGAGGGTGCTCCACATCCACGAGCAGCCTGGGCGAGAGGGAGACTTGCCGAACCTGCTGCGTTTGCTTTCGGATACCACTTCATCATCATCGTCATCATTATCAGGAGGGCCATGCGCTGATGTGCGGAGCGTGGGTATGAGGAAATGCGAATCGAAGCCTCAATTGCTGAGCAGAGCTAACGATGGAGCTGAGAGAATAATGATCCCTGTACAGTGCGCGCTCGACGTGACGATCCTTACACGTCTCTTTCCTCTCCCTCTCTTCTACATACTTCTTCTAGGTAGTGTAGCTGGCTGGCATGGATTAATTGCATCAGAAAATGAAATAGCGACTGCGACGCATGTCTGTGTAAGTACACATGTGCGCACAGACTGGCTTGCCCAGCAGAGGGCTACATTACTGCATCAAGGTATTCTACCTATTACTACCTCATACCTATAGGTATTGATCGCATTCGTTTATGGGCAAGTACATACGAGATCAGTGCAATCCAGAATGTGATGTGACGTTTGTTCAGACTCTCAATCCGTACGCCTCCACAATGCCGTGGCTGTCGTGCCTTCTGACCATCTTCTTTCTCCCTTCTCTCCGGCCACCTTGGGATCGACTGCATTGACATGATTGTCCGACCTGTTGAGTCTGCTCTTCCAAGGAATCGGCGTCTCCAGGTATTGAGAGGTAGGGGTGCCAAGGAAAGAAAAAGCAGCCATGTAGTGCAACCTGTACCCAGTATGAGAACGTCCAAGGGTGGCCCCGGGACAACGCGTGTTGGAATTGCTAGTGGGATCAGCCAGCTCCCAGCTCCCAATGACCATCAGTACTTGACGGTCCTCAGGGGGCTCCAATGTAACTTTCTGGGATACGGATTACATATTATAGTATGTATAGAAAGATACCTACTTACCAAGCCTGCGATTCAGTCAAGGAGCTAGGTAGGTTATTATTGTTTTGTGGCCATGGACAAGCTTGTTGCCAACCATCTAGGCCCATCACTGCAGTGGGCCTAGAAGTTCAGCAGCTCCAGAAACGAACAGTGTGGACATGTACACCGTACGTGGTGGCCTTTATCCTCTCGGCTTACCCAGACAGCGCGCCAGACATGAGGAGAAGAAAAGAAAAAGATGAACAAGCTGAATGAGGTAGGGAGAGGAAAGAAAAACAACAACTAAAATTACCGCGATGCATGGCGTCAATGCCCACCTATCAATCCTTTGGACTGAACCAAGTACTACCTGACATTCACTATCAACCAGTTGTCACTTTGGAACAGCACGAGGGATGCTTAATGGTACTGTCAGGATAGACCAGGGCATTCCGTGTCAAGCGTGCCTCTGCCCTGGGATTTTGGATGTTCGTTCAATGCTGCTGCTGCTGCTAGGCAATAAGCCTCTCTGGCCTGCCCCCCACTTCATGGGGACGCTGCCTCTGACACTCAACTGTCCGAATTGGTCTTCTTTTTTTGGTCCTTTACTGTAACCACCAGGAGCGTTGCAGTGGAGAATTGACATTCGGACCAAGTCACCAGCACCTGATCTCAACTTCGACTACCCAAAACATACCATAATTAAATAAAAATAATAGATCTAGAGTATACGTTATTATAATTTGCTATTTGGATTTATTAATATGTTTATAATGTATCAATAGCAGTTAATTTGCGGAAGATATATATTGTTGAAAACAAAAGGTCATGGTAGCCAAGTGTCAATCCTTCAATGCACAGGGCCTGCCACCTAGAACCCAGGGACCCTATGCCTGTCACCCACTGCGCCCAAAAGCTGTCCCCACATGCAAATTGTGGATTTCGGGGTTTTCAGGCGAGAATAGGAAGAGGAGAAAGACTCGATCCAGTAGCAGAGAGTGTATCAGCAACAGCAGATCGGATCCTTTCTTGCGACAACGAGGCGGCGAGCGTAATCAATTGCCTACATCAGCCCCAGCCCTCCATCCTGCCCATTAGGTCCCTCAGGTGTTTCTCGTCGAGTCAAGTCACTCATCCATTGATTCAGCACCGAGCAACTCGGTTCGAGAATGCCAACTTACGTTTGCACCGAAATTTGCACTGCATCGCACGACCTTTGATATCATACCTCAATGTACGAACGGTAGGTACGGAATACTTGGCAGAATAGATGAATGAATACGTGACATGGAGGTAGAATGGTACTGGTACAACGGCATCCTGAACTGCCATTGATCCATTCCATGCCATTCCAGACCAGCAGCTCATTTTGACCCAGCCTGCGGTAGCTCGGCCGGCAGCTGCGGAGGTGCCTGTCTGTCTGTGCCTGGGTGTACTTTTTTTTTTTTTAATTCCTGCAAATCAAGCACCCGATACCTGCTATCTACCTGCAAGTACCAAGTAGCGGGTACCTTGCGCGCACTGTCCATACCCTGTACACACAATTGATCTCTCAATCTTTGGTGCGCCCATCGCATCTCCATTGCCTTACTAACTTTTGTTCTTGTGCACGCACGGCAAAAAGAGAACGCAACGCGCCTTGCCTTGGCCATTCATTGCCGCCCAAAAAGTTTTTTTCCATTCCGGATTTCTTGGGGAGGCGCATCGCGTTTTTCTCCCCCTTCGCCCAATTTCTTCCCCTTTCTCCCTTCCAAAATTTTGTGTGAGAGAGGAGCAGGAAAATTTTTCTGAGTCTTCCCTCTGCTCTCTGCCCCCGGAGACTGGTTTGAAAAAAATCAAAACAACGCGTTCGTCTGTGCCCGCGTTTTTTTTTTCCACCACAACCAAAACTGCTAAAGCTACCGCATCGACCAACGGAATAGGTTGCCTTTCAGTTTCCCAAATTCTTTCGACCAAAGGCACTACTACGCCAACTTACAATACAATTTTTCCATACTACTTCGCTCTCAGTACCGGGTACTAGCGCGTCGTAGACCGAGTCGCCAAATCAAATCAAAAACCAGCTCGCGCACGTACTGGGCTAGAGTTGGGGCTAAATCCTATTTCACCTAGTCCCAGAGTGCCCTCTGTCTCCTTCTCTTTGCACAGAGAGGAAGAAATCAGTGAGAGAGCGAAGCAGAAGAGCCCAGCTTCTAAGACTTTGTCATCCTGTCCTCACCCCCCCTTCGACATCGTCATCCAAGCTCCTCCTACTTTGCCTAGTCCGCGCTCCGGGTCTGCCCAATACCGCCGGCTGCACGTCATCTGCCCTTAGACCCAGAGTGAGCAGAGTCAGTCACCACAGAGAGGGTCGACTCTCATAAGAACATCGCGCCTGCTCGACTGCTAGCATCTGAGTCGTCACTGCACTAGCCCCAAAGACTAAGCCAACTCGGAAAGACCTGAGCATCTCTACTCTGGTGCTCTCCATCTTTTCCCACCTGCGCCTAGGGCCCTGCTACTACTGCTGCCCATTCTATTCTCCCTATTTCCCATCCTAAGCGCTATCGTCGACGTTGCCGTCTGGGCTCGCGACTACCAGCTACCTGCCCACCCCACCTGAGCTTCTGCTGCTGGCCGGGTACCTCTCACCACCACCACCTCACCTCCTCTCTCTCTTCTGTGTCTCCCCCGGTCCTGAACTGGAAAGAGAGATCACCAGATAGATTTAAACAACCAGAAGGCATTGTCTGGCCCGGCGAGGAACATTTCCCATTCCAATCAAAGCCGCATCGCCACCCCTTCTGTCTGAACTGTTTATTTTCATTTTTCCGCACTCACAGCCGCGGCCATACATAGCACCGCTGCTGCTGCTGCTACTACTACTACAACCTCTGCTACGGCCACCTCCCACCACCATCTCAACTATACTTGACCCAGCACACCCACCACCACGCGACGCAGCAGACGTACGCCAGCGCTAGGACTTAGCCTCGACGCTACTCGCACCGGACTAGCTCCTGAGAAACCGGGTATTACTCGTACTCTATTTCACCAGAAAGCCAAGACCTAGCTGTCTGATGCCCGTGATCTAGGAGGGTCATCTCACTGCACACTGGCACTCTTCTGGCACCAACACTATCTTGGTCTGGAAATAGGGTGGCTTACAGATTCAGTGGACATTGTGGATCCCCCCGATCAGTCTACATTATCCAACCAGACCCTTGGACCTTACGACGAGCCTAGGAGATCTGCGCTACTCGTACTGGATCACCCTTCCCGTCACTGACCAGAAGGCCGCCGACAAATACGCCAGTCCCGCCAGCCGCATCTTGACTTTTGGTTCTGGTGTAACCACATTCTACTCTACACTTTAAACCAAATACACTTCCTTTGCACATACATATAACATCACAAGCATACTCGGCTTGCCTCCCCCTGCCCCCCTACCTACCTCCCACACACCACCACCACCCATCCATCGTTGATCCGACCCGACCGACCTGTCCCGTCTGCCCGACTTGGCTTGAAGCAATTCCATTTCCGGCCGGCCGACTTCTTCCTTTGAGCAAAACACCTTGGACTCCGTAGCATGTACTTGAACGGCGCTCAGAATCAGAACTTCGTTCAGCATCCTGCCCGCGTCACCGGCCTACAGCTGCAAAGCCAAAGCCGAAGTCCCAGCTCGGAAGCTCCTCGCTCTATGGAAAGAACTGCTCCGGAATATTCGCAGTCAGGTTTGCCTTCGCCCTATCCAAGCGTCTACGGCGACACCCAGTCTGAAGCTTCCTCTGCAGATCACGCGTCTGCTGCCCAGTATTCGAGCACAGGGGAACCGCGTTCTGCCAACTATTCCACGTCTGCGACGCCTACGTCGGAGTACAGTGTCTACCCGCCATCGGCAAGGTCAAGTTCGTTTCCCGAACACATTCAGCGTACCTATCATCCTGCGAGCACCCACGCCGGTAGCACAGGAGGTATGGCGCAAACACCAACAAGTCCGTCCATGCCTACACAAGATGGACGTACCCATCAGCCTCAGCAGGTCAAATCTAATGACGATATACCCTTAGATCCATCTCTTGCGGCACCTAGTCCTACGTACGCTCAAAACCAGTACTCGCCGTACGCTGCGCCTCCGCAGCACCACGACAACATGCAAAGCTACCCTCAAAGTGGCGGCCTCTACCCTCAGGCAAGGCCTGACTGGGCAAACTATGGCCAGCCAGGTCAGGTTCACCATGCTCACATGTACCCTCCCACCCCGACATCTGCCGCACCTCACGGTAGACCCGCGCAGGTAGGTTATTAGAAAGACTCCACACACTCGATCTTGGATGATCATGTCATTCGCGCATTGCGACACCTCGGGATTGGATGCCTTGCGCCAATCTGCGGCGCAAGGCATCCATGCTTTCACGTCACGATTTACTGTCTCTGTTCGACATTCACATGGCTAATCATGCGATTAGGTATACTCCTTTGTGCCCATCCCAGGTGCTCAGCAGCACAAGCGGCCTCGTCGCAGGTACGAGGAGATTGAGCGCATGTACAAGTGTGGCTGGAACGGCTGCGAGAAGGCCTACGGAACACTGAACCACCTGAACGCTCACGTCACGATGCAATCACACGGTCAAAAGCGAACTCCTGAAGGTAAGTCTCCTTGGTTGTTTTGATGCGCGTCATGCTTTAGTGGGTCTTGGTGGCGCGAGTGGATCTTGGGTGAAAGTCAAGCCGCGCTAGCATCGCGAAGCGCGTCGGGCTACTCGAACGACAATCCTGTTTCGCAAAGTTGGGAGCATACACTAACTCTGCTGCGCGACAGAATTTAAAGAGATCCGAAAGGAGTGGAAGGCTCGTAAGAAGCAGGAGGAGGCCGACCGCAAGGCTGCTGACGAGGCCGAGCGCCAACGCGCAGTCCAAGAGGCCACCCACAACGGTGGTTCCGCTGACGCCAGCGCCGGCCAGGCTGCTCAGGCCTACGGTAGCAGCTTGCCTCCGATCCGGTACCAGCCAACTGGGCAGAGCGCCTATCCTGCTCCTCCGTCCACGACTGCAGTGCCTCAGCAGCCACTGCCGGAGTACGCCAGCCCCAGCAACAGCGGCTACCCGAGCCAGTACATGCCAGCCTCGCCCTATGCTCCTCCCCCAGGACAGCAGCAGATGTACAGCCAACGTCAGTAACCGTAGTCGGTAATGGCAATGGGTTTGTTACGGGCGTGCTAACCGGGCCGCAGAACATTCTCAAGGGGAGTAGGAGCCCCGAGTAACGCCCATCTGGGGAGGAAGAGTCAAGAATAACGACTTCACAACTGCTGTACATTACCCATCCATGGTCACACTTTCCCCACTGTTCATAACGCTTCATTTGATTTCGACCATTCTAGAAGGACACGGCACTGCGTCATGGAGTTGGTTCGTTGGGTTTTTTCCCGAAAGTCAGGCGAAGGGAAAAGTTTTCATGACTTTCGACCGAGTATACACGCCAACTGGCGACTCTCACGAGGCGCATCTCTTTTGCATTTGCATACCCAGGGGACAAGCAGACATCTTTCGGTCAGACATGGATGTCGCGGTACAACCCCGCTGCTCATCCGAGGCAGAGGGGGGCCGCGAACATGGCAGGGTCATCAGCGGCTTGTCTAACATCCACGGATGCTCGACAATTTACATACGGAAATTCACGGAGGCAAATTTGATTAGTTCATCGTTTAGGGCCGGAAAATGGAACTGGAGGAGGAGGCGCACGACTCGCCTCGACGGCTTTGTTTCAGTAATACTAGACGAGGCCATTTTTTCGAGGTTGTGGTCAACATTCAGCATACGATACACACGCAAAGCACAGTTCGCGGATGGCCATGAGCCACGTGCTATAGTTATGGATTACTTGCAATTGAGATACGTTACAATCGAGTTTTTCACGCGCTTCTAATGTTGACACTGCAATTGAGTGAGTGTGCTTCATGAGTGATGTAGAAATGCGACACCTCGATGACAATCCAAGGTCAAGTCCATGGTTCATGACTGTTTTGGCTCTAAGCCGATTGACATGCACGATTGCGCTCTATTCTCGTGACTTGCAACGAGACGGCGAGCTAAATGAGCTACGTGACTGGCATTGTATAAAAAAAGAATCCGCTATTTTGAAGTCGCAACGCAAGGTAGGCTGGAACAAGGCGAATTTTTAGCTACTGCTGCTGGATTTGCAGATGGGGTGTTTTTATTCTCCGAGAACCTGGTCGCAAAACAAGCTTTTGTTGCATCTGTAAGTCATCTCAGTCCAGCCTACTAGTGTTTAGTCTGGCTGCGGTTGTGCGACCCTCGCACGAGATTTTGAGCCAGCGCCTATTCCTAGTATCTTGTCTTTTTCGTCCCTAGGGTAGTTTGCTAGGATTAGGCAGTCCGGCGCTGGGTTAGGTAGGTTGGTGGGAGGGTAAGACAATCCATGCGATGCCAAGAGATTTGGAAAAACAAAAAGAACAAGAAGCGAAGATGAGCTCGACTGGGATCGTACAGACTTTAGGGTCATGTTGTGTAACGGCACCATCTCCCTTGGAGGAGTGGGATGGGATGGGGGGCCCCCAACATATACATATACATGCGCATATGTGTGTATGAGATGCATTACCTTGCCTTGACCTTACATAACGCCGAGAGGAGGGGGAATTGACTGGGATTTACAAACAGGCAACACACTCACACCTCTCGCACTCACTTAGCGATCGACTCCTTTGCGTCTTGCCATCTTGGGCTTGGTCTTGCCATTCTCAAAGCTCGCTTTCCCGTGGTGGAGGGGGACCAAAAAGAGGCGTCATGGATCATTCCACCCATGCATGTTTGTGCACGCAGACGTGTGAGAGAAAACAGGTTCTTGGCAATGATTGGAATGCTCAGGATTCTTGGGATATATGCGCTTGCGAGAGTATACTGCTTTTTTATGGTCGCTGTCCAGGTGGGTGGGGACTGCAGAATAGATTTATACTCATTTGCTGAGTCATCATTGTCGCCGGGTGACACCATATCTTTGGGTTCCCAGGCCTTTGTCTATTTGTATAGAGGCTAAGGCGGCCATACATGCGACCGCGCAACCCGTCGTTCGTGGATTCGCGAAAAAAGTCGTGCTAGCAAGGGGTCGTCTAGTGTTGTAGCCCATGATGCAGATTTTCGCGACCATCAATTTTTCTACTACTACTGCTACTACTACTTGGGGTTCTTTGTATTCCTGTCTAAAACCCTTGCGTGCTGCTAGCTAGCACGATGCTACGATTAGACGGGTGAGCCGGCCTGTCAATCTAGACATGGAGCCGGCCAACAGCCTTGTTTAGATATCTTCATGGGGAAATCGCCCCGGCCCTGTCTTGGCCCCGGGCCGGACTGGATTCTTATTTATGGTCTCTTTCCCCTCCCCCGGGGGATCTTTTTCCAGAATGCTTCTCTGGTTTGTTCTCCACGGCTTCCGTGCTAGTCGCATAACACAACGTTGGCACCGGCCCATGAGACGAGCGCGAAGCCAGCCCCAGCAGCGCCCGTCGAAGATTCTCGCGCTTCTAGCTTGCAGACCAGGACGAGAACAGCTGAACTGGGGATAAGTTTGTATTGATGCCCTACTCCCGGCCCCGCCCGCACAGAGGGGCCCGCCGCAGCGGGTGGTTAGTGCCCGGGGAATGGAGGACCCCATCGACACGGGACAACGCTAATCAAGATATCATCATGACCCTTGAACAGTGAGTACAGACAGAGTATGTTTCCACGTCCCACCCTGCTTGGTCTTCTTCTGGCTGCCGAAAGCTGTGAGTCCGCGCAACGAAACGTTACTGCCCTTCCGTCTTGTTCTAAACTTGCAGTTGCGTAGACTGCCCGCTAAACAATACAGGTGTACACGCGCAAGGAAGGATCTCGCTACGCCCTGCACGCAGCATCGCTGCTCGCTCTATTTGGGGACACATGGTGTGCCGCCAAATGGAGGTGCGGGCAGCTCTATCATCAAGGTGATGGATACATACGCATCTAACCTAGGTGAGTCTGGGGGCTCTCCATGATCACGGCCGCCTACATCCATTTCGGCCAACGACTCAATCGAGCCATGTCGATGGACAGAATTCGAACCCGCGATGCACGTTGCTCCGCTTTCATATTGAATCTAGGCTTCGTCGAAAGGCTTCTTCTTCCACCCTACATATGCACCGCAATAGCTCGCGCATTCAACTACATACGCATCGGGAAGGCGAAGAAAGCTCTGCGTTACGAGAACAAATCCGGACTAGACGCATCCATTTTCGCTACCGCTGTGCTGGTAAAACACTGCACCCTGTCTCTTGTGGACAAGTTCTGTCTTCTGGATACCTGGAGGCTCTGTCGTCGATCTACAAATCCACTTGGCGCAGATGCGAATCGCTGCTGATCTGCACCCGGGCCAAGGCAGTTTTCACCGATCATGCCGAGACCACAGGCATTCCAAGCGGTGCCCAAACCTCGGGACGTGATATGCTCCTGAGTATCTGGGTCCGATCATAACAGGACAAATTTATCGTCATGGTGGGTGGTCACGACTCTCAACTGCCGCTTCAAGTCAAAACCAAAGCTGCTTCATGCATCACCCATCACGGCGTACCCTCCACCGAGACGCAACGGACGGATGGGCGAGGTCGGACTGGAATGATTGTGCTGCTGCGAGAAACCTAATATAGAAAGAGTGCAGGCAATGCGTACACAGCTCATGCACCCGACTTGTCATCTGACATTTCGGGAGGGGGCAAGCAAGAGCTTCGCGTACCACAAAGATCGTATTCAAGCGAAGCTCGACAATTCTCTTTTACCAGTCGCAGCGGCTTGCAGCTTCTCTTGGGGACGAGACGGCGGCTAAAGGAAGGACCCAGCAGTAGTTGTCAGAGGGAGAAGATGCCCGGAACCCTCCTCATATCGTTCCAAGACCCCAACGGAGACCTCTCATAACAGGGCCGTATATTTCTTGATCCTGGACGCGCGTTGCCGGCCGTTGGCAAAACGGAGCACTGCTGCGGAGCAACGAGAAAAGAAACGATGCTCATGAATATCTGAAAACTTCATGGCATTGAGAAGCGGCACGTTTAATTAGATTGTGTGGAATGGCAAAAACAGTAATGACGGGACGGGCGACAGGCATAGAGGAAAGAGATGTGATGACGTAGCGGGGAATCTGCCACGGGCGGGTTGCGACTGACTGACTGACTACGAGTTACCTTGTATTTACCAACGAGACAGGCCCCGGCCGCCCTAAAAGCTGCCCGTTGCACTGAAAGCACAAGGACCCTGATTTTGTTATTACATCCGTAACCAAGATTTCGTCTTGTCGGGGTCCGGGGTCCAAGATGCATGCATACACGCAGCTGGACAGGGCAAGATAAGGTGCCGGGCGGTTACATTAGGTCAGACAACACTGCAACTGCTCTCTCTCCTCCCTCTCTGCCCAGCTTTTCCCACCCTTCTTTCTCACTTCATTCTTTCTGCTCCCAAATCTCCATGCCGGTCTTCATCTTTCGCCATGTCCGATTCTCCGACAGAATTGACAGGATAGGGAGCAAATGACAAGCGCGCACTGAACCGGAATCACCACTCGCTTGACCTTGTTCCGAGGCAGACACAGCCGCTGAAACTTCTATTCCAACTTGCGCCGCGCAGTCAAACCCTTTTCTTGCTCTGACAAAGAAGAGCCTGTCGGGACCACGGAGTTGACCCTACACCTGGGCTCGCTTCTTTCTGCGTTACAGAACTTCCCGCCAAGAGGAAGGGCTGTCGTCTCTCGTTTCGTGAATTACCAACTATTACATACTTGCACCTAGTGCTGTCGGATTCCACTTGGGCCAAGATCGTCGCCGAAACGTTCTTTTTTCCCCACTAATAATTCTTCGCATACTTCTTCAACGTCCCGGAATGGACCCACACGGTTCATACGCCGCTTCTCCCACCTCATCGCCGTCCCTCTCAGCCTCAACAACCCCCAGACTCGCTCCTCAGGAATTGTCTCGGTCTTCCACCGCATCGCGCCAAGAATCCGTCGGGTCTCCGGGGCTTCGCTCGCTCAAGTCGGTCGACTCGGTCCCCGTCACCGGCGTCTACCCTTTCGGCTCATTGCGCCTCAACGAGCCGCCAGAGGACGAAGACGCTGAAATGGATCCTGCCACTCCCATTACCCTTCCGGACAGGACGCCAGACTTTGCAGACAAGGACTCGGACATGCTCCAAGGCGGCGATGTACTTATTCTCGACGACTTGCCCGCCACCTTCACTGTTGGCTGTGACACCATCTCCTTCTCCACGACACAGCAGTTTCTTGGTTTTCGTGATATCCCGCCCGGGGCGCATTTGATATGGGTCTCGCCGCTCGAATCTACCTCGTCTCGTAGCGGCTACTGGATCACCACTCCAGAGAAGGAGGCCAACCGCCCGGGCAAGGTCTACGTCAAGCAGTGGGACAAGTTCAACGAGGTCCTGTCCGATCCCGCAAGCCAGGCCGAGGAGCGCATTCAGAAGGATAGGCTTGGCCAGATCTTTGCCAAGCTTGCCCCCTATCAGTTCAAGGCGTCCACGTCCGCTCTTGCTCCGGCCGACTCTGCTGCAAATGCAGACCCCTTGCCCTCTTTCTTGAGCAATACCACCATATGGCAGCAGCTTACCTCTGCCATTGGGCCGCAGCTTCTCAACCGCTTGTCAGGCGAGAACAAGGACGCTTGGGCCGTTGGTACTTCTGACCGGATTGCCGGCGAGACCAGCCTTCCCGAAGAGGCCGGCCTTTATCCTACCTCTTCAGCGCCGCTCGCGTTTTCGTTTCCCATGAACCAGAGACTTTTCGATCCTGCAGCCGCGGGCTCGGAGCGCACGCAGCAAGCCCTTGATCCCACACCTTGGGTCCTCTCGCGTATCGACGACGACGAGACACTGCTTGGCGAGCTTCAGTTTGCCTTCCTCACCGGCATGCACCTTGGCAACTACTCGTGCCTCGAACAATGGTGGCACTACACGACAATGGTCATCTTCCGCTCGTATCAGCTCGCCACTCACAGGCCAGCCCTGGTATTGCGCCTGATCCAGACGGTTCATGCACAGCTGGTCTACAATGAGCGCTACCTCGAGGGCGCATTGATCCTTGACTCATCGCCTGAGCAGGCACGGCGATTGCAGCGGGGGCTGACCGTTTACAAATCACGCCTCAACGAGCAGCTGATTTCTGCAACGAATGAAGTTACGCCAGAGCAAGCCGCTGTGGGCGAGGCGTTTTCGGCCCTGGAGAGCTGGCTGTGGCGCCTTGGATGGGATCTGCGCGGCGATTACGTCCGGAGCGGAAAGGTCATGCTTGAAGATGGCGAGGTCATCGACGCTGAGCTCTCCGATTTCGAGAGCGAAGACGAGCGAGGCGAATTTGCAGCCGTTGTTGTCGATATTGACGAGAATGGTCGACCGACCGATTTCGTGTCCGTTTGAGAGACCAAACCAGATCCCATGCGGATGGTGACTCTCATCGCGAAGTGATCGAGCAAATGAGGGTTGCCAAATGTGACCTCTCGTGGGGAACGTGCGGTATGCTTGATCGACATGAAGCAACCGGTTTAGGATTGTTTTCAATTGTGATCTTGGATTTTGTTTTCTCATTCATCCCTCAGCTGGTTTTGGCTTGTTTTTCTATGCAAGGGCGCTGCTGGCTCCCTTTGCTACTGACTGATTGATCTGCCTTCTACCTTTGGCTGGATCACGTCTTCGGTCTTTGAGGGCATTTGCTCGTTCCCTTCTTGCATAGCATGGGCGTTTATGGGAATCCAAGAATGTCTGTAACATAAGAACAGACATGAGTACTCAGTAGTAAAAATGAATTAAATAATAGAGTCATTGATGAAGACGCTAGCGACCTGATTGATTGTGCCAATGCGTGACAGTTGCGATCATCGGCATTGCCTCCTCGGCGGGCTAATAGCGGCAATACAAAAATTAATGATCGCAATATCTTGATTTTACCCATTCTCTAATGATCTATATATCCTCTTGTGAGGTTGTGGTTTTTTCTTTCTCTTACGTTACGCCCTCAGATCCTCCATCAAGGAGCTCAGGGTCGTCCATCCTTCGCTGTCCTCCCACATCTCCTTGCCCTTGCCCATGACGCTCCGGACGGCGCTCCTGGCCTTGCCCTTCCACCTCTGCTCCCCTATGCTCTCGACCCGGGACCCCCAGTTCTCGTACGCGGCCACCAGGTCGCTCGTCCTCGAGACGACCGTCTCCCAGGCGTCCTTGTCCTCGCCCGACTGCCAGTTGCCGTTGCCCCTGCCCGTTCCCGAAGAAGCGGCGACTACTGCTAGGGACGCCGAGGCCGTCGACCCGACGGCGGCGCGCCAGCCCTTCTCGGCGGCGTCGACGGCGCCCCCGTAGTCCCGCCGCCAGGCGCGCAGGCGCGACACCACGGACCACACCTCCGAGTTGGTCGTGATGAGCGGCACGACCTCGTCCTCGACGAGCGCGACGACCTTGTTCTGCAGGCTGCCGCGGGGCGCCACGTAGACGCCCTCCCCAGAGTTCAGCGGCGCGTCCTTGGTGGCCTCGCGGACCAGCAGGGCGAGGACCTCGGCGTCGAGGGCGTCCTCGGCGGCGCGGAGGCGCAGCACGTTGCGCGTGCCCAGGACGACGTCGTCGAGGGCGGGCGCCGGCGACAGCGACGCCGCCAGCGTCACCACGTTGTCCCAGATGCGCCAGTTGGTCTGCGCGATGGTCGCGCCGCGCTTGAACGCCGTCAGCGCGTCCTGGATCAGCTTGTACGCGGGCTTGTGGAGCTCGGCGGCGCGCGCCGTCGCCGGCATGCTGGCGGCGTCGAGGGTCTCGTCGGGCTTGTTCTCATTGTCCGAGTCGTCGTCGTAGTCGTCGGCCTTCTTCTTCTTCTTCTCGCCGACACCCCTGTTCTCCTTGGCGATCTGCTTGTACCACGACAGCAGCGCCGTGCCCAGGTTGCTCCAGGTGCGGGCGCCCTCGCCGCCCTCCTCGCCGTTGGACGCGCCGATGGCCCGCTGGAACGCCTCGGCCGCGTCGGGGAAGCGGCCGAGCCGCAGCTCGATGTCGCCCAGCCGGCCCCAGAGCTCGGGGCTGAGCCGGTTGACGCCCACGGCGAGCCGGTAGGCCTCGGCCGCCTTTTCGAATTCCTTCTGCTGCAGGTACAGCTCGCCGAGGGACTTCTGCGCCCGGCCGTAGCGGTGGTTCGAGATCTCCCACGCGCGCTGGTAGTGCCTGGGCTCGCTCTCGATGTCGCCCAGGATGCACCAGAGGCGCGGCGCGTTGGGCGGCGGCGGGCTGCGCTCCGCGCCGCCGTAGTCTGCCGCGCTCAGGGCGTCCGTGTCCGGGATGACGTCCTCGTCCTCGCCGTCGTCGGCCTCGGGTGCCTGGCCGGTCCGGTGGAACAGCCGCCAGCGCACGATGGCGCGAGCCTTGTCCTCGCCGCCGCTGCCGCGGCCGTCGGGGTCGTCGGCCTGCGCGCTGCTCGCCAGGCACAGCGCGACCTCGGGCCAGAGGCGCAGCCGCTTGAAGATCTCGAGCGCCGACACGAGCGAGCCCACCGACGTCCAGGCGAAGGCGAGCTCCGACTCCAGGTGCCAGCGCGGCGGGGACGAGAGGGCGTTGACGTACCGCAGGCGGACCTGCGGCGATGCCGACTCGGAGGCCTTGGCGGCCGGCAGGAAAGACGTGGCTTTGGCCGTGCCGTTGGCCGGCGGCGGTTCGTCACCCTCTCCGGACACGGTGATGGTCGGCATCGAGTTGTCCGAGTCTTGTTCTCCCGCTGGGGGTGCACTGGCGGTGGCGGCATCGGTGTCGACAATGACCTGGTCGACCACGGCTTGCATCTGCAGCACGCCGCGCTCAATGGTCCTGCTCCGGTTCAGTTCTATCCTCGACCGCACTAGCAGCGCCTGGGTATAGATTTGCCAGTTTGTCGACTTGTCGTCGAGGACTCTCTCGGCGAAAGGGAGCACCTCCTCCAGCGTGAGCGAGTCCACTGGTGAGAAAGTATCCTTGAGGGTCGCTTCGGTGAGCAGGATGATCTGGTCCTCGGCCTTGAGCTGCGGTTGGGTCTGCGGAGTCAAGTCCTGTAGCCTCTCTGGCAAGTTGGACTCGGTCACGTCTTGGACCTTTTCGGTTGCGAACGACACCTTCTCCAAGAGCGTCTCGTCGTTCAAGGGGACGGCGCTCGGGGCGGCGTTTGCGGACGCGTCCTTCTCGGCATCTTGTTCGTGGTCGCTGCTCTTGGCAAACACGACCAGCTGACTTATGCTATCCTGCTGGAACTTGGTCCGCTTGCCGAGCGCACCGGAGAGGGCAAAGGCGAATCCGGACGTCTCGGCGGCTTTCTGGAGGGCCTCCTTGGCCTTCTGGTCGTTGCCCAGCATGATGTGGGCATTGGCCTCCTCGAGGAGGAACTGAACCTTGGCGTCCTTGGGAAGTTCACTGCTGGCCTTGACTCCAAAGACTCTCTGGCCAGCGTCCACGAGGCTCGTTTCGATCAGCTCCTGCAGTGTTCCGACGTCGGTGAACCTTCCACTCTTGGTGAACAGGGACCCTGGGCCAAGCGACGGCTGGGAGAGAAGCTTGTAGTGCCACAGGTGAATGCGGAAGCGCATCCATGCCAAGTCCCTCGCGAGCTCGTCCTCGTCATGGCTAGGCTCTGCAAGAGACACTTGGCCTGCTGTGAATATCCATTTGGCGAGGCAGAACAACTCGATGTGAGGAATGTACGAATACACTGACACGCCATCAATGTCTAGCGATCGGAGACACAATTTCCTCAGCACGTCAATGCTCTTTTGACCCTGCTTCGCTTGGCTTCTGGACTCGCCGGCCAGTTGCTCGTATGCAGCGACGAACGACTTGTCGCTCTTGGCCGCACCCTCCAGGACCGGGCCGGTGACATTGGCCTGGAGAAAAGCGTTGAAACTCGCCGAACCAATCCTCAGGGCCTCTTCCGGCTGGCTGGGAAGGGCCGGAGTGTCGCCTGTCCTTGGCTTCCCCAAGATGGCGTCCTCCAGAAACTGACCAACGAGACCTCGTGCATAGTCCGTGTCGAGCAGGGAGAGATACGGGGATTCGCCCGTGATGTTGGCAAGGCTCAGCTGGTCAGCAGAAGTATACGACTTCTGGGCGACGCGTTCCTCGGCTGCCATGTCTGCTGGCAAGTCAATGTCGAATCCTGCCATGGTTGCCCGTTTTTATGCACGGCCAGCCCGTCTTATACGCGGAATACCCAGAGAGAGCTTGGGCGCTCGGTTTACCACCCGTTTGGCGGGGTATCCAGGTGAATGTGCGTTTCTTGTTCTTGTATGGCACAAATCGACCGTCTTGAATGATATTTGCTCAAACAAAAGAGGGATTTTGTTGGTCAGAAAAGCAATATTCGACAAGAGAAATAGCTGCAAATTATGTGATAGTGCTGCTGCTGCCTCGTCTGTGTCAGTCACTCGCCGTGCGCCCAACTCATTAGCAGGCAAGGAAATTTTCTGAATTTGGGGGTCCAACTTTTTGGTGGGGGAGGGGCAATATGATTGATGACTGACTGTCCATAACAATGGCGTGCATAAGAGGTCCGTGCATATCTTTATTCATAATTCATCACATCAACTTTGTCTGAGGAATATTTAATCAACACCAATTAATGACAGACATCCTTTGCAACTTTTGGGTATCATACAAAGACAAATGTCACAAGTTCAACATTCACATTGCTCAATCTAGCCACTGCAAAAAGCCACGGGTATACTACGTAGACGTCTGTTGTCTGGAAAACTATCGATGCTCATGCTTGCTACAGAAGTGCTTCTTTACATACAAATACAGTAATGTACATGCTTGGCTAAGTAGCCACCAGAGTGAACTTATGTTGCTAGTGATACGAACAACTGCTGCCACTTTAAACCAATACGTCAAACCATAAATGTACTTCGTACGTACAATGCTCATCTGCTGAGTTTCCGACTTTTTTTCGTTGCTGTAGATCAAACCTATTTCTTGCCCTTCTTGCGAGCAGGCACGACCTTGAAGTCCGAGGGAATAGATGCGCCGTTGTTCTCCTTGTGGGGGTTCTTCTTGGCCACCTCATTCCAGCCTCCAGTCTGCTGCAGAGGCACGTCGACCGCTCCCTGCTTCTCAAAGACGCCCTTGTCGGCCAGCTTCTTTCTGCGGATGAACTCGCTGGCAAACTCTCTGCCGTTCATCGTCTGCGAGATCTGGTAGACCACGTCCGTAATGGTAGTAACATCGGGCGGGAACTCGAGCAGAGTCTGAGTGTAAACATCAACTGGTGTTTTCATTAGTACACGATCAAGATTGCCAAAAGAAACACATTGGCACTTACCTTCGGCAACGCCGCCCCTCATCAGCTGTCCCTGAACCCACTTGGTGAACTCATCCATGGCCTCATTGCGCGATGTATTGACCGATGGCTTGGAAATGGGTCGGGCAGCGGGGGCGGGGATCGGAGCCGGGGCCGGGGCGACCGCAGACTTGATGTTGCTGGAGCTAACAGAACGAGACTGTGCGGCCGGGCCGGTAGGGACCTTGACTTTGCCGCCGGCACCAACCGTGGCCCAGCCAGCACCGGTAGGAGCTGCCGCGATGGCGCCCAGAGTCGGGGCCGGGGAGGATGCATTAGGCTTGCTAGCAAGGTCGGCATATCGCTTGGCACCAGAAACCGAGCCGGACTGTACAGCAATCTCCTTGGCCTTGTTCTTGCGGGCTTCCTCCTCGCGCTGAATGTCAGCCAGGGTCTTCTTCTTCTCCGCGGTCAGAGCGGCTGGGGCGAGACCCGGAGCAGGGGCCTTGGTAGCAGCCGGCATAGTCCACGGGCTGGTTGCGGCTGCCGGGGACGATGTGCCCCAGGTGCTGCTCGTGGGCAAACCCGAAGCAAGTGTTGCCATCTTCTCACGCTCTCTGGCAGCTTCCTGCTCTGCCATGACGCGGCGGGCTGCAGCGGCGGCCTCTTCAGCCTTGGCGGCCTTCTTGGCCTCTGCTTCCTGGATCTCCTTTAGGCTCGGTCCACGATGAGCCTCCGAAGCGGGATCCTTGGCCCAAGGAGCCAAGGGCGGAGGCTGAGTAGCGTTCTCGGGAGTCTCGGATCGCGAGCTAGTAGCGTACTGCTCGGGCAGGTTGGACTTGACGCGCTGAGGAGCGGGTGCAGGCAGAGGGGTGGAGGATTGCGGAGGAGGGAACGGCATGGGCAAGCCACTGGAACGGGCAGCGGCTGCGGCAGCGGCAGCGGCGAGGGCTTGGTCTGCTTGCTCGTCATGGGCATTCAATGCGGCTTCCTGGGCGGCGGCAATGTCGTCTTGCTTGTGGCTAGCCTTGTCCTTGGCAGAGGCAGTCTCCTTGGGCTGTGCAGGAGGGCTGGTAGCTCCAACAGAATCGCTGGAGGATTGGGCGTCGAGAGCAGCACGCGTTTGCTCGGCCTGAGCATCGTGCTGTGCTCGAAGCTGCTCAAACTCTTCCAGTCTTCCACGGAAGCCCTCATCGTCCTCTAGTAGTTCCTGCGTCTGCGGGAGGCGGGCACGAAAGGACTCCATTGACGAGCCGCCAACAGGAGCTTGGGAGGGGACAGATCCGATTGGACCAGGTCCACGAGCGTTCAGCTCGTCGTCGCGAAACATATCGCTGATGATGTGGCTAGAACCACCGGGACCCATGCCTGACTGCTGAGCATTCCCGCCCAAAAAAGGACCAGCGCCTCCAATCGAGCCGATGGGAGGCTGCGGGGGCATTGTTATGGGCGAGTTGATACTACCAAAGCTGGGCTGAGACTGCAGGCTGTGTGCGCTTGAGTGGTGGTGAAGTCCCGGGTGTCCTTGCAGCTGTACTCTGGCGAGGCGTTGCTGATTGGACAACAAGTCTCTCTGCTGTGCCATCATGTATTGCTCTTCCTGTTTGCGCCTCTCGAGGTCGTTCTGCTCCTGTGCAGTGAGTGTACGGCCAAACTGGGGGAAGACACCATTGAGAGGGGGGACGATGCCACCGCCGGCGCTCGGAGAGAAGGGGCCGGCTGCAGCCGGGGGGCCGTGAGGGATACCCATCATAGGAACGAGGAATGGCTCTCTAGAATTTCCAATGCGCCTAATCAGTTGGCCCAATGGCTCAAACTCGGGATCCTCGACTCTCTTGACTCGTAGATCGGCAGTAAAGAAATTGGCCTTGTACCAATCGTTCATCTCCAGGCCAGTGAATGGGCCTTGCTGATGTCCCTGGGGGTCGAGATACACCCAACGCATTCGATCAGGCATAACCATGCTTCGTGCCTGTGCTGAGGGCGGCTCTGCGATGGGGCCGCCGCTGAAGGGTGTACCTGTTTGCGGGAAACCCTGTGGCTGCGAGATGGCTGAAATGCCGCCGGCCAAAGCTTCCGAAGTTACAGCAGAGCGGGCATTGTCAGGGCTGAACAAATCATGAAATCCACCACGTCCGGTTCCAATCGGGGAATCAGTGTTGCGGCCAGGTTCGCCGAACGCATTGCGGCCGATGGCGCCAAGCGGGTTGGTGTTGATTTGTCGGATATCAGGAATCGAGTCAGCCAGGCTCTCATTATCTTGATTCTGCATCTGCGACTGCATCGCAGGAGGAAAGAGAGAACCAAGCTTGCTGCCTCGGCCAATAGAGCCAGAACCAGGGATTCCAGTGCTACTAACAGGACCAAAGACACCGCTCAAGTTGCCCAGACTGGGGGAGTGGAGATCGCCCATGGGAGAGAAAAGGGAATTTCCAAATGCGTTGCCAAATGGGTTTCTCTCACGATCAGGTGTGGCAGAAGTAGGCCATCCGCCGAGAGTGCTCAGAGGTGGCAGTGGCTTGGCGCCGACGCTGGAAGTCTGGCTTCGGTCACTACCCTCGAAAGCCGCCTGACCAAAGGGACGCGGGAAGCCACCGCCACCAGCACCAAATGCAGAAACGTGATCTGAACCACCGAGACCCAAGCCATGACCCTGAGCTCCCTCATTGCCCTCCTCAGTCACACCACGTTGTTCACCAGGCGGGCTTCGGTAAGGATTGGTCTCGGAAGGGCTCAGCGGCTCATTGTCCATCGATCCACCGAGATTCAAGCCAGACATGCCGAATTCACTAGCCGAGCCTTTGACGGGAGTGTCGAACAAGGTGGCACGCTGCGTCGGCGGAGGACTAGTATCCTGCGCACCACCCAAAACAGCACTGCCTGACAGATTCTCATCGCCGCCGGCAAACGGATCAGTATCGGTGCGCTGGCGTGAGCGCCAGGGAGCTCTGGCATCCACTGCCGAGGACGGCTCGCTTCCTCGACCTGCCATATTATCATTACTGTCCTTCGGAATCAAGCGGGCGAGTCGAGACTGGCCTCCAGGGCGCTTGTCACCAATGGCAGAGGAAGCCGGCATGGCAAAGTTTCCAAAGCTGCCCAAGGCTGACGCCGACGGAGTTGAGGCCGAAGATCCCCACAAGGACGAGGCAGTTCCAAGGCCGGAAACGCCCGTGGCGGTGTTGTTTCGTACCAAACCAGCAAAAGGGTGCGGGGAGCTCTGTCCGGGAGGTGCTTCACGTGGGTTAACATCTCCCTCGGGCTCTTCAAACATGGCATCCTTGGCTTCGTTCTTTCGCAGCCAAAATGAGCCGCCTTCGCGCGTCGCCGAAGTAGGCGAGGTCAGTCCGCCACCACCAGAATACGGGTTCGTGTCGGTCGTCTCGCGTCGTCTAGTTCCTGGCCTAGAGGCAGACGAGGGCGAGGCTAGGGAAGCACCGTGACTGATAGACGTCTTCCGTCCTCCATTCAAGGCATTCCCGTCCTTGTTTTGGGGTGGCGGCTTCACAGGCGAGTTCACATCGGTCGCGAAGAGATCGTGCTCCTCCTCGGTCATGTTTCGAAGACTGCTCGGTATGCTGCCAGACGACGGATCCCAGCAGAGATCGGGCTCTTGTGGCTGGACATGAGACTCGCCACTTTTGCCCCAACCACGAGTTGCCGTGTTGCTTCCATTGACATGGCCCGGATTCCAGCCCTCCACAAATAGCGAAGACACATCTGCTGGGGGAGCCGAGTCGAAGAGGTGCAGCAATTCGTCCCTCGTGTATTTTCGCTGGGTTGACTCCACAGTTGTGCCAAGAGACTGGACAGCATCGGCAGGGGCTGGCTGGCTGCTGATGGATTGGCTGGGGGTAGTCGAGGGTCTTCGAAAGGTTAACGTTCCATTAAGCCGACCGCTTCTAGACCTGTTATACATGTTCGTTAGCACTCGAGCAGTCCGACATGGAAGTGTTTGTGCGCATGTGACGAGGCTGGAGGGGATTGCCTGTCGCTGCGAAAGGACGCGTCGACAGGCACAGGAGAGCCAAGAAGAAGAAAAAGCAACCGTGTACTGTCATTGGTGCGCACATGAACAAGGGAGGGAAAGGGTGGTGGAAATCCAATGCATCAGTCACGTCGGGTAACCAAGTGGACAAAATGCCCCAAAGCTGTCCGGCGGCCGCGAAGGTGTCTGGGGGAAAATTCTGAGGGCTGGATTGAGAAGACCAAGAGGCGACGACGAGATGACATACCACTCTCCACTGTTGTTGTTGCGTCCATCGCGTTGCGAGTTCTGGCCAGCAGCAGCTGAGGCGAAACTCGATGGTAGATTCGGCATGTTGAGGCAGGTAGACTTGATGCTCGCTTGGGGGTGTGGAAAATCAGGAAGTACTAGCTGGGGTGGGCACGACCCGAGACAAGATGTCTTGATGACCGGATGCTTTTTTGGGAAATTTGTTTTCGGAAAGAGGATTGTCGGATCGGTGGACTGTTGGCAAGCAAGAAGAGGCTGCGCAGTCGAGAAGTGGACAGGAAAGCGGAAGGGGGATCGTGTCGCGGGTCGATTGGTGGAGGGTGCACAGAATTGAGCTGTGTCTGTCGCGGGCGCGTGAAGCAAAGTGCAAGATGACGTTTTCTTCAACGGGCCGGAGGGGTGCGGACGAGAGGGTTGGGTTTCTTTCAACAACAAGCTTTGGCGGCAGCTGCTAAGAGAATTGAGGATTCTGATGAAGGTCCAAAGCCGGAGCAGTGGGCGAGATGCGGGTGTTTGCAGGGTTTTCGTGTACAGATATTTTCGGTCGTAACTGAGGTCGTCTGGTATTTTACAGTTGGGGAGACCAAGAGGCTGTCGAAATCGTAAATTTCAGAATTTCCACTTTCTCTGCGTTCGGGCAGAAGCAAGTGCAAGCAGAGCTCTGCCAGCCCGCCAGCGAAGCCAGCGAACCAAACGCCGGGCTAGAAATCTCGGGCTCGCCAGCCACCCGCACTAAGCTCCGTTTGTACAAGCTGCCAGCTGCCCGTGGGCCCTACAAACGCTCGCTCGCTGCTGGCCTAACCCCCGTATAAATGCGCGACGAGCCTCAGGCACCTGCCTGGGCACCAGCAGCTGCCGAAAAGACAGCAAGGCATCTACCTATCTATCTATCTAAGTTGGTTGACTCGAGAAATCTTGGGTTATCTTCCGCACTTCTTCTTCTATTCTCTCGTCTACTAATGCTTAAAACCTACCTGCTCAAGTTTGTACTATATGCAGTTTCCTCTGAACCCGGTCATTGTCTCTGCAAGACTCGAAAACCTTATCCAATAACCCCCAATACCATGTCTCCAGGTCTGATTAGCTAATGCTCGTGCCAACCGCCGACGTCTGCTCATCAGAGCTGTCTATTCCAGACACCAGCCAGCTGGTCGGCTGGCATGGTCTGTCTGCTCCTTCGCAAAACTTTTGCACCCACAACGTATCCATCCATCACCCTGACGACCAGTGGGTGGTACTGGAGAGAGAAAACTACTTATTACTCAATTTTTTATCACCAAAACCCTCCAAAGACACATGCACATAATCTCATCTGCAGCCTTCATTATTGTATTCGCGACTGCCAAAACATTCATCCATGCGGGGCCAAGCACAGCCTGTAGTATTCCAATGAGCGAGTAGGTCAGGTGTGAAGATCGCATTGTGAACCTCTGGATCAATACTCGGGCTCGCGCTTCGAGATTGGACCCCGATCCAATGGTGCGTTACGAGGTACATGACCTGCACATTGACCTGCGTGCATTCATCTCTTTTGCGAATATATTGATCCCTTCATGCACATCACATGGATATGCTCTAGGCGGTCTTCGGACAGCATTTTCAAAAGAGAGACAATGTTGCGCGCAAGAAAGCAAAGAGTTGCACTGACAGCAGACTTTCGTGAATGCCTCCGCCTCAACAGGCTGGCCACGAACACTTTGATGTTCCGAATTCCTGCTCGGGACTATTCAGAGCAGACTTTTGTGTAGTGCATCCTGCTGAGGCTCGATTACATTGTAGCGGCAGGTTATTTTTGGGGGGTATGTTTTCGTCAACTCCACTGGCTGGTCCTCAACCAAGACCGAAAAGGTCCTTGGCCTCAAGGGCTGTTGCTCAAGCTGATGCCAGATGCTGCGCAAATCAATCTCGATCTCATATACCACTTTGAAAAGAAATACCTTCCAAGATGACATGCCTTCCAAAAACGCATTCCAGCGAGACAGATTGCGCTCACGTGACGAGCGGATTCGATGCACAATCATGACTGAAATAGTAGTTTTAGAAGTCGTGAGCTTTGTCTGTTATTCGCAACCCTCGACCTCTTGTTAGTATATGGCAACACCAATACTATAATAATCGTAAATTGAAGAGCTTCCACGCCACAGTAATGGAGCATCGAGTATAGTGATGATTTGGAGTACCATTGAGTGGATGGATCAATGCATGCTGACCAGTATTTCGTATACATAGCACATGCGCCATGCCTGAGTAATCAATCTATCGCTGCCGAACGGCGCTCGCCTTTCCCCACTCCAGCCCGGCCGCGGTTGATCAGTAAGAGTTAGGACGGACCTTGGCCCGGAAACTTTGTCTTTCGAGCAACGAGAAACTTTGCAAGTGATCGGCTGACCGCGGTCTAGTGGAACAGATTACAGAACATGTTTGTAGTTGACCGAAGTCTGCCGCGTGCCGTTTGCCGTATAATCAAGTTGCCAAAGTGTTCCTAGGCACTTCCACCTGATCGTAAGGGTTTCAAAGATAACTTCGGACACATCGCGAACTGGTAAATCCGGCGGCGAGTGATGGGCAGACAGGGGTCAATCTGTCCATGCACATACGTAGGTAGTATGCAACGCCATGAATCAGCCGCATGCCTTACCTGCCTCTACTGCGGCAAACTCATTACATCAGCACTACACCTCCTCCAGGGTCACAAATGTTAGATCGTTACAAGCCCCATATTTAAACACACCTATCTCTTGAGTATCTCCAGGGTGTCTTTCTGTGTGTGGTTTGGTGGCCCGGTACGGCTGCTAGAAATTTCCAGCACCTGCGGTGGGGACCAAGTCAAGAACCTCTCCAACAGCCCAAAAGAGCTGTACCACCCAGCACTGAATTATATGGAAGAATACGTGGTAGATCACTGGGCCCAAAACTGGGGATTGTAACGATCTAACATTTGTGATCCCGGAGAGGTGTAAACTGTGTATACTACGTTGGGCAAGTCAATCCTTCCAAGGTAGTCCCAGTTTTCTTTCCAGTTTTTATATGGATCACTGATCATGATTTGGCGCGCATCTGTCGGACAATTCACACGCCTGAGAAGTCCGAGGGCCTTCCACGCAAGCTTCGAGAGCTTTTCCAGAGCACGCAAGCACGCACCTCACCGTCACCCTGGACCCTATAATTTTTTTGATGAGATGGTATCCGCTCTTTACCGAGATATCCTATGCGGCTGCTAGGGCGAGCCAAGAAAGCTTGTATCGCTTATGCCCGAACGGCAGAGCAGGGGACATTCCGTCACGGCTTCCCATTCAGGGCTTCCCTTCCAGGTTTGTTTTGTTCATTGGCTTGCTGGCGCCTCGCCTCGGGAACGAGGGGAGTAGCGCCGGCAGTCATCGACTTGTCCAGCGCCGGGCAGTATTATACCTAGGAATAATAATCACGACGCTATTCAATGGTTGCCGAAAGCACCAGTCAAGTGACGTGGGGGCGAACCTTTTGGTGGGTGACACACGATCACATTTACGCTCTTGTGCTACTATGGCACTCCTTTTTCTCTTCCAAACCCAATTCCTGTCCCGAATCCCGATGATAATCGTTGAGTCTCGTGTAGGCGCAGGGCGAGGCAAGAGTCCACACCAAAGGTGACGTCTTTTACCACGGACTAGTTGCTAGTTGCTAGTTCCAGACAAAAGCCGTCCTCAAAGCCGGTCTCCGCAGTGGAACTCAGACCGAGACGTCCATTAATGGTTGCGGAGATAGTCGATAGCCAAAACACAAGCGAGGCTGGTAGCAAAAAAATGCCTCACCCCTCCCCTTCTTTTCCCACCCCCAATATAGCATTTTATTCTTGATTCCTCACTTATGACTGAGTTTCACTGAATAGCGACTATATCTACTAGTCAATAAAGCCCTTCTGCGTCTCTTGAGTATTTTTTCCGATTTTTCTGAATAGGTTTTGGAGGGTTTTGTTGCCTTGAAGAGCGTCCGTACTCTCGTGTAAGTGCTTTGGGGGTGCAACCAAAAAGGGGAGGGGTGAGGCATTTTTTTTTGCTACCCCGTTGTCAAGCTCGCGCTTATAGTAGAGGGCGAGTAGCGTCGACGGATTAAGGCAAATAGCATACACAGTTGGCACGTATATAAAGGAAAGCCGTTGGACAAGTTGGAAATAATATATCTCTTGATAGAAATCAATTCAAACACATCATCCAAACACATCAACAACATCAAGCCTTTCAATCAGACTCAAAACACACTCAGTTCCAGAACCACAAGAGAAAATTCACAGTGATCGAGATTCAGTATACAACACCACAATGACTGCCCGCAACCCCCTTGGAAAGAGGTTGATTCCTCACATCATCGACGACTTTGCCCAGAACGAACCGAACAGAGAAGCATTCCAGATTCCACGCTCAGCAAATGTCCAAGACGGATGGAGAGCTATCACATTCAAGGAGTTTGCCAACGCCGTCAACCACGCCGCTCACAGAATCACGGAAATCTGCGGCAAGCCAGAAAGGGGCACTTTTCCCACCATTGCCTACATCGGACCCAACGATGCCCGATACGCTGTCATGATGGTTGGTGCGATCAAGGCTGGGTATAAGGTGAGACATGAGTTCCCCTGGCCGCTGGACCCCGAGATACAATACTAACTTTGCAGGCTCTGTTCATATCCCCAAGAAATTCGCAAGAGGGTCAACTCAACCTGTTCGAGAAGACGGACTGCCATGTTATTGTAGCGCCCAAATCCCACCACAACAATATCCAGCCATGGCTGCACGAGAGAGAAATGCAAGCCGTCGAGGTCGGCGATATGGCCAGGTGGTTTCCCAAGAAAGAGGTCCCCCATTTCCCTTACGACAAGACCTACGAGGAGGCCGAGTGGGACCCGGTCGTCGTCCTACACACCAGCGGCAGCACGGGTCTGCCCAAGCCTGTCGTCGCCCGAGTCGGCATGATGTCCATCGGCGATGCTTACAGAGAGCTTCCCGAGTTCCAAGGCTCCAAGTTCCACTTCAACGCCTGGACGGACGCGGCCAAGAGCACATTCATTCCTAGTGAGTGATCATATACAATCTGGTATCTAACTCTTCTTACTGACTCACTACAGTGCCAATGTTCCACGCTGCTGGTCTTTACTCGTTTATCAACATATCCGTGTACAGAGCATCTCCCATCTTTTTCGGCGTTGACCGTCCTCTGTCGTCTGATCTCGTGGTCGAGACGTTGCAAAAAATCGACGCCGAAGCCATATTTCTGCCACCAGCGATCCTTGAAGATATGAGTCAAGACGAGACTTGTGTCAAGGCTTTGGCGAAGCTGAACTTTATTGTATTCGGTGGTGGTAAGTCATGTCACTTGTATTCTGGCGAGTTGAGAGAAGTTCACTAACATCATGACAGGCAACCTGGCCCGAGAAGCCGGAAACAGATTGGTCAAAGCCGGTGCCCCCCTCGCCAACATGATTGCCGCCACAGAGTAAGTTTACCCCTTATCTCGACGAGCCCAGCCCCTGTTCTAACGCGCTCTCTCTAGGGCGATCCCGTGGCCTTACTTCTACCAGAAGAACCCCGACCTCTGGCAATACTTCATCATCAACTCGGACCTCATGGGCTACGACTGGCGCACGACGAGCGAGGAAGACGTCTTTGAGCAGGTCGTGGTCCGCAAGGACAAGCACCCCGGGCTGCAGGGCTTCTTCTACACGTTCCCCGACGACGACGAGTACTTCACCAAGGACCTGTACAAGCCCCACCCGACCCTGCCGAACCACTGGATCTACTACGGACGCGCGGACAACATCATTGTCTTCTCCAACGGCGAGAAGCTCAACCCCGTCACCATCGAGGAGATCATCTCCGACCACCCGCAGGTCCAGGGCGCCGTCGTCGTCGGCACCAACAAGTTCCAGCCGGCCCTCGTCGTCGAGCCCACCGCCTACCCCAAGAACGCCGACGAGGAGAAGCAGTTCATCGACTCGATCTGGCCGCTGGTGGTCCACGCCAACAAGGAGACCGTGGCCCACGGCCAGATCGGCCGCCAGTTCATCATGCTGACCAAGCCCGAGAAGCCGTTCCCGCGCGCCGGCAAGGGCACGATCCAGCGCGCCGGCGCCGTCAAGCTGTACAAGGACGAGATCGACGAGTTCTACGAGCGGGTCGGCCAGGTGTCCGCCGCCGAGGCGCCCCGCCTCGACGTCGGCTCCGAGGAGGCGCTGGTCAGCTCCATCGAGAAGCTGTTCGAGACGCACCTGCAGTCGCCGCACCTGGAGCCCGACACGGACTTCTTCTCGGCCGGCGTCGACTCGATGCAGGTCATCAACGCCTCGCGGCTGCTGCGCGCCGGCCTCGAGGCCGCCGGCTTCCACACCGACGGCACCTCGCTGGCGACCCGCGTCATCTACGGCAACCCCACCCCGCGCCGTCTGGCCCAGTACCTGATGGCGACCCTCATCAGCGGCGACGGCAAGGACTCGGCCAACGAGGACGTCGAGCAGCAGCGCGTGATGAAGCAGCTGCACGACAAGTACACCCGACACCTCCAGGCGGGCAAGCCCGGCCGGGCCGAGGCCTCGGACGACGAGCAGGTCGTGCTGCTCACGGGCTCCACCGGCATGCTCGGCTCGTACCTCCTGGACCAGATGTCGCGGGATCCCAAGGTGAAAAAGGTCGTGTGCCTGAACCGGGCCGAGGACGGCGGCGTCAAGCAGCAGGCGCGGGCCATGAAGGAGCGCGGCCTCGACGAGACGTACGGCGGCGGCAAGGCCGAGTTCCACCACGTCGACATCTCGCGGTCCGACTTTGGCCTGCCGCGCGACGTGTACCAGCGCCTGCTCTCCGAGGCCGACCGCTTCATCCACAACGCCTGGCCCGTCAACTTCAACATCACGGTCGAGACGTTCGAGCCCCACCTGCGCGGCGTCCGGCACGTCGCCGACTTCGCCACCCGCGCCGACAAGCGCGTCGCCGTCGTCTTCATCTCGTCCATCGGCACCGCCGACCGGTGGGACGCGAGCCGCGGGCCCGTTCCGGAGCGCCGCATCGACGAGGTCGACCTCGCCAGCGGCGGATACGGGCGCAGCAAGATGGTGGGCGCCTTCATCCTCGAGGACGCGGCCAAGGTCGGGGACTTCCCCGCGGCCAACATCCGCGTCGGCCAGATCGCCGGCCCCGAGGCCGAGGCCGGCGCCTGGAACCGGCAGGAGTGGTTCCCCAGCATCGTCGCCAGCAGCCTGCACCTCAAGGCGCTGCCCGCGGATCTCGGCATCATGAACCAGGTCGACTGGACGCCGGTGGAGCGCATCGCGGGCCTGGTGCTCGAGGTCCTCGGCGTGGCGCAGCAGAACCGGCCCGAGGACATCAGCGGCTACTACCACGGCGTCAACCCGTCGCACACGACCTGGCCGGAGCTGGCGCCCGCCGTGCAGGAGTTCTACGGCAAGGACCGGCTGCCCGAGCTCGTCAGCTTCAAGGAGTGGGTCGGCCGCCTCGAGAAGACCCAGGCCGAGGACATGAGCTCCATGGACAGCAACCCCGGCATCAAGCTGCTGGACTCGTACCAGGGCATGGCGCAGGCCGCCGAGGCCGGACACGCGCCTGTCACGTTCGCCATAGAGCGAACTACGAAGCAGAGCCCCTCAATGAGGAGCGCAAAGGCGGTCAGTCCTGAGCTGCTAAAGCACTGGTGTAAGCAATGGGGTTTTGCATAGAGAATGATCAGTCAGTCATTGAGTTGTCATGTTTTGGATAAAAAAGGCGTTGCTGCATGCGTGAAATAGGAGTTAACCATTCACTTAAAATATCATATATTCGTCATTAAATTTTAGAAAATTGATTTTCAATGTGTTGTGTGCACGAGGTACTTACCTTTGCTGAAATATTTGTATGTCCCATGCCCTATGTAAGACTACCTACGATACATATCAAAATCATATCTCCAGGTCACCCGTAATCTCGGACCCGGCAAGGTGGATACACTATAAATATTGGTAATCCCGAGACCGGGCATCTCTTTCGGAGACATCCGGGCGGAGCAAAGATAACGGGCCAGTTTATAGTCAACTGTTCCAGCCACTGAGAGTACACAATCACTCTAGACCCCCACTTGCCTAATGGAATCTTCCTGTCGTCTTACCTGCCTTGCGTCTTATCTTTCGGATCGAAATGAGCGTTGCCGGCGGGAATTACAGATAGCTCGAGACTCGATATTCTATATATGCCCAGGTGCAGGCGACGCTTACATTTATATCGGCTATTATCCATGTACACGTAAATTCTGTCAAAATTCGCCATCATCCTATCCACAGATTGAACGGACGGAAGAGGCCATATAAGAACGTCGTGATAAACACCTGAAATTGACCCGTCCCAGCAAGGACTCATCACAGAACAAAATGGCACCGAAACCTCTGGATATCGGCATCTTCATTCCCATAGGAAACGACGGATGGCTCATCTCCACGACAGCGCCCAGATTCATGCCGACGTTTGCGCTGAACAAGGAGATCGTCCTCAAGGCGGAGCAGTACGGCTTCGACTTTGCGCTCTCCATGATCAAGCTGAGGGGGTTCGGCGGCAAGACGGAGCACTGGGATCACAATTTGGAGTCCTTTACGCTCATGGTACGAAATCGCTTCCCCTCCTGGGTGGGATTCGAGCTTGGAGTTACGAGCATCAGACTGATTCCAATTGCGAATAGGCCGGTCTCGCGGCGGTGACATCCAAGATCAAGTTATTTGCGTCTACAGCGATTCTCACTCTTCCGCCTGCGCTATGCGCCAGAAGTAAGCAATCTTCTCTGCCGGTTCTATTATCCAGTTCCTGGTCTCGGAACTCCAAGAGCCCAGGAATCAGAGCAAAGACGAGTACCTCCCGAAAGAAGACAACACTGACCCGGAATCGATATGTAGTGGCAACCACCATCGACTCCATCGCGCCGGGGCGCTTCGGCGTCAACATCGTGACGGGCTGGCAAGCCGCCGAGTGTAAGCAGCATCCGTCCCAGCCGCACCGCTACAGCGACAACGACCTAACATGCAACAGACACGCAAATGTCCGTCTGGCCCGGCGACGCCTACTTTGGCTACCGGTACGACTACGCCGAGGAGTACGTGCGCGTGATGCGCGAGCTCTGGGCGACGGGCCGCTCCGACTTCCAGGGCAAGCACTTCCAGATGGACGACTGCCGGCTCAGCCCGCGGCCGCGCGACGGCGGCGGCGTCAAGGTCATCGCGGCCGGGCAGAGCCCGCGCGGCGTCAAGTTCGCCAGCGAGTGGGCCGACTACAACTTCTGCAGCGGCAAGGGCATCAACACGCCGACGGCGTTTGCCGACGCCAACGTCCGGCTGGTCGAGGCCACCAAGGAGACGGGCAGGGACGTCGGGGCCATGGTGAGTTTATGTTTTGTCTGCTGGGCGATCTTGAGCTCTGTAGGGAAATACGTTTGGATGTGATCGAAGCTGACCCGACAAAACCAAGGTCCTCTTCATGATCATCATGGACGAAACCGACGAAGCAGCCACGGCGAAATGGGACCACTACCGGTCGGGGACGGACTGGGAGGCGCTCTCGTGGGTCGCCGACCAGAGCGGGCGGGACAAGCAGGCCGACGCATCTTCGACGGCGAGGCGGCTCGTGTCGACGCTGGGCGACCCCGTCAACATGAACGGCGGCACGCTGGTGGGCGGGTACGAGTCGATCGCGCGCATGCTCGACGAGATCTCCGAGGTCGAGGGGCTCAAGGGCGTCATGTTGACCTTTGACGAGTTTCTCAGCGGGCTGGACAACTTTGCCAAGTATGTGCAGCCGCTGATGAAGAGTCGATCCAAGATCAATGGGCTTGCATAGAGTATGCTGTACTACTCGGTGATATACGAGATACCCAAGTCAAATGATTACCAAACCACATGGCTACCAGTATCAAGTCAACATAGAATTACATTGATCCTTGGTGCCTCAAACTGCAGATGATACATAGCAAAAAAATTCAAAAAAGAAAGGCCGTTGCTGGTTTTGAACCGCAGGTCTGCATCCGACAAGTTGCCGCGACCGTCCTTTACACTAGCATTACCTAGCTTTCAGTTTAAAGTCATGACCCAATCCCGAGGACCCGTTGAAGAAAAGGTGGTGTGTTTCAATACTTAAGGTGCCGTTGCTGTGGCTGGTAAACCTCAGGCATCAAAGCCTCGCGGGTTTCAAACGCTGCAGTACCAAGCAGCATAAGTTTGCTGGTGATTTACATATACGATGGATACCACTCTCGTTACCTACACTAATATCTATTTAGTAAATACGATGACATTTTAAAATATAAGTCGCTGTTGTCCCAAGTCGAAATGATGGAGTATTATGCTAGAGTGACGAAGTGAGGATAGAATCGCTCGACTTGGGTACAAAACATGCGACTGCACAAAGACGCAAGACAACATCCAGGAGTGGCATTGTTCAATATTTAACAAAGACATGATTATGGAGCATTTTCACAACAAGACTCAACGACTAACGGTCATTTGCATATGATATTTACAATGGGTGGGAAAAACACAAGCTTTTATTTGTTTTTCGTAAACTTTTCCGGGAACCTAAACCATCCCAAGCACAAACGCAGCCGCTCTACGCGTCTAATCATTCCGTATTCAGTTCGTGACATGCAATTCTCAAAAACGCCACCCAGAAGAAACCAATGACCTCGATCCCGTGTCACCACAGGAGAGTTCTATGGATTTCTTCTATCCCAAAGGAGTCCCGCCTCCGTATTTCCATCCGTGCTTGCAGCTCAAGATGTGGCCATAGTACCGTAGGACGTACCTGCAGCGCCCGCGGCAGTTCCATTAATCTGTGCGACGCTGCGGCCGGACCAAGCACCGTCGTAGAACGTGGCCAGAGCCCAGAACTTGATGAACGAGTGGTAGTAGGCGAAGAGGATGTAGCCTGGGTACATCAAGATATGGCTGGGGTAGCGGCGGAAGTGAGGCCAAGTCTTGATGAGCTTGGTGGCGAGGATCCAGATGACCATGATGTAGAGCTGGGCCCAGTCGTAGGGCAGCTGGGTCCACATGACGCACAGGAGGTAGTCCCAGAGGATGGCAAAGTTGATCATGCCGGAGATGTAGACGGCGTAGATCGAGTACGGCTGGGTGGTCCAGGTGTGAGCGCTCAGGAGCGTGCGCGGGTTGGAGCGGAAGCTGGTACGAGCCCAGCGGAGCGACGTGGAGAGGTGCTTGGGGAACCAGCCGAGGGTCGTCTCGATCTCGCAGTCCTTGTCCGACTGGATGCGGACGCCAAAGCCCCTCTCGAAGACCCAGCGGGTGACGAAGTTGTCATCGTCGGGACCGAGGGGACCCCAGATCATACCCATGAAACCAATCGTCTCGTTAAGGTAGCTGGTGCGGAACTCGGGGTCGCGAATGATGTCGGAGCGGATGGCGCAGGTGCGACCAGAGACGGCAAAGAGACCACCATCGACCTGGGTCGAAGACATGATCTCAAAGTTGTGGCGCGTGAGGTATAGGGATCCGATCATGTTCCAGAAGAGCTTGAAGCGACTGTCGGTCTTCTCGATTCTGACACGCTTGTTGGTACCAACAAGTCTAATGTTGGGGTCCTCGAAGGCGGCAAGAAGGGTCGGGAAGAAGCGATTGTGAAGGGGCCAGATGACGTGATCATCGATGCAGATGGTAATGTCGGTATCGATGATGGGGATGATGTGATCAATCTGGATACGCTTTCCGGGCTGGGGAGATGCCTCTACACGGATGTTGACCTCGGGGAAGCGGACACGCAGACCGGCGCAGACCTTCTCGGCGTCATTGACGAGATCGCCACGACTAACGACGATGAAGAAGTTGCGGGGTCTCTGGTGGCAGACGGACTCGCAGCATTCGCGGAAGATGTCGCCCGAGGGCTCGACAGTTGGGCAGACGACGGTGACATGCTTAGTAGTGTACCTGGGGATGGGCTGTCGCGGAGCGGGACGGTAGAGCCAGTAAGCGACAATGTTGACAAAGAGGCGCCAGTAACGGAAGGCAAAGAGTCCTGCAAAGGCGGCCACTGGACCAACCGGGATGGTAACGTAAGGGAGTTCCAAGGTGAAAGGGCGACCAAGGTAAAGGTAGGGGACAGTGAGGGTGCAGAACGATAGAACTACTGCGAAGGCCGACAAGGCCACGGCCGAGAGAGTAAGACTCCAAGCCATCTTGATGGTTGTGCTTACTTGGGTTCTCTTGTTGTCTTGGTCGTTGTGACGATGATCGAGCTACAGAACTCGAGAAGCGCCGACGGGGTGGTGCGCCGAGTTGCGGTTGTGATGTGCAGGTTTTCTCGACGCAGCTCGAGTTGCTGGTTCAAGGTCAAAGTGCGTGCAGCTGAGCGCGATCAAATTCCTGCAAAGTACTTGGGTACTGTGCGTGTTGCCCGGTTGCCCAGTTGCCCAGTTGGAATAATGGCAAACGCAGACGGCGCGAGTTACAAGCTGTTCTTCAAGTCCTGCGGTTGCTAGGTCGTGATTGTTGCTGTGCAGTCTTCGAGTGGAAGCGTGACTTGATGTCTGTTTTCCATTGAGCAAATAACGCTTCAAGATGCCCATTATTATAGAGCCGTGAAGGCACGGTGTATACTGTCACTCAACAATGCATATTGTTTAGTAGAGTCAGTTTGATGTATACGACAATTCATTGTACTGCCGAGGAACAGACATGGCTGTGTGCTACATGTGCATGAACATGGCATGGTACAACTCGCAGAACAGTAAACAAAGACTTGACTGGAGACAATGGAAGTATTTGTCAATGCTGCTCGAGGGGCAGTGATCGCATTGTCGCCCGTAGATGAATGTTCAAAGCCATGGATAACTCTTCTTTGTCAGCCTCAATATTATCATAAGAACAATTGAGAAATTGACAGGAGTAATCTTGAGTGGGGATCAGGACTCAACACATAACTTTCTACTGCCAATTCACCAATTGCATGACAGGGCTCAGAAAGACGCTGAACACAGCGGGTAGTCATTGTCACGTGTAAAGGTCTCTTGTAAATGTATAGACTTGCGCCCAAAACAGAATAGTCTCCGTGGATGAACTTGACACGAGCGAATCAGACACTTGCGTCCAAGTAACGCGGGCACGTTTAGGACAAACGCGACAGGGGACAACAATCAAGTGGCCAAAGCTCCGAGTCGACAGTGACTTTGATGCTTATTGTCCATCACCTTATCAGTGTTCCTACCAAGTCGTGACGTCTGATCGCACAGAGCAGGTAATTTTATCACTTTGTGATTTGCAGTCGAGTGGAAACAAAAATTGAAGAAGCGTAGAAATCTTTTGATGAGTCTCCCTCTCTAAGTCTCTAAACAGTGGTATCATATCATAGCATAAATTCATTCACACAAGGCTGGTCGCTCAAGCAAGCCAGAACCAGATCCTCTCCACCCAGTTCCTCGGCACTGGCGGGATGTCCAAAGCCGCCAGGTCGTCCATCTCCTTGACTCCAGTGTCGACATCGATATCCTCCTTCTTGATGTAGAACCTCGTGCGGAACCAGATCTTGTGGCCGAGGTAGAGGACCAGGAAGATGGGCAGCGTAATGTACGCGGCCAGGAAGTCCGAGACGCTCCAGTTCGACGGGAAGAAGACGGCAAATCCGTTGGTGATGGTCAGTAGGGAGATGACGAACAGGGCGTAGTACGTTCCGTACGGCTGGAAGCGTGTCCTGAACGGAAGGGTGTCGAGCAGTCCTCGGTGCTTCATGGCGGCGCGGAACCTGAGGTAGGTGACCAGACAGACGATCCAGGCGATGAAACCGCTGATGGTCGAGATGTTGCTGAACCAGTTGAAGACCACGGCACCGCTGTTGCTGACGTTGAGGAATGCGAGAAGTCCGAAAGCCCAAGTGGCGAGGACTGCAAGGTAGGGAACTCCCTTCTTGGTGGTGTGGCGGAAGACCTTGGGGGCTTGACCAGTCAAGGACATGCTGTAGAGGATACGGCTGCCCGAGTAGAGGAAAGCATTGCCGGCGGACCAAGCCGAGGTGAGGATGGCAAAGTTGATGACGTGGTTGAGGCCGCCGATTCCGGCATTCTGGATGGCGATGACCCAGGGACTGGCCGAGGCGTCGCTAGAGCCGGACAAGAGCCGGGGGTCGGTGCTCGGGACGGTGGCGCCGAGGATGAGGGTAGAGACGCCATAGAAGATACCGAGACGCCAGATGAATCGCTTGGCGGCCTTGGGAATGTTGCGTCGAGGGGCGACGGTCTCGCCGGCGGCCACGGCGATGAGCTCGGGACTAGTGATGAAAGCAAAGCCGGCCTTGATGAAGGCGGCCCAGTAAGCCAGGAACCGGCCGGTAGCGCCCGTCGTCATGTACTCGTTGATGGCCCCGGGCGAGTCCGGATACCAGTAGCGGAAGCCGACAGCATCGTGGCTAGGGCCACCGCCGCACATGAGCACAATACCGAGAATGATGAGACCAGCAATGGTGATCAGCTTGATACTCGCGAACCAGAACTCGGCTTCACCAAAGACTTCGACGGCGATGATGTTGAGAACCAGAATGACAACCAAGATGAGGGAGATCCAGAGGGGCGTCAGGGTCTTCCAATAATCCAACAGTATAGCAGCGGCCGTGGCCTCGGCTGCCACCAACATTCCGTATGCGTAAAAGTAGTTCCAGCCAGCTGCAAAGGCCAAGGAGGGATCGAGGAATCGGGAGACGAGGTACGGGATGGAGATGCCCTTGAGTGGCAGGTAGGTGACCATTTCACCAAGGTCGTTCATGACGAAGTAGACGACCGACATCATGCTCAGGTAGCCAAGCCATAGGGGGAGAGGGCCGACCAGCGACAGAATGGCGCCCGAACCGACAAAGAGACCAGTACCGATGCTATCATCATGTGTCAGATTGGGGATTCGCGGGCCACCAGCATGCGTTGGAAGAGAGGGGTTGAGATGCTTACGCTCCGCCAAGAGCCATGAACTGAATGTGCCGACTCTTCATTCCTCGGTGCAGCTCCTGCTCTGAGCCGCCGACCAGGCTGCCGGCGGTGTTGGACTGAACCTGGGTGACATCGTGGACGCCTCCCATCTCAGCATTGCTGAGGTCATTCTTCTCGTCTGTCGTGTGGATCGACATCTTGTCGAGGGACTGTAGGAAGCTCCCGCGTTCGAGTTCGCAGTTCGATGCCTTCTACGTCCTTGTTCCTCTTGACGGTTTCTTTCGTGGGATGATCCAACACCTTGCTCTCCTCTTCTCCCAAGGAATGGCGGGAGGGCAGAGTTTAAATATGCCGTACGGAGTATGTACAAGGCTGCCCTGTATCGGACGGCTTGGGGGCAAGACGCTGCCAAGATGCTATTTTGCCCGTACTGTACATGTCGGCGGCAGCTAGGCTCATGCCACCCTACTGGTAGTATCCGTACTACTATTTCGTGCTGCAAAGTACATACAGGAATGACCCGAGGACTGGCCATGCTCCACCGTCTATATCTCCCCGGACCCGTAAATGTGCTGATACGCTATCTTACCCCAGACTGGCCTTATCTCGTCTCCACCTGGAAAAATGGGATGGTTACAGACATGCAGATAGCATTCACGGAATTCATAATATTCATTTGTCTCTTGTGTGCCGTGGCAAGAGTTTTTCTCAGGCCTGGGCACAACTGAGTTGCTCGGCTCGCATCGGGCAGGCCTAGCGGCGATCAGGGCTGCCGGCGGAGCCTCGGTGGGCTTCCAGAGGGGCCGGCACCCGCAGCAGCCCGTAAAACTCTGCTGCTTCAGGCTAGTTCCGGCCCTAGCTCGGGGCTTTGAGGTGCTAATCACGTAAAACACTGGACCTGCAGGGCCCATCGCCACGGCTGCTGTCGGCCTTGGACTTCAATTCTTTGCACCTTGTTGTTCGAGATGCCATCGCCAGATGCAATTTCATCCAGGAATCAATTCATCAGCACAATTTCATAGCGGTCGTCAGCATGATTCTACACAATTAGTAAAAGAAACTCAATACGGACTTGGCGTTCCGCCGTCTCGGTAAGCTGCAACAGAGTCTACGCGTCCAGATAAGGAAAATCGCACGATTCATTGCTGACAGGTCATGGCTCATCGTTCTCCATTTTCTGTCACTCTCTCCCAGTCATCCTTATTACTTAATCAGCATGGCTCGGATCAGATGCTCCAAAGCTACTGTTTCACGAGATGCTACTATTATTTATTTGAGAATGCTGTTGCTATATAATAATACGATGACCCTTCGTCGCACGACTCCAACCTGCAACTCACTCCAGAGTCGAGATGCCAAATTATAATCCTAGTGGTTTATACTACAATAGACCGACGAATCACCCGGCAAGGTTGCGCCAAAAGTCAAAAGGCTAGACCTGCCTCTCTGGGGCTGGCTAATGCGCCGATGGCATACTACAACACGCGACAACCCAAACGACTCCCGTCCGACCTTGCGAAACCCGATTCGGTGGCCCGGGACAAGGGAGCCTCAACGAGTCTATGCCATGGTCGGACGAGACGGCCGCAGCCCTAAATAACGGCTGATCTCCATTCTGCTTCTCTTCCATCCAGGAGGCTGTGGTGTGGTAGCCAAGATAGCAGTTCAGCCATTCCCATTTGTGTGTCCTTCCGTCGTCTCTGACTAGAGGTAAGCCATAGAAGTCGGAACGAGTCAGGCAGACGCGCAGCCAAAAAAGAAGAGCCGCCCATACCCGGACTTGTTATCAGAGTCTTGGACTTGAGAGAGGTAATCTTGGCTAGAAAATACCAATTGGGAAAATGTTCCCGATTGTGCAGAATTGGGCAACTTCAGATTTCCGGTGGGCCAGATCATACTCTTGATAAACCGACTCTCGGCTTGAGGTCATGACGTTTGTCGACAGTCGTAGAAGACGAGCTATTACTCTGCTTGATACCGGACGAGTCGCAACCAGTGACACTATTGCTTATAGTCTCTTCCTTCATCGTCGCTCAGAATCTCAATCCAGCCTGTGGTGCATGTCATCAAGCGATTCTTCTGTGCATACTTCTGTGCATAAATCTCCTATGGAGCACTCCAGAAATGGTAACGGTCGCAGCAGCAGCAGCGGTCACATTCCCTTGTGTGATGGATCTAGCAGGCAGACAATTGGCCTATGAGATGTGACAGAGACTATAAGCGAGCGGATCCCTTCACTGTGGGCACTGGGGTTGGTAACCCAAAGCATTGGGAATCCCTCGTGGTCTCTGCATGATATTCAATATTTGCGGCTGATTCCAGGTCAAAGCCTAGACTTTTTGTTTCTCTCTGTCTATTATTATTAGCAACCCCAGTCCGAGCGTGTCTCTTTGCAAAAACTAGTCCGGGCAGCGTGCCGTTCGTAGCCTGCATTCATAGCACACTAGAGATCGTTACAGAACGCTTCACGGACTGAAAGGGTTTCTATTACACATAGTTTCTACACCTCCAGGTTTGCGTTTGCTGGGGAAATGGACCGACTTCTTATCTAAAAGTAAGCGTGCATGAGCAGTCAGTACCCTCGAGGTCGAGACCGCGAAACCACGTCGGCCCCGAGGTCATCTGACCTAGCCTTGCCTCGTCACATGTCGACTGGTCTGGCGTTTCCCAGTCCAGACGAAGCTGTTCACGTAGTCGTGTATTCAGACCAAATTTGTCCGATCGTAAAAGGAGTGGGAGGAAATCATAGGACAAGGAACATTCGCCAAAACGCACCGCTCGAGTGGTACACAGAAACAGTACAAGAGAAACCCAAGACGTGCCCTATATTTACAGGCTTTCGAACCATACCTTTGTCGGGCCGCGCTGGGATGGAAATCACTTGATTTTCCTGGCAAGTGGTACTTCCCAATCTGTTGTAGAACTAGGAGATCAACTTGGTTGGATGTCGACTGCCTTGACATCTTGCAACGACATTACGAACATGATATTGCACACACCTTTGGGAAGGAAATAACATTATTAAATAACGGGTCTACAGCAGCACCGCGACAAAAATGGCTTACAAAGCATGAAAAGGTCGAAACCGAGTTTCTCAACGATCAGGAACAGCACGGAGGATGTTGGCTGGGCTTCTTTCGCAATCCTATCGTAGTCCAAGGCTACCTGGGTATATAACACCACCGCGCAGCATTCAGGACAGGCGGCTTCGAGATTTCGTCCGATGTTATGGCTGTACTTGCTAACACAAGACGATTTGTGGAGAAAACAATTCTATGGATATATCATCGAAATGATTTGTAAGGAGAGCACAAAATAAACATCACACATGTGTTCAAGATATCAACAACGAAGAAGAAAAAACTACACGTGATAGACCATTTTAGTTCAATATCGAAAATCCACAAAACTGTCGATATTTGCGCTCCTCCTACATACAAGACACTTACTTGAAGAGTGATATCGCTGCTAAACAGATTTCCAGTACCTCTTCGTAGACTCCAATCTTCTCATCACAGAACACTAGACTACTACTTCACTTTGACCAATTTCAATCCTCCGCCAGTCTATGCCACAGTCAGAGTAGCCACCTGGCGCAGATCGCGACTGCTGGCGCCGACAGAGATGTTGAACGCGCCGGACGGCACGACCCAGTTCTGCTGCTTGGTGTCCCAGTAGCTCAGGTCCCTCCTCCTCAGCGCAAAGGTCGCGGTGCCCGACGCGCCCGGCGCCAGCGGCAGCTTGGCGAACCCGCGCAGCTGCTTCGGCGGCGCCCCGGCCGACGACGGGTACCCGACGTACAGCTGGGCCACCTCGGAGCCGTTGACGCTGCCCGTGTTCTTGATGGACGCGGTGACGGTGGCCACGGGCTCGAAGAGGTCGGCGCGGCCGCCCGAGGAGACGGTGCCGGTCGCGGGGCCTGAGGTAGGCGTGCCGGTGACCTTGATGCCCGAGTACGTAAAGTTTGTGTATGCTATTAGGCGTTGGTCAGAGATTGTAAAGATATGCAACCACCAGAATATGACAGAAGACTTACACAAGCCGTAACCGAATTCATATCTTGGCGCAATGTTGGCCTGGTCGAAATGCCTGTAGTCAATGTAAATACCCTCCTTGTAACTATCATCGCCGCTAGAAACGCTGGTTCCATAGTCGGACGCGGTTTTTCCAATGGTGTATGGAAGCTTCCCGGAAGGCGAGACAGATCCGTACAAGACGTCGACCAGAGCATTTCCGCTCTCTTGAGAAGGCAGACCTGCCCAGACGACTGCCTTGACGTTGGATAATGCGAGGATGGTTTCCAGCACGATGGGTCCAACTGAGTGGACAACTACGATCACGTTCTGGCTTGCTTGCGACACAGCCTGTACAAGCGCGTTGCCGCTGTGCCAGGGGTCTAGGTTGACCCGATCGCCTTGGTTGTTCTCAACCGTGATGTAGCCTTCGCCGCTGTCTGCAGTAATAAAGACAATGGCCGCGTCTGCGCCACTGACGGCAGAAGCGACAGAACCGGTGCTGTCACTGGTCGACTGCGTGATGGTCGTGCCGTCTGTTGCGGCACGAGTCTTGAGAGCATCGGCTGGGGACACAAAATAGGGGTAGTTGGCTGTGCCTGAGCCCCAGCCCATGCCCAAAGCACCCGTGTTACATCCGCGATCACCACAAGCATTCGCGCCTGATGGGTTAACAGCTTGGGCAGACCCAACCAGAGCGAGCTTGGAAGGCTTCTTCAGAGGAAGGATTCCGCCGTCGTTCTTGAGCAGGACGATACCGTCTCTGGCAATGCTGCGGACGTTCGTCTTGTGAGTTCCCTGGACGCTGGCCTGGATGTTGGTGGATGGGTAGCTACCATCTTGACCAGTCAGATACCAAGCGGCGAGTATACGGCGAACCATGTCGTCGACACGCGACTGCTGAACCTGGCCACCGCTGACAGCACTTGAGAGTGCAGCGCCCCAGAGAATAGTACCGCCATTGTAGTCGGAACCGGGCATGGTCATGTCGAGACCAGCGTTTGCGCTTCCAGAGGTGGTGTGCTGTGCGTTCCAATCCGTCATGACGTAGCCCTGGAAACCGAGCTCCTTCTTCAACAGCTGATTGATGATCTTGTCGTTTTCGCAAGCCCACGTACTATTCAACTTGTTGTAAGAACACATCACACTTGCCACGTTGGAATTTACAGCATCTGCGAATGGCCACAGGTACAACTCGTGGATGGTGCGATCATCGATGTTTGCGCTCATCGTCTCCCGGTTCAGCTCCTGTTCATTGCCAATGAAGTGCTTTGCGGTTGCCTGGACGCCAGCAGTTTGCATGCCGGTGATCGTATCCGCCATTGCGATTCCCGTGAGGTACGGGTCAACACCAAAGCCTTCCCAGTTTCGTCCACCGTTTGGAATTTTTCCGAGCGGTCCAGCAACTGGTGCAAGCAGTACGTGTATACCCGCCGCCTTTGCTTCCTCTCTGAGATATAAAATATGTGTGAGCAGCCAGTTTATACATTTGTAAGAGAGATGGGGATGATGGCTCCTTGGTAGAAGATAGAAGGTGATATGAAATGTCAAGAAGTACTTACGCCATGAACTGACCTCTCTCCTGGATCAGTTCACGATCCCAAGTAGATGCCGCCTGAATACCCGGAGTGAAAGCCGTCACACCATTTCCGTAGCGAATACCCAGAGGTCCATCTTGGAGGCATAGCTGAGGATAGCCAATGGAACTGATGGCAGCTGTATTTCCCACGCAAGGACCTTTATCCCATCCTATCCCTGACACAATACTGATCTTTTCTGACGAGGACAGTTTGGCCAGGGCAGTGTTGGCTTTTGTGTAAGCAGCAGACCAACTAGCTGTTGATTGGCCGGAAACCAGCAAGGCTCCCGAGAGCGCTGTTACCAGTACTGAAATCATCTTTAATATTGTTATGGTTCTCGGAAAATGCTTGAATCGCTCAGCCATAGAACATCGGGACAGCAGCAGCAGTATTCAGGCATTCTTATACGATCCCAGCTGGCCACAGCGGCACACATGACATCGATGTGGAGACATCATATGCACAGCAGAAGTAGAAACCATACCTAGGTCAAGAGAGAAAATTCACGGAGAAATGTTCCCATGGCCTATGCCGTCCAACAGCGACGATCCGGGGGCCATCAGGCTATTGCTGCATCTCTCGCAGCTTCCGTCGACTGGAGAGACAGCCAAGCCTGGGGATGCTCTTGGCTGGCGACATGGTGCATGGAAGTCTGGGACGACCTCCGCGGGAAGTCATCAGCACCACTCAAGACGTGCTACGATTGGACGTCCGCGTTGAACAGCATGCAAGTATTTGCTCGACCTGAACGCGCTCGCTGCCGACGAAGCGGAGGCTCATGCAAGCTTCGAGAATGCAGATGCAGCCGGGCCGCATGTCCATATATTGATTGCCAGGGGTCACAAATTACAGGGCTTCAGCCACTGGAAACAACCGATAGGCTGCCTTGGCTACCGCCCCGCCGGGCACTGCGGGCAGACCTGGGGTATGTGCCTCCGCTGATTTTCGTTCCCAGATTTGGTATAAGTCAGTACATCATGTTTTCTTCCGTCCCGTCATCGACTTCGGATAATTCTTCCTTGAGACTCTCCAGGTTGGCCAGTGATCTGCGCATTTCCATTCTGTGCTCATGTCTGGGTTGGAAAACCTTGGTTTCGGACGTCCATCACAGCGAGATTTCCATGCTTCAAGCGTGATTGAGGTAACGCTCCCGTGGCTAGGGACCGCGGGTCAAGGTTCACTGTCACCGGTAGACTTCAGCAGACCTAGAGACAGAATTAACTTTCAATGCCGTCAGATGCCCAGTCGCACGTTGCAATCTCTCTTTTTCTTGCCTATCGAAACGTGCGTTGCTCAAGTCGCGCAAGCCACTCAAATGTCTATTTCTTCTTGGACTTGGTCTTGTCGACGACATCTATCCACTTTTCGTTGATACCTCTCTTGGCCAGGACGTCGCCAATGAGTATCTTGCGCTGATCGCCCTGAACAACCACTTCCAACAATCCAGGTCTGCCACCCGTAAGCTGGCCTGCGCTGGCTGAGCCTGCACACTTCTTTTGCAGCTCAGGAGCAAGCAACTGCGGGTCGATGAAAAAGGGCTCGAGATTCCAAACTTTGGTGACAACCTTGGTGCCTGTTCTCTTCTCGATGGCAATGTGAATTTGAGGAGCCGGGCCCGACTTTGGTTTCTGCTCAGATACCGAGGGACTGCGAACGATCAAGTGATATGGCTGGCAAAGTCGTGTATCCTCCAAGACACGCTTCTGCAATGCTCCCTTTGCAATGCGACCCGCTGCGATCGCTCTATTGTCTTCTGGAGAAGGGTGCGATCCAAGGATCTCATTTGCAATGAAAGGGTCGAGTTTGATGCTGGCAGCGCTCTGGCCACCGAGCTCCGGATGTTGCTCGATGTATGTTTTCAACGCTGCAGAGATCTGCTGCGCCGTATAGAACTCAGTCTTGGATGCAAGCAATGTCGGCACGAGCTTTGATCCGGCTCGATATACGGTCTGGATGTTAATTTTCTGTCCAATCGACGAGTCGCCCGATGAAGCAGAACTGTTTGTCTCGGCCTCGACTTGAGTATTTGCTGTGCCGGAAGTCTTGGGCTTCGGCAGTGAATATGGCCTGAAGCCGTTCACTTGTGCATCGTCAAAATCAATGTCGAGTATGACCGTCTCTCCTCCACTGCGATCTTTCGACTTGAGAAGCTTGCTCTTGTCGAGATGCTTGATGAACTTCTTGGCATTCTTCCAAGACGTTTTCTTGATGTTGTAATGCTGGTTTTGGACCCGAAGATGAGGCTGGATCATATTGGACATGAGTTGGGAAGGCTGAATCGGGAAATCAAAGCCGTAACGAGGCGGGGATGCTGATGTCTTCGCCTTGTGAACGGCATAGAGAAATGCTTCGTGGAAGGCATCGTCGACTTCTTTGGTCGTCGGCTCCCTTTCCTCTGCTTCTTCCACCAGGTCCTCCCGGACAATGCCATGACTATTGGCGTTGTCGCCCAGAGAGGCACCACCATCTTCATCTCCATCATCTTTGAGACTGACCTCGCCGATGGAAGATGCCACGTCCTGCGTCAGGCCCTTCCACCCTTCCACGCTCTCGGGTGCCTCCTGCCCGCCGGTCCCGACGGGTCTCCAGCTCCAAGCCTCATCGCCAGCCCAATGCAGTCCCTTTACTGCAACACCTTTCTGGCCGCGAAGATCGTCTCCCAACTTGGACACGTCTAGGTCGCAGGTACCTACCCAGAGCGGCACTGTATCTCGAGCGAGACCTGCCACCGCCACAATGGCGCCCGTGATTGCTCTGGAATCCCACGACGTGCCCTTTGCCTTCACAAGACCGGGAATCATGAGGTCTGAGCCGTGGCTCAGCTTTTCCTCCACGACAAATTCTGGAGTGTGCAGAAGCGGCACAATGTTCGGGTTCTGCCACAGCGTATATACAGTAGGTATCAGCCTCGCCGATTTTCCATACTGAAACCACAGGATCCTCTCATCCTGGCCGGAGTGCGTTCCGACATAGAGGGTGCCAGAGACCAACGAGTGGTTGGGGCCAGAGGTGGTGGTGAACCGGGCACTAGACGTGGACTCGGGCAGCAGCGAGTTGCGCAGCGACGACAACGTCGCGGCGGGTGGCGTCGCTGCGTCATCACCAGCAGCAGCAACATCGGGCTGCTCTTGGGACGGGACTTGGATTCTGTAGTCCTGGATGACCTGGTCGGCCAGCTTCCGGCGGTCGGACGACCGGAGAGGCGCCAAGTTCTTGATCTCAGGTCTTTTCTTGAACATTTTGAAGTTGCAGATATCGAAAAGTGCCTAAAGCAGGTAAGGGATTAGCTGAACGGCTTCAGTTTTTTGGTGAGGCAGTGACGATCAGCATCATCCCACCTTTAGGCGGAAGGAGCTTTACGGTAGCTGAGGGGCAATTTCAGTACCCGATTAGGCTTAGTCGTGTCTACTAGATATGGATTTCTTCCTTTTATCTTCTGCCTAACCAATGATACGAGTGAAGAGAACATTTTTACTCTTGCTACCACTTAATACTTAATAACTGTTGCGTTGTGATTGGCTTTGTGTCACTGTTATATCTTACCAAATACATCGTAATGTTTCATACTTTTTCTCGCGCCCGGAAAGAGACTCTCTTCATTGCTCAGCCATGGGGTAAAATATGAAGCACCATGCAACATAAACTTCTGTCTCATCGGATACTGCAAAGTGATGTTCATCACTGTACGGAGTAGTCAACAGTATAATCTCAAAAGAAGCTAATGTTTTTGCCTTGAGTTCCATATTGGTTTCGATTCGACCACGGGATCAGGCTTTTACCGGCTTCCGGCCAAGCAAAGATCAGGAAAGCTTTGCATGCGAGTGCCTGTTAAGCGCTATAATAATATACTTTCGAAGGTCCAGAGAATTAGTACCTAGGCATTTATATAAACATTGACTCAGGTAGCTCGACTATCTATAAATTAGTATCAACAATCATCCAGTCTAGGCAAATAAGGACTCGAATGGAAATAACGTTACTGACACTCTGTGTCTATACATGATATCGTTTATGCAATATCGACTAGATCACGGCCTTCGCGCTCTCCCATATCGGAAAGCTCATTGACCGAAGGTGTTCCAAGTCAGGTTCAGCATCCCCCTTGGATCGTCGCCTGGGACACCAGACTACACCGGTCTGTCGATATCCGAGTGGGCGTTCGGGGACTTCGATGTAGCAGGATAAGTCCTTCCGCCGACTACAGGCTCGCACGAATTTGTTCATCTTACGGAGACACGGGGGATTCATGGGTGCCCAATAAATTATATGCGTGACTTCTGAAACATGGCTGGACTTTGTAATGATATTTGGGTATCGATTAAAATAAACGTAATATTGCAAACTGCGGCCGACTGTAAATGATTCACACTCGCTGCTTTCCCGTCAATATATTCGACTGTCGCCATGTAGTTCCTGCGGCGGTATCCTCGCGGGCTCTCCCATCTCGTGCCGGAACGGCGCGACATTGTCGGGCGCCTCCACGGGCGGGGAGCCGTACGCCGCTGGCGGTTTGCTCTCGGCCGTGCCCAGCAGCTCCAGCCCCTTTGGCTTCCTGCGCTTTCTGTGCGACCGCACGAGGAAGAATATCGCGGCGGCGATGGCGACGGCCGCCACGGCGCCGCCGACGCCTATACCGGCCGCAGCTCCCGTGCTCAGCCCGGACGAGGACGATGAGGAAGTGGTGGAGGCGGCTCCCGAGGTGCTGATCGATGTCGCCGTGCTGCTACCCGGTGTTATCGTCTCGGACTGCGCGCCCGTCGAGGTCGACGTGCTGCTTGACGAGGTCGACGTCGACAGCTGGACGTAGCGAGACAAGGTCGGGTTCCATGTCGCCACGGTAGTCGGCGACGCTGGTAATACCGTGAAGCGGCTGACGCCCGAGTCGCAGCAGCCGTTTGTGTGGTCGCAGCAGTACGACGTGTCGGTATTGGTGACGTTGGAGCATGATATCAGGTCCGTTCCTCCAGTCGATGCGCCTAATCGCCGTCATATCGTGCTCAGCCTCTTATACGCGCGGAAGAAGTGTTCGTGGGGATTTGGCGGCGAAAGGCTTTTACTTACTCATGCAGTAGAGTGGACAGCCCTCACCCCAGTTCTCATCCGTACAGGAGCCTCGTACGAGGTTCCCATTACCGCCCTGACAAAGGCCGTTTGAAAGGCATACTCCTCCGAGTCCTCCACCACAGCACGAGCTGCCTTTACTCGACGATGGATCGCACGGGCTGTCGTCTGGCGCGCTCAAGCCGATGGGATAGTAGCAACTGGACATTGGCGCAACTTGTCACGCACGAAGATATTGGCCGATGATATCAATTATACAAGCGTGTAGATGACATTGAAAAGAGGAGAAGCAAGTTTCCAGTCGACTTCTACCACGCTGGTAAACTCTCGCTGTCATGGACGGGCGGACCAGGGGGTATCTCCTCCTGTAGGAACGCTAAAGTGAGATACTACCCCATCGATTTCTTAATTCACCTCTCAAGACCCTGGTCGTGCTGGTTCCTGGGGTCCTGGCGATCTGACACGAAATGAAGGTCTTCTTCAAGCACTCAGTGAAGATCCTGGCCTAATTACAGACGAAGTATGCAGTAGTTTGACGCGCCCTACCCGTGAAGACATGAAGATTATCCAAGCCTACCTACCTCTTTATTTTTGTTCAATGGGGCGGGACTTCTTTGCTTGGGGTCCGTAGATCCCATCCTGGCGTTAATATTCTGCGTGGAATTGATACTCGACGCAGTCTTGATTGATCCTATCCCAGTGGCCATTGACGTCAACACAAGGCAGCGGCACGACAATATAGGTAAGTGCCAATTGTCGTATGCGTTGCCATCGTGCTCAAAGTCTCTACCCTTTTGTTCAAAATGCCATGGGCAGTGAATCTCTCTGATCTGATTGACAGGGTGGAGGAGGCCAGGGTTTATATGATCTGACAGCCCCAGGCGCTGTCTAGGTGCATCGGAGATCTTTCCGAAAATGTCAGTCATGTCCGCTTGAACCACGCTTGTGGGAACGTTCAGCTTTCCTGTCTCAACACTCATGCGAGTTCCATTACCGCCAGGATTCTTTAGCAACATTGTCAAAAGTGGGCTCTTTCTCTTCGCAGATGGTTGGCATACCACTCAACTCAATGTGAGACTCCGCTCTGGTCTTTTAATTCTCGCTGGGAGATGGTAAACATCGACAGCCGTGGCAGTATCGTGACCTGGACAACAACGGCAGGAAGAGGCAGCGTTTTCGATCGACCATGATCACCATCATTTTCGGCTGTCGATCCACTACGACTTACGGCGCCGCAGCCTGGAGACTTGCCACGTAGGTGCTTTGCCTATATATGGTAGCAAATCGCCGTAAAGGACCCCTTCCTGGTCTGAAGCATCTAAGTTCTGAGCGCTTCTCGATCCCGACCCAAATTTGGCGGCACTTGCGTGAACCGAGCCTAACAGAGTCCATCCCATTACGTAGACCATCAGTTTCCAGTCTTATGACATGTAGCCAGAGTCAGAGGGTGTAGACATGTTATAAACAAGAAGAGCTCGAGAAGAGTGATATACAATGTAGACTGGTAGGCTGGCTATGACTTGCCAAAACTGAGTATACTGTCGAGTCTCGACTAGCAATCGAGAACTCAAGGTCCAAATAAGCTTAAATACCAAGTGGATACAATTATTTGCGTTATGAACCTTGCCACAAGCCAAAATGTAGCAGATGGCCTGGACTGCCCGTTTGATACGCACGTCGTGAGACGAGATACGGTCATATTGAATACTTTCTCTACATATAGAAAGCTTAAACTCGGGACCCAGCAACGTGCTCAGTTTCCTTTGTGCAAAATATAATGTGAGGACCGCGAAAGAGCGTAGCATGTCGGGTGCAGAGCCATGTAGTCGCAGAACGCAGATAATGATGTAGGAGCCACATGGGAACCTGTATCTTGGCATCAGTTATTGCTCGCTTCCGCACGCACATGGCAAGCCTCATCCGTCGCGTACTCGATGCAAGATTCGGTGGTGGCGTGTCCGGGCAGGCACTGTAAGTGGCCGAGTTGTATCAGACTTGCATAAGATTCTAGGTACTTGTATGCAGCTCATCCCTGCTATGATTACCTACTCGAAGAGATGGAATCGCTCGATTGCATATAACTCGGAAGACAGTAGAGGTGGTTTGATGTCAATGAGAAGAAATGATGGCTGGATAAATGAGCAGCCTTGGGAGATCCAATGATCATTCAAGAGGGCCACAAACTCACATATCGATAGGCACATGCGACTTGAAAGATTGTACTTCTTTCCAAGAAACGATCGAGTATTTCAGGTGCCTCAAGTAATGGCCTTCAAACGCCCTTTGCTTTATAGATACTATAACACGCCAGCTGACGAGGGCTCAATTCTTCTTTGTATTTTCTCTCCTATTTCTCGAATTTCATCTGTCTATTGAGATATACGTGAGGCCTGGAGCGAGAGCCGGCGCCATCATATGATACGGCGTCGCTGTCTTTGACGAGGCAATCGCCGCCCAAACATCTTTTGACGACCATCCAATGCTATCCTGACCCATTCCATTGGGTATTCACCCGTCATGTGCGCAAAATTGCCAATCATGACCAAACAAATCAAGGGGTCCGCGCAAATGCCAATATCTAGAATTGGAAAGTAACCATCAACGCCGATAAAAACTCCTGCGGTATCAAAGATGTGCTTCAATCCTTTAGCCACGCCCGTCGCTTCTCTTCCTTCCTGGCCCGGCGCTTTTCTTTGAATTGTTTGAGTTCGTTCTTGCTCGGCTTGATTCCGGACCGCTCGGCCTTGAGGCTGCGGCCGTCGTGGGCATTGGCGGCTGCATCAACATCGAAGAAAGCATTCATCTGCCGCCGCGACTTGTTCTCATCGTTGTGCTGGTCGGCGTTCTGGTCGTCGCCCTGCCACCGACCGGTGAATCGATTGAACGAGCCGATGGCAGCGTAGGCGGCAGCCGGATCGACTGGCTGGGACTGCTCGGCCGGCTCATCATTGTTTTGCGCATACCAGGCGTTTGGGTCGTAGTCGCCGTGGATGGCCGGGTTGTAGCCTCCAGCTGGGGGTTTCTCATTCTTGGGGGGCTCCGCCACGCCAGCAGCGCTCGGTCCGGCTCCGGGTGCTTCCTTTGCTGCCCGGGGGTTCTCCCATGTGCTCTGTCCCGTTATGCGATTGTGGAAGAAGTAGGCTTGGTTGGCCTCATCCCAATGGAAGTCCCAGCCATCGTCCTCTTGCGGTGGCGGAGGCTCGTCGGGCAGTGGTGGTGCGTCGTCGTTGTTCTCGGTGGGCTTTGCTGGCGTTGCGACAGGGGAGGCTTCGCCTGACTCCTGAGAGGCCTCATCACCCCCCGGCGATGATGGGGCAACGCTCGCCACCTTGACTGGTTCGTCACCCTGAGATTCCTCGGCGGCTGTAGAGTCGCGGGCCTGGTCTTGAGGTTCATCTGCGACCGGGAGAGCCTCGCGCGCCGGCGATCTAGATGACGTCGCTGGGGAAGCCATTACGAACAAGCCCGTCCCTTTGTCGATGTGAAGAAGGCATCAAACTTGCACTTGGTAAGGGTGGATTCGGGCGCCGGAATAGAATCGGCTCGCAAGATGTTGGTGCTATTGAATGTTGTCGGCTTGAAAGTGTGCTCGATTCGACACCAAAGCGTCGCGAAACACGGTAGCGGCATGTGAAGTCATAGCATTGATACATACGGCTGGGCGACTTCTGCGCCTGCAAAAGCTTGGGTAGAACCTTGATGGGAATCGTTATCGTTATCGCCGTATGACCCACTTTTTACGCATCGTGCCGCTAGGTGGGGCCCAGATCGTCGTGCCTTCCTGAGGTCTGGAATTGTTGTCTGTCTGCAGAGGAAATGAATTACATATTCAATCCTATCAGACTTGCCATGTTCACAGCACTTGGACAAACTGCAACCTCACCTCAATTCATGGACCTTCAGCCCTGCATTATGGTCAGCTGGGCGGCTGGGCGGCGACCGCTGGCTGGTCTCTGCCTCGCTCGTATGCCTGCCTGGCCAGATGAGAGTTCCATTTCCCATATCCTCGGTGCGGATGCATACCTAGGTATGTATTGCTTTTTCCCAACGTCAAGTCTGAGCTGAACCCAAGGATCCTGCAGGCGCTTGTTTCTTTACTTCAGCGAGCGTCTGGCGTCAAGCGTTTGCTCGAATCCATTCAGAGACCCCCCTGCTTGTCTACCTACCAACCGTCGGTCACAAATCACAACGCGTCTGACCCATCTCGTGTTCCTGAACGCACTACGGCTAGGCAGTTGGTCTCATTGCCTCACCACATGGATGGATGAATTAGTCTTTCGTCCAATCACACCACTCTTCTTCCACTATTCGTTAAGCTATATGCAAGCTGCGGCTTTGTCGGCGGGTAGCTTTGCCAAGCTTGCCAAGATTCCCTCCCAACTCTCAATTCCCATTACATACGCCGCTGGGTCATACTCGTGAATATTCTGCACGAGCATTCGATATGCATCTCCAAAGGGCATGGCAAAGATGCGCGACGTGCTGTACGTCTATGCGGGCGCCCGTAGCTCTAAAACTTGTCCTGCCTCCTGTACCTTTGCTGGAAGAGGTCCAATCGGTTGCCTGCGTTTCTCAGTCTATAAACCAATATGGCGCTTCTTGTGAAACCACCGCCTCTTCTGAGGGCGCTGCCGACGTTCCGTTGGCCCCGCCAACCCGCTGCTGCTCATCGCGTACATCTGGTTGTCCTCTTTTGCATTTCTAGGCATTGCTCTGGAGGCTGTTTTATGTAAGGGTAATATCGATTTCCTCCCTCCCTCCTTTTCTCCTAGCCAGGCACCTCTTGAGCGAGTTGCTCCGAATATTGAAGCCAAGGATGCATCTCGAAAAGAGTCCGTGCTTGGCACCTCAAACAGCAATATTATATAATGAGAAGACATATATTGGGTGGTGGCCGGTGAGGCCTCACTTACACGTGCAGCACACATCTTTACTTCAGTTATGCTGCTATTTATTACAGCTGAATCCATCTATCCGCGGCGCGTCCCGCCAATACGGGATCTTTGCTTCCTTCCTAGCTAGCTGCAGGACGGACACCGTTTTGTCGCCCAGGTTTGCCAGGTCAGAACAAGACAGGACATCATCCGCTGCTTTCGTCTTCTTTTCCATCGTTCGACGTCAGCATGTTGCACTCTGCGACTTTACCCACGGGACAGACGCGGCCTTGATATTATCCAACATTAGCCTGCAACTCTTTCTCTTGGTCTCTATGCAGCTACATTCCCTGCCCTTTTCTGCTTCTTCCCCAACATGACCTCGAGAGTCTAGACCAGCTCAATTGGTCCGACCAGAGAGAGGCCAGCAAACAATAGATGAGTCCATCCAGACTAGGTGTTTTGAACTCCAAGGTTGTCGCATGGGCCCTGCGTCCGGTACAGCGGTAGGCCTCCTTCTCTCTATTCTACCTAGTCCTTCCCTCCCCCGGTCTGTGCGGGTTGAAGCGCCTCCCCCAGAAGGGCGCCCGAGCAGATCGTCTTCCCTTGTTTCCGCTCGCCTTGCCCTTTGCGTCCGTCCAATTCGGGATGTGACCAGCTCTACTCTATAATAAGACCCTGCGTCTCGTTTCTACTATTCGTTTCCCTCTTCTTGGCTTCCCCCTTCAACGGCGCAGGGTTACATCGTAGGCGTGTCTTGCTCTCACGCAAAACGTGGGTCCGTCTCTGCCCTATATATCTCTGCCTGGTGACTCTAGGACAGAAAACATCCCTTTGCCATATGTAACTTTCCGCGTGCGTTCGTCATGTTTTCAAAGGCATCATATTCGGGCCTTTGATATACGCCCACTCGGAACAAGTTTCTTGGTCTATATTCTGCCCAATTGCTCTTTATCTTGGCTGCTGGGAATCGCTTGAGGCCTCGGGAGAAGACGAGGCCGGTATACTGGGTATCACAAGCCATCTCGGTTCCACGGCGTTGTGTACAAGATCATAACATTATTACCTTTGCGAAAAACATGGTCAAGATGGGACTTGCTCGAGCTGGAGGACTGGGCGCGCTGCTCATGCTACTGCAAAATGTCGCCGCCCTCAAGTACAAGATGACGGTCGACAGCGACTGCGACTGCTACCTCACCAACGGGAGCACGGGGACCTTTTTCAAGACGCACAAGTTCTACGACTTCCGGTCCCGGTCGGACCTGGTCAACGTGCCGCCGTCGTACGCCGCGGACCCGGACGCGGCCAGCAACGCCGACGTGGCGAGCGACTACTTCAACTCGGACGAGTGGAACGACGACTGGAGCATCCAGCAGTGGAACAACAGCGCCAACCTCGACGACGGCGACGCCAACGTGCTCATGGTCAACTCGCCCGCCAACGTCTACTTCGACGCCAACGCCGACCCCGACGCCCAGTCCGACACGTACCTGACGCTGCGGACGGCGCGGCTCGAGGACTTCCAGACGGCCGCCGAGTTCGAGTCCATCGCCCAGGCGTACCACTACGCCTCGGCGCGCATGTACGCGCGCGCCGTCGGCCCGCCCGGCGCCGTCGCCGCCATGTTCACGTACCGCGGGTCCGACGACCCCAACGCCATCCAGGAGGCGGACCTGGAGATCCGCACCATGGACCCGCCCGACGTGATCCAGTACACGAACCAGCCGGCGTACAACCGGCAGGGCGACCCCGTGGACCGGGCGACGCGCAACGCCACGGTGCCCGTCGGCTGGGACGCCTGGGCCGTCCACCGCATGGACTGGAGCCCCGACAGCACCATGTGGTACGTCGACGGCCTCAACGTCAGCCAGATCGGCTTCCAGACCCCGCGCGACCCGTCCTCGGTCATCTTCAACATGTGGTCCGACGGCGCCCACTGGAGCGGCAACATGTCCGTCGGCGACGAGGCCTACCTCCAGATCCAGTGGATCGAGCTCGTCTACAACGCCACCGACGACACCGAGGCCTCGGACAACAGCGGCTCCAAGCGGCGCGGGTTCGGCGGCGGCGACGACAGAGACAAGAGGGCCCTGCTGCGGCCGCGCGACGACGGCCAGTGCCACAAGGTCTGCAGCATCGACGACACCGAGACGCTGGGCACGCCCGTGCTTCTCTCGAGCGCTCCTGCTCTCGTGACAATAGGCAGCGCCGGGTATTATGTGTCTATTCTTGCTTCTGCAATTGTATTTTTGATATTTTAAAACAACCAGCGGGAAGCAAAGTATGGTATCCAAGATAAAAAAAGGAATAGCGAGTTACAATGTACATGTATCAAGAAATCAAGTTTATATGGTCAAACTAGAAAGTCAAATAACGATTTAAAGCATCACGGAGTACAGTGGACACATGCAAATTAGTGAACTATTCTTTTCTTCAATTGAATTATACAACTTCGCTCCCTTCTATTCCTTTTTTTGTTCTCTTCATAAAAAACTACACTCGCTTTTCTATCTAATGTGTATGCGCCGTGCTTAGAGCACGAGCTGGATCAAAGCCTCCACGGGCTCCACGCTTTTGCTTTCGTGGAGAAGCGCATATATGGGTGCTGGTATGAAATGAATCCTACAAACACCATCCTTCTCCATGCTTCGTGAAATTACTTCTTTTGCGACAAGTGATATATAACCACGTCTCGCTTTCTGTCGAACACTTTTTCATGCGGTCCGACTTTCCTTTCCATATACATGTTCTCTTACATTCCTGTCTTTGACCTGCCGCCAAAGCCAAATCTTCTGCTGCTCGGCTCGTCGGCAGCATGTCCTGTTGCAAACTCAAGTTCCAGTTCTTCTTCTCTTGCCAGGCTGCTCTCTTCACTGGCTCCGGCGCTGGACGTTTTGCTCGATGCGCTGCTCTCGCGATCCTTGAGCCGATGGGTCAGGGCGCTGAATCTGCCCTTCAGGCCGGACAGACCACCTTTATCGCCATGGCTGCTGGACGGCGGCGCTCCGGTTGCGCGTCGCGTCAAATCAAACCTGGGCTCTGGTATGTCGAGGGCGCTGCCCCTGCTCAATGGTCTCAGAGTACTACTCGCAGCAGGTCGCTGTCTGAAATCCCCTGAACTAGTCTTGGGCCTCAGATCATGTCCCAGCAGTGGCGAGGGTCTGGCGAGATCCTGTGGTGTGGGCGGCGTCATCATGAGGAAGGCTGGTACGTTGCCTTGGCCATTTGTGCTGCCTGAGAACGTGTTCAAGGTGGGATTCGGTCTGCTACCTCGCCGGCTCGGCGCCAGACTACTGCTCCTGGATGTGCTTCTCTGGAGAGAAGTGTTGCTGCTGCGCGAGGTACTTCTTTGGAGCGCGTTGCCACTGCTCTGGCTACCCGTGAGACTCCGCGGAGGACTGCGTGAGTAGTCGACTGGACTGGTGCCGAACATGCTCGCTGAATCATCGCTGTTCTCACCGCTTGCGCCAACTTGTGGTGTTGACAAAAGGACGCTATTGGTCGCTAGCTCTCGAAGTCGCTCCTTTTCTTTGCCGCTGGGACGATGTTTGCTGAACTTGTTACCAATGATGGCACCCGTGTGCGAGATCAGAGCCTTGATGACACGAGACTTGAGAGCCAGGGCAAGATCGAGGTTGGACCACGTCTTATTCCTGTACTCAATGGTCGGAAGGCGGAAGACAAAATCGTGTACGTCTTCAATGTTACGATCGCCCTTGCCCTTGTAACTGAGACACAAGACGACAGACGGCATCTTGATGTAGGCAAACGTCATGTAGACCGCGGCACGATCGATCATTTGGCTCAGGTCATCAGAGGGCTTGTCCTCTGGCGCCTTGCCAGTCTTGCTGAGGGCGAAGCGCGACGACTTCTTGTTGTCATTTGACGTTGCTGAACCAGTCGTGGCCGTGGTGGCTGAGCGGCCAATACCAGGACGTGGGGTATTTTGGCTTGCTCGCAACGATTCGTGTGAAGGCTTCTTGCTAAGACTCTTGGCGTTGAAGAGACGGAAGACACTGCCACCGTCGCCGGAGTGGACGCTGAGGGCCTTGTTCTTCTGCGGCGTTGTCTCTGGAGTCTGGGCGTCCGAGGTCAGGGTCGGCCTCAGCCGAAGCTCAAGCGAGCCAGCTCTGGTGTTGAAACCAGAGTCTTTGTCGGAAATCATGGATGCGCCGAGACGCAAGCTTGCCGCCTCGTCCTGGAAGTCTTCATCGTTCTCTTGGCCGCCATGTCGCATCATGGTTGGTGACTCTGTCCTCTCGTTCTCGTTTTTGCTTTCTTCGTCCTCCATCTCCGGGAATATGTACTCGAAAAGTTTCTTGCCAACTTCGCGCTCAAGCTGGATCTTGAGCGGGAACAAGTTGACCTCGAAGTGGTCCATGACAGGAATACCCGCGATGGACTCCAGCATGTGCCAGTAGACCCGCACCATTTGTTGATTCTGGAAATCCATCATACTCATCTTATCGTCGACGAGATATGGCGCGACCATTTCCGGGTACATTGCATCTGGAAGCAAGTTGAGGCCGAGCACCTTGCCGACCTGGAACAGATTGATGTGCGAACCATCCGAGTTGTCGGTCCTGTCGTACTCGACATCTCTAAGCTGTAGTTCGACCAAGGGTTCATTGTTGTCGCGGATGAGATGCCACACAATCTCTCGGGCGGAGATGCTCCACCTCAAGAGTGCATTGCTCTGAGACGCAGTGTCGTACTTGCGCTGAGACGTCGTGATGGCCTTCATCATAAAAAAGAGCTCATCCTCACACGCCGCCAGATCACGCTCGAGGAGAAGACGGTCGTGCCATCCCTTCTTGTCTAGGTACTTTGAATGAACCTGGAAGTGACTCTTGATCTCCTGTAGCTGGCGAATGCGCTCCTGCAGCTTGGTGACCATTTCGGGTGTACCGCGTAGGTCACTAAAGTCAGAAGCTAGCATGATCTTCTCCAGTCGCTCGCTCCTCGTCTTCTCGAGCGGCTCACTGTACAGCAGAAGATCGAGCACTATCACATAAATAGCATAGTACTGCGAGGAGTTGCAAAGCGCTCTGGCTTGAGGGAACTCAACCCAGAGGTTGTCCATTCGGCTTTCCGTGTTGTTCTCGCCCGAATCGTCGTCCGCCCCCTCGCTGTTGTGGATGTCGTCGTTGTACTTGAGACGGAGCGTGTTGTACTTGTCGTACCGAAGCAAAGCTGAAGTCTTTTGCACAACCCTCTTGAAACCGAAGGGATCCGATTCGAAATCGAACATGACCTCCATTGGCACCCATGGCGGCCATGAGGAGCCGCTCGGCGCACCGTATGTATTGCCAGAGTACATTGAGAGGAACTGCCCAGCGAACCATTTCTGATGAGTGACGAAGAATTGAGTGCCGTCCATTCCCACCAGGAAACGCCGCTGCACAAGACCGGAGACGAGATCTGAGATACGTGCCTTCTCCATGACCTCAACGACCTTGAGCTCCATGCTCCGCGCGGTGATCAAGACAGCGTTGTTCTTGTTCCTGTCGCTCTGGAGTTGGATTTGAGGACCAATCAAGCGGACGTGGTAGCTACTCTGGGTCGTGAAGTCCTCGGCAATGCCGGAAGTGAGATCGTCCATCTTGACATTGGCTGGGGAGTCGCCAGGGGCGCCTTCGTGGTCGGCGTCAACAAACTTGCGGCCGTCTTGTATGATCTGCTTGATACGGTGTTCGATATCCTGCGCAGCGCCCTTGGTGTGGCTGTGGCTGCTCGTGGATTGAGGCGTGGCGCTCTGGTCCTCCTTGTCGGGGGTAGCGGTAGTCCCAGTCTTGTCCTTGTCCTTGCTCTTCGCTTTGGTCTGCTCCTCGACGATGTCGAGAATGAACTTGACAGCAGGCCGGGAGAGGTAGTACACAAAACCTCGACGTTGGCTCACTTGGTGGCTGTAACGAAGGATGATATTTCGCAACAAATTGTTCCACTTGAGCTGCATGTTGTGTATCACGAAGCGGTTCTTGAAATCACTGGCAAAGTCGGCCCCGGTTGGTCCTCTGGCTTCATCCCCAGAAGAAGATGGATCGTCAGAAAGACCCGGGATGTTGGAGGAACCACTTGTGGACGAGTCCGCATCAGTCGAAGCAGTGTTCATGGACACGTTCTTGAGCATGCCTTGCATAAACGTGCGCTTGTCTTGCAGAACGTCGGTGTGCTTGTTGAAAGTCTCATACTCGGCTTTCAACTGAGGATCGTTGTTGCCTTCTCTGATATAGTGAAGTTCCTTTTCTCCGACGAGTCTGACATTGTTGTCGATCTGTGTATCAAGCTGGGAGAGTCTCTGCTCAATGAGCTGTTGTTGTACTTCCCGAGGGTTGTCGTCCTGGCTCATTATACACAAGTGCGTAGGTTCGTTGCCGAAAGGACTCGTGCGTTCGGGATCTCCAGCAATGGTGTCACCAATATCCGTTTGTCTGAAGTATGTGACTCTTGGCGCAAAGGCGAGCGGCAGGATCTTTGTGTCGGGATTGGGCTCGGATGGGAGGATCCAGTCGAGCTCAACAAAGTCATCCATGTCAATCCAACTGAAGTCGTTGTCTGGGATTGTGAAGTGCGAGAGGTCCGTGCCATCTTCGTCGCCCTGCGCAATGAGCGTTGACAGCGAGTTCTTCTTGATTGCCTCTGTGGTTGTCCCCTTGATACTAGCAGAGACAGCGCGCACATCGGCTGAGAGAAGATCCAATTGTGCAGCATGAATCTTCATGGCTGTCGTTCTGCTCTGCGTATTACGGCCACGATCTCTGGTGTTGAACTCCTCTCTCCGTTGATGCATGTCGAGCATGAAGCTGTCAAACCTGACCTTGATACCTGTAGCCGACACCGAGCTCTCCGAGTAGTCCTCGGCGTCCTTGTGTTTGTAGATGTGACTCATGAAGAGTGGCGCAAGTAGTATATTGTACTTGATCGTTCCGAGGTGTCGGCCAAACTTCTTGCTGTTCTTTTCCCTGCCAGGCCACAGAGATCCTTGTCGAACAGGGAGAGACATTGGTCCGCCAAACGTGGACCACCAAGCGAAGAAATGAGTAAAGAAGCGTGGCGTCAAGTGAACGGTGTTGTAGCTCCTCGAGACTTGCTGATCCGAAGTTTTCCAGTCCATGTCGACTGGAGCTCTAATACCAATGGAAAGGTGGATATGCTGACTTCTGAAACCCTTGAATGCATCGTACGGCTCGCCCCCTTCTGGTTTGGCATGGTGAGGGGATTTGAGAACGACATCGTAATGAGGCTTGAAGTCGAAACTGCGGCGCCCATCGGCACCGATGGCTTTCTCAAAGACAAGACCAGCCATCCACTGCACGTTGCCGGACAGCTTCATGACCACCTTCTTGAACAAGGCGCCAGACCTGTAGCTGTCTCCGCTGGAGAGGCTGTCACCTTCGCCCATTCTCCGGGCCGTCTCTCGCTCCTGGTGGCTATAGTCAGGAATGGCCAGTACGTATTCACCACTGTCTACAGTCATGAATCTCTTTGGCTCGTCTTCAACGTTGATGTTCCAGCGGACGTCATTGCGCCAGCACATCAGGAATCCGGCACCGTTTCCGGTAACGTTGTACGGATCCCGTGTGCCCTTGAGTGCAAGATGAACATCTCCATCACCTTTCCAGGCAACCCGAAGACGAGAGTGGAAATTGAGTCTGATCTTGTCCCAGAATCCGACCCTCTCAGACGGATCCAATTGAGGCTTCGTGAAAGACTCGATCACCATCATCATGTCCTGGATAGCTGGCTGGTACGAGGGACCCCAGGTGATTCGTGTAGGGTAGGCTGTGTTCATATCGACGTGCATATCGGAATACGACTTCACAGGTCCTATCGTGCGACGAACATCGATCGCGAAGCCCCCTCCGCCAGCTTGACCCGACTCTGTGACGTTTGGAGGCGTGATTTGAACCTTGATCCTCCTCGTCGCCATTGCGCCGCGATATTCTTCCGCGATAACAAAGTCGCTCTTGAGGTGCATTGCAGGTAGCCGAGAAGACTGGCCCGATTTGAGAGCCGGGATATGCAGTAGTGGTAGAGGGTAGTCCCGCAGCGACAGTCGTGCCTGGCTCATGCTGATCTGGACGTTCATGGGAACAAGCAGTGAGTACTTCATATCCCTAGGCTGGCCCTTTCCGACATCATGAAGAAAATCTGGCAATTTGGACATCGGGAAAGATGGCTTGTCGATCATGAAGTGCAAGTCGTCAATCACGGCACCCATGAGCGCTGGGCGCTGCGGAACCTCTAGGATCTTTTCGTGGTCCTCCATGTCATCAGGGAGATGATCTGGAGCCCAAAACATGCCACGAAGGTCCTTGGCACTCTCTCTAGCCATCTCGTAATGGCGATCGATGCGTTTCCTCCAGCTCTGTGCATTGTGCTCGTTCAGCCGCTGTCTCGCCTCCGTGATTGTAACGTGAGCACTTCCGCTGAAGCCAACACATCCATCGGGGTCGTAGCGTGGCCGGTTCCTGCCTCGTGTGTGGTCTGTCGGAGGCCGACCGTCCATAGCGGTTCGCGGCCGTTCGTCCTCACTTCTGCTCCGGTTCCAAGACACGTTCATGTCCTTGGTGCGACCCCTAGTCATGACCGAGCGGTTGCGCAGCCGGTTGGTCTCCTTGCGCATCTCTTCCTCGTGAATCTTCTTGACCTTGACGCGGTAGGCATCTTCTCGGGCCAATCTCTGAAGCTGTTCTACACGACCAGCTCGGTAGATCATGCCCAGCTTCCACTCGAAGGCCCCGTCCTCAAGCTCGAACAGCAGATGCCGAGCCCGCACAGAAATTTTGGGGACGTGCTTTGGTCCTTCAGGCCCCTTTTCAAGAATGTACTCATTCGTCCCTGTCTTGAAGCGGTGATGGAGTTGGGCAGAAGCCTTGATGACATTGATGAAATTGTCCGAGATCTTGTGAATGATCAGCTCATACGGGACAGCTATGCGCATCGCGTCCACGTTGACATCCAACATCTTGTCGTCGTGAAACCCGAAAGCGCTGAACTTTCGAGATTCACGGTAGTCTGCCCTGAGAGAATGGATACTCGCGATCCTCGCCCATACACCTTGCATACGTGGTGCGCCAGCAAACATACGCACAAGCTTGGCACGGAAGAATGGGGCAGACCATCTGTGGCGGCCGGCCTCGACATTGCAAATCTGGATCATGACTGCCGGATCCGAGGGCAAATCGGCTTTGATTTGAATCATGGTTGCCTTGACATCCACCGTGACGAGTTCTTTGGCTGGACGATTGGAGGGCCCCATCTGATCCACCGCAGGTGAGCCGGGTGGTGACATTGGAGGCGCCAAATGGTCGTCAACAGAAGGGCTGTGCGCCGTATGCTGCTTCGCTTTCATGTCGGTCGTTTCCCGTTTCGTCCTCAAGAATGCTCTACCCAGCACCATGATTGCAACGCCGACGGCATAATGCCGATAGAGGGAATATTGAAGCATCAAGGTCTTGATATGTGAGTGGACGTGCAGAACAGGACCTTGCTTGTCCGTGGTAGTCGACAGGGCGACCTCGAAACGAGGCAGATGGATGAAGGGATCAGCTTCCCACTTCTCTGCACCATCAATGATGAAGGCTTCCAGTCCATGGACATGAATGGCAATTCTGCGCCCGTCGCCTTCCGTATAGTTTTCGGGCAGCTTCTTCCTAGGCGATGTGGGAGATGGCATCGCCTTCAGCACTTCAGGATCAGGTATGACGGCGCGGCTTGCAGCTCGCCTTCGAGACACAGGACGCTTTTGAAGATGTTGATCCATGCGCTGGGCACGATATTCAGCGGACCAGGAATCGATCTGGAGTGCGACTCCCCGAGTGTTGTTGGGAAAGTCGTCGTCGACACCAGCTACTTCAACACTGAAATCTTCGACAGATAGCTGAAAGTGTAGAAGCCACTGTGGCAGTCCTCGGAGCCCACTGCGTGCTTTGAGCGGTTTTGATCGAGCACGTTTATCAGGCTCGACATCGAGACGGAGCTGGCGGATGATCTGGCGCAGACCCGTCGCGATCTCAGGTCGCACCATGTGTACCGCCAAGGACTGAAGGTGTCCATTGGCCATGACATGCACGTCCGGATTCGCACCCAACGTCACCTTCAAGTCGAAGAATTCCGTGTCGACAAGATCAAACCGCGCGCCTTGTGCGGTATGATAATAGAGATTGTGTGTCTGAACCCGTGCCTGTGAAACAAGCGAATAGTGCAAGTCCTCTACAGCTGAGTGAAAAGACTCGACATCCAACGAGATTGACGATATAGACGAGATGATGAGGTCAAAGTCATCTGGGTCATCCGTCTTTTGCACTGGGGGTAGGGCCACGCGTAAGACGGGCTCGTGCATGGTGAATTTGATGTTGGCTTTTGGTAGGAGTCGTGATATCAACTTGTGGCGTTGTTGTACTTGTGCCTTGGGAGCCTTGGGCTGTGGTCGGAGTAGCGCAAGTAGGATGGGAAGATGCTTGGGGTCAAGATCGACCGAGGGGGAGGTCACGACGCTGTTGGCGAAGAGAATATTGGCGTTTCTCTCGTCAGCACTCCCGTGGTCTTCAGAAAGCTCCACCGTTTTGGAGGGCAGCGTGGTTTTCACCGTTGTGGTAGCCATTGGGATGTAGACCAGACGTTCTGGTTTCCCGTGCCCATCGTCCAGACCAATTGATATGGACAAAGCAGCAGCCAATGCTTCGTGTGCCAGATCCTTGGACGGGAAGTACATTCGATGGGCAGCAGACTTTGGATCTAGGCGGTGCAGATCTACACCCACCTCCTTCATGGAAAAGTTGAGCAGTAGCGGTGCGCCAGATGCCTTGACCGTCGTGACCTTTTTGCTCACACCGACCAAACTGACAGCAAACTGGACCTCCTTCACACCTCGCAGAATCGAGCTGACAAATTCCTTCGAGTCCGACACTGTTTGCATAATGTCTTGATCCGTGCTGCCGGGCTCGTCGAGCTCCTGGATGACGTCGTCGACGGACATATCGATGGCTTCCACAGTGTGGTAATCCTTGGAGTACAGTCGTTTCTGCGTTTTATAGCGCTCCATGGAAGTTTGCACATCGTCGTACGGTATGTGTACTCGTCCGAGCTTGAGGGCGAGTGTGGCATCCCGGAGCCCGTCCAGCTGTTCATACAGGAACCCGTGAACGTTTAGGACGGCATTATCGAGAATTTCCGATGCCTCGCCGCCTTGTGCCGTAAATAACACACTGCGCAGTGTGACGATCCATTCGGCCTGTTGTTTTTGTCTGTTCTTCTCCGACCTGGTTTGGAAAAAGTAGCGGGCGCGATCGACCATCTTGGTCCGCGTATCGACCGCCACAGTGAAGCTGCCGCATTGTATCTTTCCCACGTCTACGATGTTGACCGTCGAGTCGGTGGCCACCACATCAACCATCCGTAGCCATTCGATGTTCCTGTGAAGTCTCTTGATTTTATCCTTCGTCTTCATCAGCTGCTTCCATGTCTCGCTTCGCTTGGCGCCAAAGGTGGCGCGTCGGGGAAGTGTTGTTCTTCGCTTCGGAGGAGCTGGCTTGTCCTTCTCTTCAGGGTTACGGTCGTCCTCGCCCTCGCCCTCGTCGTCCCCTACCACGCCAGCCTTGTGTCCTTCGAGCGCTTTGATGTCGAGAGTAACGGCGAGTTCGCTGACAACGATACTGAGCCATGTGGGCTGCGAGAACGTCGGCCGGTGCACGTTGAGGCCGAGGCCTCGTATCTCAATCTTGATGCCATCCTTGGGCGTGTACGCCAAACGTCGCAGGGAGAAGTAGCCGATGCGCTGAATCGAAAGGCCGGTGACGATGCGTAGAAGGGCGAATACGACGAAAGAAGCGATGTAGGCAAGTACGATGACCCCGAATATGAATGTCGGGTTGAAGAGGGCCATGATCATTCAATCGATATGATCGTTGTCTCTTCCTGTACACTACACCTGCTCACAGCGCCCTGGGCGCGTCCCACGTTGCCGACTTTCGGCGAGGTTGTCTTCTTAGCATGCGGCGCACGCGACTTGAGGTTTCGGGGCGGAGGGGGACGGATACAGCTGCTGCATCAGGTAGCTTACATGGTTATTGCGAGCTGGTGCTTCTTTGCATCATTATTTTAGGAGGTTGGCATATCGCGATGTCCCATCATCGAGTTCCCAATGCCCCGAGAGTGCCGGATTGTATTCTGGATCCGAAGGGAGCAAGCACTATGTATCCTTACCACTACACTACGTAGCTCAGAGCCGCCAGTGGGTGGGCGATTCCAGGGATAGCTACTGATTGGTCACCACTCAGGCGGAATCTGTGCACTGGCTTGGCGATTGGCGCGCGAAAAAAAATGGTGCTGCTGCTCCTTGCTGGCTAAGGTATTATCTTCTGCTTGTGTTGTGAAGTTGTTGATCGATCTATTGTTGCCCGGGGTGCTGACAAGGCAGATTTGCTTGTCTAAAACTCTACTCTTGATCTTTAGGCCAACTGTCTAGGAATGTCGCGTACCCATGGCACGTCACTTTCTCCTGTACATCCCACGATGGAGTCAATAGCAGCGAAATAGTGGATACAGACATGTAGGCACGGGCGATCACTTAGTGCTTCCCCTGGCCTTGACAGCAAGCAACCCGGTCGTCAAAGGAGGAAGGGCTCCCGCCGAGACGACGACAATTACCGTCGACTTGGGACGACAAAGACTTTTTCTTTCGCATATCCGGTGGTAGCACTACGTTTTGCTTGATGACGGCATTGTCCCGACGCCAGCGCCAACCCAACAATTGACTGGCAGTCGGGCAGTTCTTCCATTCGGATGCACACAATTCAATCCCAGGCCTCTGGAGAACCTAGAAATTTCCAAAGTTCGCCGATCCTTGTCTCCCCCTTAACTCCACGCCCGCGCCGTTGGGGGTCTGTTGCTAATCTCCAAAATCTCCAAAATCTCCCTGCTTTTGGCGGGGCATACTGTGTTAAGCTCTACTTGGCGAAGAGCTTGTTCAATGTCATGTATAAGTAACATTCATATATGAGGGAGTGACAAGACTTCGATACCTCGAAACTTTTATCAAGGAGACTATGAGCTGAATGGTCACTCGGCATGCATAACTAGGCAATCAACACGCACTGCCAGCACCGTACTGTGCCATCTCGCGGTGCTCTCGGGCTACTTTGTACAGCAGTTTACCGAGATATATCACGCTCCACAGAAACTCCGAGCTACGTCTGGTTGTTATAGGAGATGACACGATTGCTGGATCAGCATCTCGTGATTGTCTTCAGCAACTCGTCTAAATATATATCTTGTCTAAATATATGTACTTCATGTAATTCTCGCTTGCGTGAGCCATGCATATTATGCCAGGTGTATATCAGCCCATGCATGCAAAGTCTATGTAAACCGTCAACGTCCAACTCCAGTAGTAAAGATCCGGCTAAGTGCCTCCAGTATGTGTTGTGCAATTAAGAATAAGCCCCTTCAGTAACGCCAAAACGTCCGTCGCATTCCCGGTGGCCGCTGTGTCATGTCAAGTTTCCACTATAGTCTGGATCTGACAGCCTCTAAGCGGAACTTGATATCCTTCAAGGCTTTCGTGACAGGCTTCCAATCATCGAATTGTTGAAGCAGCTGAGCCGTCTCTGTCGACAGTTCTGTCTTGACAATACCTTCCTCTAGAAGCCCGCGCATGATCCACGGAAGGATATACGGATTGGAACTGGATATGCCTTCATGTTTGTCGACACGCGAGGCTACTTTGCCTACATTCGTCGTTTCGAGGGCATGGGAGACAGCCAGGCTATGGTTTGTTGATGTTAGCTGACAATCAAGAAACCTGCCTGTTAGAACATAGAGAGTTTCAACTTACTCGTAGACTTGGTTGTCATCGTAGAGACGGGAATGTCCTTCCCCTGAATATAGGCTGCCAGCCAACGCAACCGACAGTTCCCGAATGAGTCCCTGGTCAGATATTCCCAGGTTACGAAGCTTGAGTGCAAATCCAACTAGATGGGCGATGAAGTCGGGAGCATGGATCCGGCCATCCACAAAAACAGCTCGGTATATATAAGGATGTGCCGCAGGTGAGTAAACCGCCGACTCCATAGGCACCACCTGGTCATCGATGCTGCCGATGAATGTCACCCTGCATCCATGCTCGAGAACTGTTTTCATCGAGTGCTCCAGTCTCTGGGAGATCTCGCTCGTAGGGTCCGCGAATTGCCAGAGTTCAGCTACTGAACCCATGAGCATTCCCATTCCAGACTTGTAGTCCGGGAAAGGTCCCAGCGATACGCCCGCCATGGCACAAATTCCTATCCGTGCATCTGTGATGATTCCAAGGTCGATGAGCTTGGCCACGAGCATCAGACCGACGGGCACTCCCTGAGAATGGCAGGCGACCAGAATCAAGTCTGCGCTGCGGATATGATCAATCCAATTGAGGAGTAATTTCCACAGGTTGTCAACGCGGTCCGCGATCTTGCCTTCGCCTTCGAGGGCAACCTTTTCAATCTCGCAATCCTCGCAGCCATGGCTGTCAGCCCATCGTCTAATGGCATTGGCGCAGTGGTTGGCGAATCTTATCGACGTGCCTGTAGGTTGCCCAATCATTGGTCGTAGGTACATTGCTGGAAATAAGCCGTGCACACCGATGGCGATGGCTTTCTTGATCTTGGGAGGTTCTTTGACTAGATGAACATGCGTCGCGGCTGGTTGTTGCGTTCTTAACAACAGTCGGGTGATTTGTTTGATAATAGAGGGGTTCTCCTTCATCTGATACGTATTTGAAAACGACGGCAGAAGCAAGTTCGGAGGCGCTGCAGTAATGGACGTAGGACTATCGGGGTTTGGCTCCACGGTCGCCTTGATCGGCGTCTGCGGTCGCGGAGTGGTAGGCTCATCCAGATCCACGGATTGGTTTCTTCCCCTTTTATTCGTCTTCAAGGCTGCCATTTTTGGCTTTGCTTTGGTCGGCGAACCCTTGACGTTTTTGTTGATAGGAGGTTCCTTCACAGATGCCGCACTGTCTTTGATCTTGACGCCTGCAGACTGCCGAGGACTCGCTTCAGAGCCCTCGCCTATCACAGCAAGCTCACCTGCTTCCTGTGCGGCCTTTATCTGATCACCTTGGCTTTTGGAGCCGGTGTCGCGAGACCAGAAAGCCCAAGTTGAGCCGGCGGAAGGTTGGCTTTCTACTGGCGTTGCGGCTGGCGGTGCATCTTTCATGACCACATCTTCGGCCTCCTTGACTTTCGCGATCTCGGTCTCGGTCTCGCTGCTTGACTTCTGTGCTGAATCTTTCTGTGAACTTTCCGACTCGACGGGTGCACTCCACCAATAACCTAGCCATGAGCTGGTTGGTCTCGCAGACGTCGGCGTTTCTGGCATGGTTGCAGGTGGTGCTTCAGCTGGCGGCTCTGCTGACGGTTGCGTCTCGCTGGGCTCGGGACTCTTGGGCGTTTCCATCAATGGAGTAGTCTCATTTGTTTGAGTATCTATCGGCGCAGCAGATGCGCCAAACCATCCTCCGAGCCAACCTGAAGAGGTTGTTGGCCGTGCCTCTTCCGCCGGCTTGGTGCTCTTTGCGTGCCCTGGCTCTGGCGTCTCGTTGCTCGGCGGCTCTTCAGTCTTGGGCTTGTTATCTTGAGTCTTTCCATCTTTGGGCTTGTCCTGCGCCTCTCCGGGCTTGGGCTTGGCCGCGGACTCCTTTGCAACAGTTTCATCTTTTGATTTTGATTGCACTTTTCCTTGACTTTCCGCGGGCTTATTTGGTGTGGTGGACCCGTCGTTCTCGTGAATCTTGGGCATTGTGCGCGTCGACTGGGCATCGGAGTCGGCAGAATCGTCAAGGTTCCTCTTGGACTCAAAGCGGCTCAAGTCAACAGTCTTCTTTGATCTGACGGTTCCTCCCATGATCGTCTCCTTGGCGACTTGAGTGGAGGCGGTGGCTTTCCGCCCCAGCGAGCCGTACCAAGACCCCGACTTTCGTACCTGTTCAGATAAGCCCAGGAACAAGTTGTCTGAAAAAGGGAACGAGAAACTGACCTGTTTCGTAGGAACTTGGCTTCCATTTGAGTCGCTTGATTGTAGAGAAGCCGGCTGAGAGATTTGCTGCTTCTGATCTGTCGCGGAGAGCTCTCCCGATGCGGTCGCAACACTCCGGCCAGTGCTAGGCTGCGACGGCATTGCAGCGGGGAGACTCGTGGTGCTTCCGCTGCTGAGTCCCGCTGCATTCGGCTTGGATCGCTTTCGTGGACTCATTTTGAGATGTTGGGTTTGCGAAGTTGGCGAACGTTCATGTCGCGAGTGTTGCAGGTTACTTGTCCATAGTATTCGAAACTTGCTGCCTGAATCTGGGGAGTTGTTTGAAGTTGTGTCGTGATGACGTCCTCCCCAGTGTCACAGGCTAAAAGTAGCGACGAGAGTGGCTGACCTGACCTGGGCAGACAGACCGCGGGGTGGTTCGCTAAAAGAGTCACCCGATCACCGCCCAGCAACAATTTGGGCCTCTACCAGACGCTTCACTTTTTTTGTTTGTTTATACGTGCGAAGGCGCAAAACAAAGACTGATCGCCCAAATTCGGCCGAGCGCAGGGATTCCATTTCCTTTGGCTCGCTCTTGATTTAGCTGATTTAAAATGGTTATACTATCACAGGCTTCCCCAATCAATGTGGGTAGGAGATCAAGTCATTTGAGTATAAATTTATGGTAACGCAAGTCAAGTGGGCTGCTTCATGTACCTGGGTACTGCAGGCAGTAGGTATTGTGCATGCCGCCGAAGCCAAACAGCCCCTCACTGTGAAGGTGAACCACGGCTGGTTAATGGGTGAAATCTTGGCCGAGCGGGCAGGTCAAGGGTCCAGATAGCGCCTAGTTGTACCACAATACAGCTGATATTAGTGTGGTGTAGAGAAGCCAGCCCCGCTAAAAAGTTGCGTCTTATCAATTCTTATCGGAAATTTTCGCTGGATGAATGCGACCGCTCAGACTTCGAATTTTATCCTGTTGAAAGCGCATCAAGAGCTCTCATACTGCTGTTGACCCTGCGCAATCCACACATTGCGCCTGTGCAACAAAAATATGGGCGCTCTCAAGAGAAAGGATGGCCCCGGAGGCGGCGCATCTGCCCCCAAAGCTGCCAAAACAAGCAGCAATTCGAGGCCCTCGAAAACCCCGAAATCAGACAAAACGACCAACGGCGAGTCCAAGCCGAGCCCCAAGCCCAAGCAGACCGACTCGAAGCCCGCGTCGGCACCCTTGGTCTCGCGCCTGAAGGAGGAAGAACCCCTCTTCCCTCGTGGTGGTGGCAGTATATTGTCGCCGCTTGAGCACAAGCAAATTCAGATTCAAGCCAAGCAGGATGTCCTGTTCGAGCAGGCGTCGGGGAAAAAGACAGACAAGGCGCTCAAGACGCAGAAGTCGAAGGGACAGCTCAAGGATTCCAAATCTTCTACCTCGCAAAAGGCCGACGACTCTGTTAGAATCGAGAGCTTGAACTACAAGCGCCTGGTCAAGGGATCGCTGGTCCTTGCTCGAGTCACCGAAATCAACACTCTCGACCTGACACTCGCTCTTCCGAACAACCTGACCGGCCATGTACCGATTACGTCCATATCAGAGACTCTCAATGAGCGCATTGCTGCCGAGGCAGCGGCCGACGAGGACGAAGAGGAGGAGGACTCGGCCGACGACGTTGACTTGAAGTCTCTCTACGTTGTTGGGCAGTATGTTCGAGCATACATCTCATCGACAACTGAGGAGTCGGGTGACGCTTCCGGAAAGCCCAAGAAGCGCATCGAGCTCTCTTTACGCCCTGATCATACCAACAGCAGTTTGTCAAGCCGTGATATTGTCACCAACGCGACTGTCATGGCAACTGTCACTAGCGTAGAGGATAAAGGATTTGTTATGGACCTGGGTCTCGAAGACTCCAAGGTCAAGGGCTTCTTGTCTAACAAGGAATTGGATCCCTCCATATCCGAGGCCAGGTTGCAGCCAGGCTTTACGCTGCTCTGCATGGCCAGCAGCTCGGGCGCCAAGGGAAAGATTGTCCAGCTGACTACCATGCAGAGCAAGCTGGGCAAGCTCCAAAATGGCCCCTCCGAGGCTACCACCATCAACACTTTCCTGCCTGGATCTGCAGCCGAGCTGCTGATCACGGATGTTTCTGCTCGTGGCATTGCTGGAAAGATCATGGGCTCTCTCGATGCTACGGCCGACCACATTCATTCCGGCTCCGGTCCTCTGGCAATTGACCTCGAGGAGAAGTTCAAAGTTGGAAAGAAGGTCAAGGCCCGCGTGATCTGCAACTTTCCAGCTTCCAGCGAGCCCAAAGTAGGCGTTTCTTTCCTCGAGCACGTTGCAAATCTGAGCTCGCAGGAGGGACCGGACAAGAAGACCCCTGTGGAGTCCATTGCCATCTCCAGCATTGTGGAAAAGTGTACAGTCACCAAGGTAGAGCCAGAAATTGGAGTCTTCGTCAACATTGGACTGGAGGGAGTGTCAGGCTTTGTACACATCTCGCGACTCAAGGATGGCAAGGTCGACATGATCTCGGAGTCTTCTGGACCATTCCAACTTGAAACCACCCACCGTGGACGAGTGATTGGCTACAACCCGGTCGATGGTTTGTTCCAGCTGTCTTTCGAAAAGCAGATTCTCGAGCAGGCTTTCCTCCGCATTGAGGATATCCCTGCAGGCCAGATCGTCGACGGCACCGTTGAGAAACTGATCATTGGCCAGGACGGAGTCAATGGTCTGCTTGTCAAGCTCGCCGAAGGTATCACTGGCTTTGTTCCCGAAGTTCACCTCTCCGACGTCAAATTACAACACCCAGAGAAGAAATTCCGGGAAGGCATGAAGATCAAGGCCCGTGTCCTCTCGACGGATCCTGCCAAGCGTCAAGTTCGACTCACACTGAAGAAGACCCTACTCAACTCGGAAGCCGAGCCGCTCCAGTCATTTGACCAGTTGGTTGTTGGTATGCAAGCACCCGCAACAATTATCAGTATTGTCGCCAACGGTGCGATTGTGCAATTTTATGGCTCGCTCCGAGGTTTCTTGCCAGTATCAGAGATGAGCGAGGCTTATATCCGGGACCCGAAAGAATATTTCCGTGTTGGTCAGGTTGTCCAGGTTCACGTGCTAAACTTTGACACTGAGGCGCATAAGCTGTATGTTTCCTGCAAGGACCCGTCTGCCTTTGGTCTCGAAAAGCAAAAGGCCCTTCAGAGTCTGAAGATCGGAGACGTTGTCTCTGCCAAGGTCGTTCAGAAGACTGAAGACCACGTCTTCGTGGAGCTCACAGATAGCCTCTTGAAGGCCATGCTCTCCGCCAGCCAACTCACAGATGGCTCAAGCAAGAAGAATGCGTCGTCCATGAAGAAAATCCGTGTCGGCCAGACCCTCTCTGAGCTCGTGGTTCTTAACAAGAACGAAGGCCGGCGTTCCATCGTTCTGACCCAAAAACCAAGCCTGGTCCAGGCCGGCCGAGAAGGCAAGCTGATTGACACGGTTTCGAGCGCCAAGCTCGGAGAGATCTACCCTGGTTTCATTCGTAACATTACTCTGACCGCAGCATTTGTACAATTCGGCGGCCTTTTGAACGCCCTGTTGCCCAAGGCTAGACTGCCCCAAGCTGCCCAGAAGCAGACCGACTTTGGCCTGGAGAAGGGTCAGTCGATTGCCGTCAAGGTCGTTTCCATTGATCCGGAGCACAGCAGAATGGTTGTTTCTTCCCCAGAGGTGGAGAAGACGGAAGAAGGCGACAAGCAGAAACGGCCCAGTGTCAGCGGCGTTGCTGCCGAGAACCCAGTCGACGAGAAGGTTTCTAGCATTGACGACATCGCCGTCGGACAAATCACAAAGGCTAGAATTGCATCGATCAAGGGTTCCCAGCTCAACGTCAGGCTTGCAGACAACATCCAGGGACGTGTAGACGTATCACAAGTTTTCGATTCGTGGGATGATATCAAGGACCCTAAGCACCCTCTCAAGGACTTCAAGCAGGGTGATATTATATCCGTCCGGGTACTGGGTGCACACGATGCCAAGAACCACCGATTCCTGCCCATCTCGCATCGTTCAACGCACACGGTCCTTGAGCTCTCCACCAAGCCGAGCGATCTGACCAAATCCGCCCCAGCCAATTTGACATACGAGAAGCTGGCCGTTGGTGCTTCCCACGTCGCTTTTGTCAACAACGTCCAGGATCGATCACTCTGGGTCAATATCTCCCCCAACGTCAGGGGCAGAATCAATGCTTTCGAGGTGTCTGATGATGTCTCGCTCCTCGAGAACATGGCTGCCAACTTCCCAATTGGCTCCGCCCTTCGCGTTCGTGTTGTTTCTGTCGATCCCCAGCAAAGCCGCCTGGATCTCTCGGCGCGCTCCGAGTCTTCCAGCGAAGAGCTTACTTGGGATACCGTCAAGCAGAACATGGTCCTCCCTGGACGCATCACCAAGCTCAACGAGCGACAAATCATGGTTCAGCTGAGCAAGACGGTCTCCGGCCCAATCCACCTGACAGACATCAGCGACGACTACAGCGAGGCAAACACTATGAACTTTGCCAAGAACAACGTCATTCGGGTATCAGTGGTCAGCGTTGACAAGAGCAACAAGAAACTGCGACTTTCAGCACGCCACTCGCGGGTGCTCAACTCTTCAAGCAAGGTTCAGGACAAGGAAATCTCCAAGGTTTCTCAGCTGAATGTCGGCGACATCATCAGAGGTTTTGTCAAGCACGTCTCGGACAAGGGAGTCTTTGTGGCTTTGGGTGGCGATCTCACTGCCATGGTTAAGATTTCTGACTTGTCAGACCGATTCTTGAAGGAGTGGAAGGACTCTATCCAGATCGATCAACTCGTGAAGGGTCGCATCATCTCCATTGACAGTGCGCTGGGTCACATTCAAATGAGTCTGAAGTCGTCAGTTGTCGACAAGGACTTTGTTCCGCTGCTGAGCTACTCCGACTTGCGCGAGGGCCAGGTCATCACCGGAAAGGTCCGAAAGGTCGAGGAGTTTGGTGCATTCATTCTTGTCGACGGCACCAACAACGTGAGCGGTCTGTGCCACAGAAGCGAGCTTGCCGAAAAGGCAGTCGACGATGCCCGCAAGCTGCTCAATGAGGGCGATGCCGTCAAGGCCATCATCCTCAAGCTCGACGCCCAGAAAAAGCGCATCAACTTTGGACTCAAGCCTTCGTACTTTGAGGATGACGACACGGACATGAGTGACGACGATGCCGGCGCCGCACTTGTATCTGACGAGGAAGAGGAAGATGAGGACGAAGACGAGGATGATGACGAGGATATGAGTGATGCCGACAGTGGCGTCCTTATCACTGGCACAGACAACATGTCGAACGAGGACTCGGACGAAGAGGACGAGGACGTGGAGATGGCGGACAAGGCAGGAGACGAGGTCGAAGGCCTTGATGCCGGCGGCTTCGACTGGGACGCCAACGCGCTCGACAAGAAGCGCTCCGCCGATGCTGCCAGTGGAGACAGCGCAGCCCAAGACAAGAAGAAGAAGCGCAAGAAGGCGCAGGACGAGGCCGACCACAGCGGAGACCTCGACGCCTTTGGCCCGCGCACGGCCGCCGACTACGAGCAGCTCCTCAACCGCAAGCCCAACTCGTCGGACCTCTGGATCCAGTACATGGCGTACCAGATGCAGTCCAGCGAGCTGGCCGGCGCCAGGAAGGTCGTGGAACGTGCCGTCTCCACTATCAACAGCTCCGAGGAGACAGAGAAGCTGAACGCCTGGGTCGCATACCTCAACCTCGAGGTCCACTACGGCACCGACGACACCGTCGACGAGGTGTTCAAGCGCGCCCTGCAGGTCAACGACCAGCAGGAGGTCTACCAGCGACTGGCCAGCATCTACATCCACGAGGACAAGCCCGAGGTAAGTTTTTGCTTCCGAAATATCCTGAAATGCCACATGAATGCTAACCAGTGTCTCTTTCTTCTTTCTACAGAAGGCCGACGAGCTCTTCCAGACCATGACCAAGAAGTTCGGCGCCTCGTCGCCCGACGTCTGGTACAACTACGCGCACTGGCTGCACTCGGAGCGGGACGAGCCGGAGCGGGCGCGCGCGCTGCTGCCGCGGGCGACGCAGTCGCTGCCCAAGCACGCGCACCTGCCGCTCATGACCAAGATGGCGGCGCTGCAGTTCACGTCCAAGCACCCGAACCCGGAGCTCGGCCGGACCATGTTCGAGGGCCTGCTCAGCACCTTCCCCAAGCGCTTCGACCTGTGGAACCAGCTGCTCGACCACGAGGACGCGCCCGGCGCCGACAGGAAGGTCGTCCGCGACGTCTTCGAGCGCGCTCTCAAGGCCAAGGGCCTCAAGGCCCGCGCCGCCAAGAAGTGGTTCAAGCGCTGGGCCGACTGGGAGCAGAAGAACGGCGACCAGAAGTCGCGCGAGAGGGTCTCGGCCCGCGCCGCCGAGTGGGTCAAGCAGAGGGAGGAGAGGAAGAACGCCGCCGAGGCTGAGGAGGACGAGGGCGACGACGAGTAGAGCAGAGCAGAGCGGCATACCCCCAAAAAAGGAGAGTACTCCATACTGTTCAAAACTATATGCATTTGCATTGTAATTAGGCGTTTTCGGTTGTTAAAAGAGAAATCGAGCTTGTATGTATGTATTCGTCAACAAAATTCAAGCAACCCCAACATATATATTTGCCGCTCATTGTGAATACTGTGTATACATCGTGATGGTAAGTTGTGACTTTACGTTCTTCAGAGTCGCAAACCCGAAGGTAAAATTTATTTCCACGTCACTAATATTGTCTCATGTAACAGAGGCAGACCACAAGTAGGTAGTTTTGATCGATTCTATTAGATTGATTCGGAGCCTCCATTTAGATAGTGCGAGGCCCGTATGATCTATTAAATAAATCGCCGCACCGCGCCGCGTCCTTTTTTTCCGCGCCCATGAACAATGTTCGCTCCCCGCCTCCAGATCCAGCCTCTCCCCGCGAATGTTCAGTCCCTTCTATAGTATGTACCTCCGAGTGCGCCGAGACGGGTCAAGAAGATGCGTTGGGACAGGGCCGAGCGACGGTCGTTGCGTCGTCGTGCCCGTTAGAGACCCCCTCCTATTTCCCGTCCAAATTCCAGTACAAGACAAAACAATATTTCGAACAAGGTCCAGATCCCAAGCCTTTTGGTTTTTAGCTTTTTCCCTGAAAATGCCCGTCCTGTCGCCCGACCGAGGTCCCTTGATATGACAAAGAGAAGAATAGAAAAACCCCTCCGATCCCGGTAGTTTTTTGTGATGAGTAAAAAAAATGCTTGAGCGACAGTATGCGTGATCGGGGATCCGCTTGATCTAGAGAGTTTCAAAGGAAATAGGTAAAAAATGACCAAAAGCAAAAGTCTATCGAGCGCGCTCCGCTAGATGCCAAAAAAAAAAAAAATGAAAAAGAAATACAAGAGCGATGGTTTTGGGTTTCACCTTCCACGAGGCGGGAAGGGAAACCGTTGTGTTGCGTGATATTTGGGTTTTTAGTGTCCCTCAAGTCTGAACTTGCATCTGATTAGTACTTCAGATGCGGTTGTTCGGGGCAGTAGGGAAGAGGCCGAACGAGACGAGAGGGGTGTTGTGGCTCCTGCTCGTGGTCTTTGCCCGGCGGCGAGTCTTGATGGTCTCTGGACCGGACTTGATGTGGTCGGCCATGTTGGTCTCGGAGCCCGACTTGACGAGGAAGTTGGCGTGAGACTGAGCGCGGGCGTGTCGCTCGGCGCTCGTGTCGCGTCTGAAGTCGCTCACCTCGAACTCGGGCAGCGGGCTGATGGCCGTCTTCTCAAAGTCCCGGTCCTCTGGTTGCCAGCCCTCGATGAGGGCGTTGCTGGTGCTGGTCGATGTCCAGCGCGTCAACGTCGTCGAAGTCGAGGCCGTCGACTTGTGGCGGTTGGAGAAGATGGAGTCGGTGGTCGAGGCGCTGGACCGGGCAAACTTGTTCTTGGAAGACTGCGCAAAGTGTGTTCCCGAGGGAGACAGCGGTGCGACCAAGTAATCTTCGTCTTCCTCGCGCAGCTCACCTCGCTCGTGCAGAAGCATCTGCTGGTGGTAGTCGCCTGGAATCAACAATGAGGGTGACAAGTCGAATGAGGCAGCTTCCTTGAAGCTGTCGGCGTGGGAGACGTTACGGCTGTGGCTGTGGCTGCGGACGAGGACTGCCGAGCTATCCCGTCTTGGGAGAGAGAAGTTGGAAGTGACGGGCAAGACAACGGTAGGGGTCTTGGCCTCATTGGTACCGTTCGACATTTGACTGACAGGACTCAGTGCCGGAACGTCATCGCGGCCTGGCGGCGAGAGGAGCCCGGATGGGTCGGAGCCATAGTTGGGGTACCGGAAGCCCATGATCTCCATCTGAGACTGCGGGACGTCTCGGGCCATGTCCATGGATGGGCGCTCCCACGCGTAGTCGCAGTCCGCCTCGGCGGCGTGCTCGTAGCAGTAATCGATGTCGTCCTCCCAGTTGTCCTCGTCCTGGTCCAGCTCGTCTGAATAGACGCTCGCATCATCGTCCATGCTGGCTCGCAGAGCACGCTGGGCTGCCAGGAGATCGAAGCGTCCAAGGGTCTCTGAAGCGCCGCTGGGAGGCCTTGCATTTGGTGTGGCCTGAGGCTGTGTGATATGGCGGAGCAGAGGCACCGAGACACTGCCGCGCAGGGCAGAGCTGTTGCTTGTCATGCTCATGTGGGATCGTGACTGGCCGTGGCTTTCTTCCTCCTCAGGAACATCTGGCAATACATTCGTAATTGTCTCGGCCGGCAACGGCCAAGATGCATCATCAGAGGTGGTGATGGCATGGGAGAACCTCTGCTCATGCGGGGCCACGTCGTCCTCGTCGATAGTCGAAATTCCTCCCCGAGGCTGATCGCGCTGGTTGGACATGTCCCAAGAGGATGGGAAAACTATCGGCTGTGGGATGCGTATCCCGGCACCTGGGGCAAATCTTTCCGAGCTGAACGAGCTGTCAGGTCTTGCCGACTGTCGACTGGACGTGCGGGGAGGCGGCGAAATGGGAGACTCAAAGTTGTACTCGGTGGGAGATCTGGGTGGTCGTGGAGGAGGAACACGGAACTGATCTTGCGATTGGGTACGTTTCACAGATCGACTTGGTACTGCTGGAACTGGCAAGACATGTCGCATCTCGTTCGGCTCACCGTACGACGAATTATGTGCGACGTGAGGACCTGCTGATGGGTCCTGCTGCGAGGTGAAGGACGACGAGCTGGGATAATGTGAGTGGTACGACACGGGAGGGCCTCCCATCAGAGATGACTTCCTTGGCCTGCGGGCTGGGTCTTGTGCCAAATCGATTCCTTGTCGCGTCGGCTGCGAGTCAGTCTCCTTGTCCGTGTGCGCGACGTGTTGGAAGTTGTAAGGCCCCGATATCTTGATCTTGGTCTGCGATGCTTCCTCATCTTTGCCCGTCTTCCGTCTCAGTAATGACTTCAAAGAACTGCCTTCCTTCTGGCCATTCGCCGCCGCGGCCTCCGCCGCTGCTTCGGTCGAGCTCAACGAGGCATTGGAGGATCCCAGGTCGCCGCTCTCTCTCCGGCCCTTGCCTCTGCGGTTGAATAAGGACTTGCTGAAAATTTGTGCGCTCTCTGGTCGCTCGCGCGAGGGCATGCTGCTCGTGGTAGAGCGTTGTGACGATCTCCTCGACAGAGTCAAACTCTCGATGCCATGCTCCCAAGAAGGCCTATCTGATGATGACCCAGACGAGTTCGTATATTGACTGTCGTGCTTGTCTGCCACCGAGTTCTTGCGCACCTGGTTGGCAACTGCTCTCAGGCGTCCTGGCGAAGGCGGTCCGTCCAGTGCCGGATCGAGCATGTCATTGAAATTCTGGAATGGTGCTCTCGTTGGCGGCGCATTAATAGAAGAGGCCGTTTGCGGTGGCGAGACGTCAGACGGCTGGAAGGAGGCGGATCCCTTGCGAGGGATCCATCCCTTCGACTTCTTGGGGACCGTATATACGGGAAGTGGCGAGTACATGTTGTAGTATAGTCTGTTTACGTATCACCGATAGTGACTATGGAGGAAAGTGTCAGACAGGTTTGGCGTCGTGTTGTATATGTGCGAGCCCAAGGCTCAGGTTCCACGAACGTCCCTCCACAAAAGCTCAAAGGCTAGACGACTCGAGTCAGCAGCTCTCCTTTTCAACTCGACCATATGTAACAGAGTAAATGAGTGTGTTTGACGTCAGGCACGTCGAATAAATATGAAAACACAATCGAGAAAAGAAATTTTGCGGGGGGGGGGAGGGAAGAGATAGAAAACGTGCCACCTCTATAACACGGTGGTGGTGTAGTGACAGACAAGCAAGGGATTATTGTAAGGAAGGGGCCTCGCAAGGTGTCGAATGACGGCCAAGCTGGGGTGTGAGGATAACGGGGGTGCGAAAACCCTGGCAAGAGTCCACTATGAATCCTCATGCAAAGAAGCGTGATGCTCCAAAGGGGAGGGGGAGTAAGGACCCAATATGGGAACCAGGGTACGGGGGCACTGAACCGGGGCAGGGGGGGAGGCAGACCTTGTCCGCCCTTGACCTCAATACCCTGCCGGAAATATTGGTGCGGATTTGCAACCTGGCCGCTCCGATCTGCCCTCCTGGTCTGCTGCTGGTGGGACCGTGGCCAGTCCGTCCCGGCTCAATGGGTGAATAGAGAAAAGAGGCAATGTGTTAATAATGACATGCAGCTGCTGCTCTCGCTTGACAGATCTGATCAGCGCCCAAGAAACCAAGCCCGGTGAGCACTCGCAGGAGCCTGGAATCTAGTCGTGGGCCGAGATTGTTCAATTGTGCCGTGACAGACTGCTGGGAATTGGCAATCAAAACAGAGAAAGCAGATTGGCTCACCTGTTGTTATGAATGTTAGCCGTGTTGCTGAAACAGGTCGCGAGTGACGTTCCGCTGGAAAGATGACGCCTCAAGCAGTCGACGCCACCCGGTCAGTGAGTAAGACTATATATACCTTTGTATTCTTTTCGTCGAGGAAGCGGCCCGCCGGACTATTGGCTGCAGCTTATTGGGACTGTATACTCCAAATCCGTCGTGGCCGTCGCTCGTTTCTGCTTGGCTGATGCTAAAAATGCACACCACCACTTCTCGAACGCGCGTTCGAGAATCGATATTGTGTCACGGGACGTCCTGAGACCGACCAGAAAGAAGAGGCCAGAGTTGACGTCTCGGAACCCCGTCGCGGAACACGGGAGTATACGATCTGCTGATGCGCCGATGACTACGACGTTGGCTTGTTCCGATTGGGGGGGGGGGGGGGGGGGGGGGGGGGGGGGGGGGGGCCGATGGCGGCGGCGATCGGTGGGGTCGTTGTGCTTTAATAATTCGGGCGGCGTTGCTTTTTCGAGGTTTGTTGTCCTATCTGTCGCCTTGCTTTGTTGTTAGGCGAAGTGGATATTGGTTTCTTTGGCCTCTCTAGAATATCCGAGTGCAAGGTCGTGAAAAAGTGGAAGCGAGAGCGATAATAAGCGAGTGTATATAGTTCGGCAAAAGCAGTGCTATAAGAAAACAAAGTTTTGTCGAAGGGGTTTCCGGGGGAATATAGAACCAACTAGATGCAAGGGGAAAAGAGAGAGGTCAGCGTTGGATCAATATATTTGTTGCATATACGGAAGCAGAAATCGAACATGGAGTGTAGAGACAGCAAATCCCCGATGTCAGCCAGCCAGAAATGCATCATAACTTGCGATCAAGTGTTACACACGTGGTGTTCCCGTGTCGATGAGGCCCAGCTGCGCATTCTTGCGTGGACCGCACCCACTGTGCATATCACCATGGCTCTCCGAGCAAATGGGGGTGGTCTTCACGTATTCGTCACTCTAGCCGCCCTCTTCTGCCTGGCTCTGGGCATAGGTCGTGTTATTGACCGGCCCTGGAGAGCTGTCGCCGCACACGCTGAGGCGTACCTAGGCGAGGACCTGCGAAGGACGGTTGCACAGCATGCGGGCTGGCTTCGCGCGGCATGGGGTTGCGCATCAAATTCAACTATCGAAAAGATAACCAAGGGCGATACGTCGCAATGGAGCACTTGCCCAAAGATCCGAGAAACGATGCCAAGAGTGGTTTTGAGCTTGGGCTGGGCGGGCATGGGGAGACTGAGGCACACAAATAAAGCAATGAGGATAAAGATACTACCAGACACATACATTTGAGAGCCAGCTCTTTCGAAAGAGAATGGGCGACGCTACGACAGGTGGCCGAGATTGTATATGCGACCGAGGCGAAATGGTCGTTCCGAAGCCGAATAGATGGTTGTCGTGTGTGTGTCGAAGAAATCCAAATACTTCCACCCCAAAAGAAAGACGAAAGAATGAATGACTGCCTTCGCAAAGTGTTCGTGTCTGTATGCTGACGATGATGATGATGCAGCAGCGGTTGGCGAATATGTAAGTGGCCTATCGCTCGAAGCCAGCTCCTGCTTATTCGTCAAAGAACCCTGCTCGTCCAGTATTCTTTTTTCTGTCGAATCGGAACCGAAGACAGACGGCACGGAAGTTGCACGATTTTCGTTGGCCGAAGATTCCTTACTCTCCAGGAGTATACGAAGTTTGCTGCGTCCACTTTTTTCTTGTTTCCCAGGACTCGAGGGAGCGGGCGTGGCTTTCGTAATATCCTCAGAGAGCGAGGACGTCGAGGACAAGGGTTCAATTAAGTTTCTTGCCGGCTGTGCTCTTGTGCAGGTACGAGACCAGCACCGAAACTAGGTAAACTACTCGTAAGCGTACGAGTAGTCGACTGGACCCTGGTTGCTCTTTTGGCGGCCAGGAAAGAAAGCGGGATCCCTTAAGAGGAGACGAGAGATGAGGAAGAGCGCCAAGACCAAGACCAAAATGAGATGTTGGCGGCAGACGGTTCTGTCAAATATCTCCCGATGGTAGTTCGAGATGAGTTAGGGCCCCGGCTCCGGCTCAGGTGAGCAGACGGACAGGAGGCATCATCTCACAAAAGCATTGATCGAATATGAGTTCCACCCCACCCGAAGTCGACCTTGGGATGGTGCCGCGAGTTTTGGGCCATGAATGGGCTCCGTAGCTTCGTCGTCTCCTATCCACTTCGGCTTTCGCATGGACAAGCCGTCGATCTTCAAATCTACAAACATAGGTACACTACCACAGTGCACTACTATATTACAGGCTAGTATGTTGCCGTGGTGGTATCTGGCTGTTGGTACCGCAGCCGTAGTAGCAGTCAAGGCAGTGCAGCCCGGTAGTCGTCGTCCGAGTGTGTAGTATCTGCAGGGCTACCAGGGTGAGCTTGGTGAGCTTGGTGACGGTCGCTCCTCTTTTGCTCTCAACGTGCTCGCCCAAAGTAGAAATAACAAGGTGAGTCTTCTTCTAGCTGTCGCTGCAGGGAGCGCGCTTCGAGGGTTTCGAGACGGTTGAAGCCGAGAGACTTCATCTCTTCCACTACCCTCTCTAGAAGCCGTTCGCCCAAGGACAACCTTGTCAACGGAAAGTAGTTGTCGCAGGTTCGACTTTTTGGGCTAGGGACAAGCCCCACGAAGACGTGGAGTTTAGTTCGCTCTCTAACGATCCGCTAGTTTGTGACCTGTCATCGCGTGCGTTGTGCACGGCGCATTATGAGAGATTTGCTGATTTTATTTTTGTTCGTTTTATTATTCCATCTTATTTTATTTCGGCGTTGGTGATTGCGTGCAGTGTAGCAGTCGTCGTGAAAAGGAGTAGTCAGCAGAGCGATCTTTACCCGCTCCTTTTGCAGCAGGATCACTGATGCTATTCCTCGAGAGCTAAAATAGACTGCGTTGTATGAAGAAATTTCGCAACCTGCATGGCTTACAGGCAGGCAAGCCTGGGGATCACGATCCCACAGCACCATGAGAAGGATGACTTCGCTGTAAGTCAAGTTGAGAGATGCAGATGGGGGCTGGACTGTGATTGGGATGGCATCTGCCGCTCATGGAAGTCCTGGCTGGCTGGCTGGCTGGCTGGCTGGTTGGCTTCGTCTACTGCCGAAGGCGGGACCGATCACAAATGGCGGAATTTGTGCGTGGAAGTTTATTTTCTACTCCTCTCAGATTTGACCTGATGCGAATCGTGATGCACCCTCGGGTATCTTTGTTGCGAGAGGAACCTGCCTGCGTGCTACTATTCTCAGGTGCCGACCAACTAGGAAAGGGAGATATGGATGGAACCCATCTTGCTTGGGCATGAGGATCGTGGTAGCCATCTCATAATTTTTCTCCTAGGTCGCAGCGCGGGTGGGACAAACTCTATCTTTTGACAGCTGCAGGCCAACGAGAAGGAAAACGGCGAGTCTGAGCGTCTCGCGAGGATCCTGGTGGTTTGCTTCTCGCGGCGCCCCGAGGGGGGTCTAGGACCTTGGAAGACGCTGGAACCTCGAAAATGATCGTCCCAGAGAGCGGCGGCCAGCGGCACAGTGTTGCTGGCTTCGTTCCTACAATGTAACACGTACGAACATGCGCCCGCCAGCCCGCTAGGACATATTGGAAATGCTGGACGTGTTCCCCTGAGGAACTAACCTGAGTTGACCAATCATGTCGAAGCTGGACTTCCCAAAGCGACAAGTCGCCCTATGCCGGACCATGATCATAGCAGAATTGCTTTTCTTTTCCGTTAGCACACCACTAATGTAGCAGAATCGCTCCTGGGGTGAGCCCTGCTTCCGCGAGAGCTGGCGTGATCAGTTGGAGAAGTTGCTCGCCATTGGACGGCCGACGGGCGACTTGCGGAATCTTCCATTTGCCCTCTGCTTCTTGTTTGTGTAAGTGTCGAGAATTGTGGGCGAGGCTATCACAAAATTCCAAGAGACTGCTCGTCGAGATGCATCTGAGAGGAGCTTGACCGATTCATCACCTTGGCCATGAGTCACCGCCTCTTGCGCACGGTAAAAAGGAAATAAATATGGGTGCTGCCTCCGTAATGGCAGTCCAGAACACCTGTGGGCAGGTCCTTTGACCTTGCGACCCCTCAGATCATGGAGCCGACGACCCTGGCGAATTGATACGCACGGCAGATGGTGGTCCATCACTGCTACTGCCATTACGTACAGTGCATAGAAAAGCACTCGAGAATCCATCTTCCACTGTGATGTGATGTATGTACTTAGTTCTGAGCTTTCACACCGCTTCGAACAACTGTAAATATTTTGACTTTTTTATTCCTCAGTGGAACAAGTATATAGTAACTCCAGCGGGCATGCAGGTCGAGAATATGGCGCATAAGTTGTGTAGATCTTTGCGCTGATTTTTTTTTTTTTTTTTTTACGTATGCGGTGACAACAAAGTCTTGTCTAGAGCGGCATATTGTCGACTTTGGAACCGAAGTATTTGTTACGAACAACTTGCACTTGCTTGCTTGTTGCTGGAGCTGGAGCTGGTGTCGGTGCTGCGTTGCTGGGTATGCGTAGCCTTGACGGTAACCCAGGGACCAAAGCAGCGGGTCCGAATAATAAATGCGCGCATCTGCATACGGCACTGCAGCTAGCTTGCTAGATCGTCGTGGCCATAAGAGCAACAGGCCTTACTCTGTACCCGGTACCATGGACCACTAGCGATGCTCTCGTTCACAAATAGTAGCCTGGGAGGATGATTTTGCAGCGCAAGCGAAGAACCCCACAGCATTGGCCGGCAGCGGTATCGTAGCCTTGAGGTGTGATTTTGGAAGTTGATTTTCATGGCCTCGTCTTTGAGGGGAAGGTGAGTCGGCCACTGGCCAGCCACCAAAACGCCTCTTCCATATCAGCCGCAAGCCGGGACCCGTGGGGAGGGTAGCAGCCGTTGAGGTGGGATGAAGGGGAGACCCCCGTTTTCGAATAACGGCCTTGATCCCAAGGAATGCATGTCTTACAGCAGTAGTAAGTCGAGAGGATGGGCGGCTGTATGGCTTCTTTGGCTGCTGATCTCAAGCTGGTCTTCTTCCGCTCGGCACGAACACTGCAATCATCTTGGCTTGCTTGGGCCCTGGGGCCTTTTTTCCTTCAGCATGCAGTCAGCGAACGGCCGGCGGCGCGTGCATTGCAGTAGTCAACGCCTCGAGTCTCTGCATAAGATGATTCGCCATGGGATTGCGTCAAAAAGGTCCAACTGGAGGAGAGACTGTGAGAGGCAGAGAGCCTGGGTCCGTCCTCATCGGTTGAAGGCATGGTTGGTGGTCGGCGATGTCGAGGGTGCCATGCTTGCTTGAACTGCTTATTCCTACTGTGCAGCGAAGTGCAGTGCAGTGTACGTAGTAGTATCGTAGCAGGGTACGTACATGCAGTACGCAGCCCTAAGAAAGAGAAAGCTGGGATGTGGGCTCTCGGGTGCTGGGCTGGATTCGCAGAGCCCGGTGCCTGGTGCTTCTGCTGCTTGCTGCTTGGGTTTACGACCGAACGGGATCACATCGAAGTAAAGAGAGAACAGAACACACTGAACCGATGACGAGGTTGTTCGGGGCTTGGCTTTGGCCTGTCCTGGCTGGCTGGAATCGATTCTTCTCCCCATTTTTCCCCTTGCAGTTGCGAGCGGCGCGACCGTCAGGGGCAGCTGCAGCTTTCGAGGGGTCCCCCGGGATAGTGGGCCGAACTTGCCCGAGTTCCATTCGTCGACGCCCAACGCCCTGGATGCTGATTCGGGGAGGGATCTGCGGGCAGAGATGCGCCTCGGCCGGACAGAGCTTCCTCTTTGCTGCTGATGAGAGCTTCTCTTCTCTTTTTTTTTTTCGCAGGACGCGCCCCTGGACAACTTACTACAGCATGTAGCAGATTCTCTTCGCGCACACCCTGCTCGGTAGGGCTCTCTCCCCCCACAGACGCGCGACGAACGCGGTACGATACGTGCCTACTATTGCGTGTTACGGCGCAAGAAAATAAAAAAAGACAACACTCGACCCAATCGGAACGTCCTCCAATACACGATGCGATAGGTCGGGGAGCTCATTCTCTCCGTCCTCCACACTGGAGATGGGGCTCTTGGCTCCGTACATCGTACTCTGTACCTATTGAGCGGGCGGTTCAGCTACCTATGTCCTAGCCTCGAGCATGGCTCGTGTCTGGCTGATGAACGCCGTTGGACAGCTGCGCCTCGACCGCGACGGTTAATGATGGATACCATTCAGATTGTCCCGATATTAAACCTTGGGTGCCCTTGTACCTGCTCTCGCTGCTGTGCCACGAGGAATCTCAAAGAGACGATCAGGGAAGCATCATCTTCAATTCATTGCCCGACCCGGCCCTGAAGACCTGTTTTTCGCGTCGGTTGAGGCGGCAAACCAACCGTATTATGTCTATGTGACTACGTACTATGTGCAGATGATGCATGCAAGTTGGGTCCAGGATGGGGGGGGACTGCAGCTCTATCTTCTACACTAGCAGAGCGCAGAGTCCAGACAGACGGCATGACTATACTCCAACTCTCCGCCAGAGATGCTACGGTAGGCTCTACTAGTACCGGTATAATCCTCGCCAGCTACGGAGTATTGTCTCTTGTGCTCGTATACTGCCCCCCGCGCGCGCGCGCGCGCTGACATCGTGTGTCCACCGTCCATACAAATGGCTCTCAGTCTGCATTACCGAACACAGCTCGGTTGCAAACCTGCGTCATAGTCTCCCGCACAGTATATCGTCTCTCACAGTGTTAGGCCGAAGAGTCTGGCCTGCTCCGTACTTGATGGACAACCGGCGATACGGATGGCATTTCCCTACGTGGAGAAGCAAAATCTTGATTCGCATTTACTAAAATTATGTACGCAATTCGTCGATCTGTACATTTCGAAACACGCCGTCCATTTGCTCATTGCCTACTTACTCGACTTCGAACAGCAGGACAGACAGCAACGGCCAGAAATCCTGTACGCCAGAACGCATAGCCGCATACCTGCCCGTTCCGCAGTCAGAACTGACGATGGAAAATCAGAGAAACATCATAGGCACTGCAAATAACCCCCGACCTAGTGCAAAACCCCATGCCAGCAAGCATGGCAGCGCATAGACACTGGGAATATCCCGGAGCCATCGTCGAACTACCGGGGCATCGGCAGGCTGCACGTCATGAAAGCATACCCAAGCACCAGGTCCAGGACACATACTGAGCACACACGGCTTGCCACTATCGTCACTCGCCTGCTTTCTCCTAAGTTGCTTAGGTTGTCACAGGCGACGACTCGTTTCTCCACAGAGCGTTGATCCGAGCATGGCCACGACTTCGGACCGAGTGAGGCTCGATCGCGAGGAGAGAGAAAACCAAGTGTAAAACGTCGTCCTCGCGATGGCCAGCCTGCCATGTTGGACGTAGGTACGAGCTACAGACTACGGACGAATCACCTTTACGCAGCAGTATAACGAATACTGCTATACCGAGACACAGTTGCGTGTGGAAATATAGTGCTGGCGTGTCTCGGCCCTTATATATGTGGCTCGTGCACGTGCGGGACAACGACACGTTTTGCCCATGCGAAAATCGGTGCGAATAGTGTCGCGGAGTATCCCGATTCGACAACTCTGCTTTGTGGAGGAGCCCCTGTTTCTTCGCAATTTTTCCGTTGCAAGTGGTATTTGCTTTTGCCCCGGGGGGAGTTCGTCAAACCAGAAGAGGGCCCCGCGATGTGGCAGGGAATCGCTGGATCATAAGCGCACACTAGGGACCATGGCTACACCTCCTCCAGCATTATAAATGTTAGATCGTTACAAGACCCAGTTTTAGACCCAGCGATCTACCACGTACTCTCCTATATATTTCAGCGTTGACCGGTACTGCTATTCTGGACTGTTGCAGAGGTTCATCGTTCTGTCTCCACACCAGGTGCTAGAAATTTCTACAAGCCGTACCCGACCAACACAAACAGCACCGAGCGATACCTGATGGATAACCCTGTTTAAAACTGGGTCTTGTAACGATCTAACATATATAATGCTGGAGGAGGTGTAGGGATCGTTGTTTTTCGAGACAAAGAAACAGTTATTCGGTAGCGCGGCTCTGCACCACCCCAACTCCACCTTCTTCGTCTTCCCTCAAGGTCGCCGCCCTATCGATCTGGTCCAAAACCTCGGGACGGCCAAGGGACTCCTCTTCCACGCATCAGAGTTTTCAACGAGATCCGAGGCTCACACGATCACGGTCGTGGTCTGGTCCTAGTGCTCCATGGCTTGCGTCGCCGCGGAGGAGTCAGCTCGATATCGTATGAGCAAGGCGGTTGTGCCGCATCGGATTGTGGAATAAACTCAGCTATAAGCTCTACCGAAGCCACGCAAGCCACATTAACGAAAACAACGATAATAAGCAGTTCGAGGCCCGCGACAAGTGCTATCAGCCCATGGCAGCCTTGAACGTTTCCTATACTCTGGGTTCGTCAAGCAGCACGTTTCAAAGACAGATATCGACCACGTGCCGCCGACCGGCTCAGTGCAACGAGAGGGATTTTGCTGCCGGCTCCGTACCTGCATCGTGCCACAAAGGAAGATAGTCTCGGGCCGGGGACAAACTCCAACAGCGATGATCTCTGTTGACGCCCAACACCAGTGCATCGAACTACTACTGGACTAGGTATACTCAACCGGGCTGTGGGGAACCCAGATCCGTGACAAAATACTACGTGAATCCTGAAGTGCCATCGTTGGGTTGGGAGTCCTCGCTGCTTACTCACCATCCTTCCGTTAGAGATTCCTCTTGGCTCACATTCCATGCCGCAGCTGCGATTCCTTCTTTCCAGGTAGCCGCCCCTACTTTTGGTAACGGTATGCAAGGGACGGCTGATAGATGATAGGTAGGTAGACAGACGTGTCAAAGCTCACATGACACAGCGTCAGCTGCAATATCATTTAGCCCCGAGTCCCGAGTATATGGTAAGATACTATGATAGTTAGTTGATTGTAGTGTTGGTCGCCAAGAAGGTCGAGCCTGCGCCTCTAGTGCGACGAAACAATAATCTGGATTTGCTGAGCCGGCTCACTAAAAATAATATATACAAACTTTGAGACGAAACTCAATTGGCGACAGCTTGTCGGTGTTGGGATGGGCGCCAATCTTGTTCCTGGTGGTAGAGGGCTCGATACTGCCGGGCTCCTCTGCATCTACACGTAAAACCGGACATCATCTTGCTTGCATTCTTGACTTGTCATTTTCTAGCACACATGGTAACACATGGATCGGGTGAGTAAACAATTCTGTACTAGGCTCCGATCTGTCGGGTCTGTGCAGATTTCGAAATCATTCCATCAATTCTTCGTCGCGCGCTGCCAATGCTCGGAGCTGCGTCGTCTTCAATTCTCCTTTGTGCCCTCCGCGGCCAATGCGCGGGCCCATCGCCGCCGGATGGTGAAAGAGAGATCACCATCTGACGACCTGCTCATTTGGCGATTTGTTCCCCCTTCCTAGTGGCTCGAAGCTATCTCGGCGCCAGCGTTTCTGGAGATTTGACGCACCGCGACGGAAAGTCACAGCTAAGATGAGGCGGCGTGCCAGCAGTAGACCAAAGGCGGCATGGCCACAAGCACTTGGCTTCTCTATCTTCCCCCTTCTGGCCCTTCTAGGAGGTTTCCACGGGGAGCCCTGAAACCTTCTTCTCCTTTGGTTCCTTAATGACTCGCCGAGACCAGTCTTTTTTTCACTGAAGCTTCAACTGAGCTAATGATAGTAACTGATCATGATGGTCGCTGTTGCTTTTCAGGGTCCAGATCGCTACTGCTACCACTATCACTACCGTTTTTCCAATGTTTCATTTGCAAGAAAACCAAAAAACTTATTCTACTCGGGTCAAGAGCTGTAGTTAGTCTAGTTCAGAGTTTCAATCAATTGCACTTGCTCGGCCGGGTTCCTCTCCGGCGGGTAGTCTCTGTTGTCATCTGAAGTTTTTTTCCTCTGTCTCCCGGTATCGTGCAAGGGCCCGTCTACCATTTTTAATCAAGGTCATACGCACTACAGGATCGACACCCGGCTCTTTTCTGTGGCCTTCTGCCCGCACAGACGGTGGACGGACACGCGAGTTGCTCCCGGGAGCCGCATGCACGTTCGCGATGGATTAATTGATTGGGCGGCTGCGCAGGTTGTCCAAAGTACTTTACACAGCAGCGCATTCATTCTCGCGTGGAAGAGATGCCGGGGACGGGCGGCCGCCGCTGCTGCGCGCGTGGTTGTTGCGCGGCGGTGTGACAAGGACCCCAGGGCCGTGTCATGGCGGATGCTTTCTTTTTCTTCTCGACGACCTCGTGTGAAAGAACGTGTCGTCGGCTTCCCGCATGCAAAAAGTACAAAGTACTGTAGAATTTTTGATGTTCCGCTTGGGGCTATCCCAAGACCTTGTCAGGATACTCCGTGCGCAATGCATAACGCCGCTCAATATGATCTAGACTATTCTTCGGCTTGTCACAACTCGTGGAGGAGGAATGTCATGTGTCATCCCGCTCGAGTGTCTCAAGCTAATACCGCGCGCCTCCCGTCAGCCTTGAATAATGCGGCTGCCAGCGCGAAAATGGTGGTATATGCTCATGAGCCAACTGCGACTACCGGTATGCTTCAGGTCCAGGTCGACAGAAGCATTGCCGGCTCTTTTTTCCTGGTTTCAGAACACTACAAGGCACATGTCTTGCGCCCTACCTATCTTGTTTATGGTCTAGGTTGGGTGTTTATTTTGGCACCGCTGCCGCTGCGTTACATTCCTCGGTAAAGGATTCATACTCTGGAGTCCTCGCTTCGGCTTGTGAAGTCGCTTCTCTTTTGCTGGGACGGCAGGGATCTCCACGCTTGGCAGGGTTTAGTCTTACGCAGCGCCCGGCTGTATGTGAAGAGCCTCATCCGTGGTTCGGGTAGTTCTGCACCTGCCTAAACAGGGCACGCTGTGTACTTGGCGAGGGCGTGTTTGAAGCGATAATGTAGCAGCATGGAATTTTGTGAGACGCCTAGTAGAAGGTATTCCCGAAGACTGCAGTAGGATGACTCTCTCGGATGGGGAAAAGGGAACGCGTTCGAGTATTGTCTTGCCTTGTAGAGCCTACACACCATGCCCGGCTTGCATGGTGGGTGGCAATATCTTGGGTCTTATCTGTTTAAAGGCTTTCCTAAAGCTCTTGGGTGTCAATTATGATCAGTGTAGAATATGGAATACCCGAGCCGGTTGCGTTACATCAGCTTCTCGCTCAGCTGGAGACGGGTATACTGGGTTGCCTATTTCGGGTATAGTAAAGGCTATACTCGACCACTTTCGGGGCTCGAGCGGAAGAGCTTCAGGTCGTATTTTGTCCCACAGAGGATCACGGCCGATTCTTAGTCAGTGGTATCAAACGTGACAGAGTAGCAACCAAGGGTCGTCAGTGATGAGCTTACCGCCAATCTAGAGTATGAACACCCCCACGCTATTGCTCCGTGGCTCGGTCGCAGAAGAATAATAGAAGAATCGTATACTCCAGAATATATCGAAACATACCCACGTACTGCGCATGCCCCGATATGACACGCACGCCAGCACTGTTTGAGCAGTTGCATAGATGATTCAGCTTTACGGGTTCCTATTCCGCACATCTTATACAGATGGTAACTGATTGCGATATCCTGTTTCGGAAAACATTCATCATCTCTCGTCCATTTCTTGCCTTTCATAGGAGTGGTTAAGTAGATGGTGGTATTCGACTACACAAACACGGGGTGTAGGTGAACAGGTCCCAGTAGAGCATCTGGACCACGGCTGGTGTTTACAAACGATCTGTGAGATTAAACCTATGAGTTAGATCTCAGTTGAAGTTTGCTTTCGTAGAAGATTCGTGGGTGGGCGATTGTCAAAGACGACACAATCTGTAGGCCCTGAGAAGTGACACAACAAAGACAGTCGCCATGATTGTAGATGGTTATTATACTGGCTCTGTTTTCGACATGGAGTCTAGAAATTTATTCGTGGCCATTTCCTTCTTCGGTGTTTCGAGAGGATCCCGTTCGCAACCAGGACGACGCTGGGAACCTCTGGCAGAACTCCACATTTGTTCTTCTAGGTACCCAACTCAAGCTCATCGATCCCTCAAGGCTTTGCAACAAATTTCACCGAAACCTGTGACCTGGCGTGTAGCTGGGAAGACCTCTCCTTGACGGAAATTTAGCTGAGCCCAGACAGCAAACTCGGGTTAGGTGATTTCGTCCGGCTCCATATGAAGCAATGGGGAGTTTCCATACTGGACCGTTGATTCTTTCGTTCTTGTGACTTAGTAGGCACTCTACATAGTTGATCTCTCCATAGAAGCTTGTAACATCTGTAATAGTTTCAAGCGAACAATCCCCTCCGAGTATAAGATCATCGGTTCAATGGGCTCTTGGTTCTCTGGTTTCATGGCTTTGACTATGTGCTACTTGCTCGCTGCGTGATGTGCGTTTGCAGGTTTCTGTCGGCTATAGTCCTCGCGCGGACTCCGAGCCTAATAGTGGACAGTGTCTTGTTTCGTCGAATTTCTGCCTTCTGGACACAAAATTGACGATTCCGAAGCCCCAAAGCATTGGGGATTTGTAAACAAAGAATCACACAAACATCACACTTAGCTGTTGTATGTCTTTATGGCCGAGCTGCGCAAAGTGCAACCTGCCTACCGGGCTTCGTTTCATAGACTTCAACGAAAGGCATTATATAGCACGCGAAGTCCCTTAGCCCACCTATTTTCTGTAAGACTACCGGATACAGTATGCACTTCAAAATGTGGACTCACAATATGTTTGAAAGAAGAAAGCAAACGTAACAGCATTTAAAACAGTGAAGATTGCCCGGGAAAACTCTAGCAGGTCTTTCGAAATATAGCTTGATTTCCACGACGTCCTTCGAAATGCGCATAGTGACCTGCTCCTCACATGCGAAAATCCTTTGTGTCACTTAATCAAACAAATACGTTTATACTTGGTACATTATCGGAGGACACAGCTTCTGAGGCCCCATAACAAGGGGTTGATAAAACTAAAGGTAACTACAGTTACTAGAGAGAATCGAGCATTAAAGTTGCAGGTGCATTAACTTTTGGAGGTTGTCTCGTGTACGTCTTATGTAAATGCCCGTCATTTTGGCATGTAGTACATCTCGAAAAAGGTCCATAGAAACTCACTGCAAGGGTCTTCGGAATGTCTGGCACGGCTCAGTGCGCTTATTCAGTTGCCCAGGAACTGTGTAACGAAATGTACTGCCCAACAAATCTGAATTGTACCACGTGAAGTGCCGGCAGAAAATACACATGGTGTTTGGCAAGCCACGCGAGATATCGGACATAATGTTTTGAGCATCAGACGACTGCAAGTCATCCATATGTATTTGATAGTGCTTGTCTAATATATTTACAATGAAGAAAGTCCAGCAACCATGTTTGGTTTTCTGTTCTCAAGTCTAGCTTGACCAAAGGAAGAAGCCTCACAACAACCGGGAAATAAACAACCCCTTTTATCCCAACCATCTATAATGAAGAAGTTACAACGAGGTGCTTTAGTTGGCACGGCGGGCGTGGCCGCGCTTCTTCTTGGAGCACTTGGAGCCGGCCGAGCTGGAGGCGACGGGGGCGGCGCTCGTGGTGGAAACGGCGGCGGCCTGGCTGGTGGAAGAGGCCTTGACCGAGGTGGCGAGGGTGGTGGTCTGCTGGGCGGCGGCGCTCGAGGTGGTGGCGGCAGCGGCGGCGCTGGTGGTAGCAGCAGCGCTGGTAGTAGCGGCGGCCTGGGTGGTCGAGGCGGCGGCGGCGGCGGACGAGGTGGTGGCCGAGCTGGAGCTCTCGCCGGTGCTGGTGCCGTCCCAGACCTCGGGGCCGGGGATGTCGTACGAGGTGTACGAGGAGTAGATGTTGAAGACGATGCCGGCGTCGTCGTAGGTGTAGCCGCCGGGCAGCTCAAAGTCCTCGGACGGGGAGGCGGTGCCGGAGCCGGTGATCTCGACCTGGACACAGGACGGGTAGAACTGGGCGCCACGGGCCGAGTTGGCAGAGTAGGCCGTGTCGGCCTCGTGGAGGGCGATGATCTCCTGGCGGAACATGTACTTGCCGGCGGCGAGGCCGGAGGGGACGGTGAACTCCTTCTTGCCCGAGTTGGAGATCAGGTTGTCGACGGCCCACTTGTCGGTGCTGGCATCGTAACCCTCCTCGTCAATCTTGGTCCAGATAGAGCCGGTACCGTCCATGGAGTCGGTGTAGGGGGCAATGTAGGTGATGATGGGACCCAAGTGGGAGCTGGCGATGATGTCGTCGCCGCGGGAGTCGTGGTACCACTCGAAGTTGAGAGTGTCACCGGCGGCGGCAGTGACGAAGTCGCTGACGGCGGTGGCGCCAGCAACGTTACAGGCGATGTCGCTGGAGGTGAGGTCCTTGACGGGGTCGTTGGTGGGAGGCGAGCGGATGTAAGCACCGCGGCCATCGCCCTGGTCCTCGCCGTTGACCCAGACGCTGTACATGCGGGTGTGGGCGGCGACACCGCTGGCAAAGGCCAGAGCAGTAACTCCAGAGTAACGCATCTTGAAGATCGGTTTATTGGTAGACGGTTAAGTTGGTAGTGTTTTTGTTTGCGTGGGCGACTTGGCCTTGGCTTTTTGGAAGTGAGTGTGAAGTGTTAAAGAATGTCAGAAAAAGAATGAATGAATGGCACTGCCAATGAGCGAGAAACAAGAGGGTGGAAAAGAAGACTGCTGGACGAGCTTGAGGAGCGTAAGAGGAAAAAGAGCGTTGTTGAATTCGAAATGGCAGACCTGCTTTATAACCATCTACTCATCGCCCTCGACTCTTCGATAGTATTCCCGACCCCCTTCTCCCCCGTTGGCGCTACATGCCAACATCCCATGCCCATGTGTTGTGTCAGTCGAGTCGAGATGCAGCATACGATGCGGCTCTGTATATTCAGGGGCCTTGGCTGATTATAGTGCCCACCGAATAGATGAAGGGCGACGGGGATATGGTCCGCTCCAGCCAACGGTGTGTTTGGTTTCGCGCCACCGAACGGTGAGAAAAAGCGGAGCGACCAGATTCCTAGAGATTTGGCAGACCAACGGTCTTGGGACGAATGCAATGTCCCAATTTTAGCGCATGCTTAAAAATGCTTAAACTGATGCCCTTGGCGATATCACGAGTATACGATCTGTTGTACAGAGGCCACAGACATGGTGACGTCGTGAAACACGACCATATCTGATGGAAATCTACCGCTATACTCATCAGCAGAGGATCATAGATTTGATGCAGCACCAAGACTTGACGGTGGGTTCTATTTTCATGTTCCTCTCATCTTTGTCCACTTCCCCGTCCAGAACCACATCAGTATATTCGGACACCAAGACGACATACCACGCTCAGCCCTGGTTGAGGCTCGTTCGTTCCCGGCCTCTACCCCGGGGATCGGCAATACGATCGAAACTGCCAAGACCTTAAAGAGAGGATCCTTTTCCAGAGCCTCGGTCCACACATTTCGGGCAACCACCCATTCTCAGCATTGGCGTCACCTAGAAGTCTGCAAACTCGTCTGGCGAGGGATATTGTCATGCCCACTGCTTGATCGATTACATGAGCCTACGGGCGCCCCGATTAGGGTCCTGGAGCGTACGCTGCAGCCTGCTGGCTGGCTTGCTTGCTTGCTCGCCCTCGCTTGCCCTCATGCATTGGCTAGCCGCTCACAAGAGTAGCGATCGAGAGGATTGCACATTCTCATTTCCATCCTGCAGCCAGAGTACCACTAGGCGCGGCCTCAGTGGCACCTTCAGGGGATGAGGGCTTCTTCAGAGACGCTGCAGCCACTGAAACGCATTCTATCATAGATCATGCGCCAACGACGTGTTGCCTGCTGACGACGAGAATGAAGCTTACGCGCCCCGTCTGCGTTCCTGGTTTCCCTCGGCCGTGGTGGACCCTCACCGTCCACGTCTGTGAGGATTGTCGCTTCTGTTTGATGAATCTCAGATCTTGGCAGGTCTCAAGGAAACGCAAGCGTGGGCTGTTCATGGTTAAGGGGTCGGATCCAGCCGACGTAAGCGAGGGAACTATGCAAGGATGGGACGAACGACCAGGATGTTTTCTGCCTGACCTTACTACTGACGTCTCGCCAACAGGAGTCCTGCCTTGCATGGGCGAACATATTGTATCGCGTCCATTAATCAAAAAAGATTCGAGTCTAGAAGCTGCTAATTTGGCAGCCCTCCACCTGGGTGCCAGCGCTTCTGGAGAAAAACAAAAGACCAATAACCTTCAACTTAACTCTAGCCATCCTGACGTAGATCTTCTCGAACTTTCCTCGTTGGCTTGCTCGAGACCGAAAATATTGCTCGAGTCAACACGGTCGAGCTTATCTTCTTCTAGTGCTCATCTCCTTGGAAGTGCGTATCGCCTTTCGATAGATCGTGAACAAGCCCATCTAGATATATTGATGCAATCTGCGCTCAAGAGGCTGGAAGCTGTAGGCAGAAATCCCGTCCGTCTCTTAAGCACCTGCCTCACTGGGACCCGAATTGGTAAGCATTTTTGCGACAACTTTATTGTAGTACAAATAATTGATAAGCCCGCCTCTGATCCCACCTCGTCTGATCTTCCCTCAGATGTACGAATCAAAGTTCATAAATATGAACACTGGTTCTTGCCTTGTTGCGTTTTCGGCAGATTTACTGTATTGTGCCGGATCTGAAGGCGTGATGACTCCTAGCCATCACATTTTCACGCACTGCTTGCGTCAAAATAAAATCTCACTTTCTACCTATATAGGACGTTGCTAACATTGCCGTATTGTTTTCCGGAACATTGAGCAATACAGTCTGAAGCCTGTTCTCATTTTCTTGTCCGCTGGATCTCTGGGTCTCTGCATAAGCTCACTTGATAGCTCAAGATGCCCGGCGGGCCTTGTGGTGCCTCGGCAGATCCGACTCTTCATATCTCCATGATCGATGGCCTTTACCTGTGGATTATCTTTGGATCGTGTCTGTACAAGGCTTACGACTGCTTTGTACATTCAGGAGAGAAACGCGCTCTCGAAACCTCTGGAATAGATCATCACATAAGCCGGACATCCAAGAGTCTGTACACAACACCGATCAAAGGCCGATACTGGCAACAATTTGAAAACAGAGAAATCATGGCTTTGGTTACCTTCCGTGGTATCTTGTGAGCTCATTTCTTCTTCAAGCCTGAACTGAGTATTCGGGTGTGGTAAAATTGCCATCTAACTCACAACCAGTCCATTCATCTGTCAGGAGACGAGACATTACATTCGTAATCATTCAATTGTGATTTGAACATTACGAAAACGACAAGAGCGCAATCAATGGATATGCTAAGGCTGTTGGAAGTGTGAGGACTGCTCCGGATCTTGGCCAAAGTAGGTATCCGAAGTGTCCCACAACTTTGAGGCCACTGGCAACAACCAGTCGTGTCCTTCTAGCCCACAAGACGCACACAGAATACCAGTGCATCGAAGAGAATGTTGACCCGTGGCAGTAATTGAAAACTGCTGAACATTGATATCCAGTATGTAATTATGGTCCCAATAGACCCAAGATATCTTGCTGCTGTGCGAAATGTCCCTATCCTTCACACGCCTTAACGGCAGTCCTGCGACCCAAGTGCCCCAGCAATATTCATGTCTTACAGTCATCAATTACCACCACTCCTGCGTAGTGACCAACAACAACTTCAAGTAGCAAAATTGGCAATATAATAGAAGTGGCACCGATGAGATAAGGTCCGATTCACTAATGCAAAGCGATTTGATACCTGAGATCACAACTGGTTGTCTCCAAGGAGGCGATATCAATTGGCGCAGTCAAATCTCAAGGCAGCCTCCAAGAGAGCCAGACAGGCTCACACAGCGCAATACAATTACCGAGTTTGCGAAAGGCCAATCGCAGCAGATGCACACATCTTTATATAATCGGCTATCTGGTGAAAACGTATTTGGACTTGCTACTGCCATCCTTTCTTGGGAAACTCCAATATGCAAAAAAAAAAAAAAAAAAAAAGAAAAAAAAAAAAAAAAAAAAAAAAAAAAAAAAAAAAACATTCACCGGCACGCCCAGGAATATGTGATTGCAACAGCTTTGAAGATAGAGAATTGACAATTTGAAAAATAACGGCAGGAACGCGTCACTGTAGAAATCGAGAACAAGGAAAGAAAAAATTTAAGCTTAAAAACAAGCGACAAAATGTCAAAAAGAATGGTTCTCAGATTGAATCTGAGGGAAGTGATGAGAGTGGGACTTGAACCCACGCACGTTTCCGTACCAGGAATTAGGTGTTAAGGTAGACCTTAACCTGGCGCCATAACCAACTCGGCCATCTCACCGATAATTTGTTGTGAACGGAAAGCTCTTATGTCACACTAAGATGTGGCACTCCTAACCTGTGGAGCGCTTGGATTACGTGACCCCGCACGAGTCCGCAGAGGGTATAAGTGGAGTCCGGTATACTGACTGTTTTTACATACTCTGTGCCTACCCGTACGTTCTTGAAGACAATCCCAGGATCATTGGCATCTTGACCGGAAGGATTCTACGAACGTCGTGCTTTCCTGCTGCTCTTCTCCTGCATTGTCACATCACACTGCCGACCTGCTCGATAGCCATGGAGTCCCGATTCGGAAACTCCGGGTGAAGATTCACGATCGGCAAGGGGATGGGTAATACACAGAACAAGAAGACAATTAGCTTAAAACCCACGACCAGCCACCAGTGACAGAGTCCGAGCATGACAGTCATCTCACCTTGTTCACCGCATTCATTCGCATCCTTCAACGACGACTAGAACACATCTCGGCCGTGCTTTGTCGTCTTGTCAATGCATGCTTGATGACATGACTGTGTGCTTATTCTTTTCAGCCGCGACTGCGAGGGCTGCGTTGCTTGTCAAAAAGACAGACGCGCAGCTGGAGGGCATCAGGAGGGAGTGTGTACTCAGGTAGTCATGAACTTTATTTCGGTTTGCCAACATACTGTAGATCGATGGGCGTATTCCAGTTCCTCCAGTTCCCCCTCCTTTCCCCATCCCTGCATTTGGAAAAAGGCGGGTTTGCCCAAGTCCAACCTGGCACTTCCGCGCACCCACCAGAGACGGAGACAACTCCGGCATAAATAAGTCAGATGGCAGTACCTACGTCTTCAATTTGATGTCCGGACTCCGGAGGACGAAGTACCTGGCATTTCTGCAACCGCCCCCAATCCTTCATCACAACATAACATCATGTATTTCATGATTCTCGGAATTTAAGGTGGTTCCTCGTCCACGGGCCTGGGAACGGGCTTCCCGCCATTTTGCTTGATCAGCGAAGCAAATGGCGGCAGGCATTGTCCCAAGAAAAAAAGATCACATCACTGCGGCCACCCAACGGCTCCTCAGCCCTAGCCGCTGGGATATTTCTCGAAAAACAGGACATGAGCGAGAGAAGATACGAGTGCAACCACTACTAGCACATAGTCTCCCAATCCGGCCCGGCGTGCGGAATGTAGACATGGGTAAAGAATCGGTCGTTTCTCCCCCCACAAAAGGTATTTTTGCAGCAGTGCAGCTTCTAGTCCCAGATGGACTTGGACCGAGTCTGCGAAAAGTAAGCACGGCCAGATCGTGAGGAGGGTCAGGCCGACCCGCCGAGAGACTCTCTGATCTGATTGATCAATATGCAAAAGGACGCTGGGGAAGACCGGACACGGGAACGCTTTCAAGTTAGCATCCGTGCACGAAGTACACCGTACGGAGTATGGACTCTGCATCCTCTCTCGTCCGACTAGGATCGAATCGCCCCTAACAGGGCGGGTAGATAGTGCGCTGGGGACTTTTTCCACCTACTCCTCGCTCTTTCAAGGATCTTGGCACGCCTTGGTCTGGCCTCAAATGGCAATGCCCTGCCTGAGGTGAGTGATAGCTTGGGTTGGATGCAACGAACGGAGCTCCTCGGCCAGGGGTGCCATGGGCATTTTGATTAGTCACTGAACTGTTTTCTACCCTTTCTCGATATTGCACATCTGGGCCAGCTCGAGATTTGCCATCTTTCGGGCTGTACCCTCCAGGAGTTCGCCGCAATCAGGAGCGTGGCCAAAAGCGGTGCAAATCCAAGAAACGTCGTCGATGAGCCCAGGAAGGCTGACGTCTAGGACGATCACTTACACAGCCTCTTCGTGTTCGAGAGCCACTTCGACGCGGCGGCTTAAGTATAGATTTGATATGGTAATAGCTACGCAACTGGAATACAGAAATCGAAAAGAACCTGTCTTCTGCATAATAGCGGAAACACTATTTGAAAAAAGTCTTGTATATTTTTCAAAATGTGTCTGAAATGCTTGGGTAAAAAGTAAGCGTACGGATACTTTTGCTGTTGATGCAGTGTATTTGCACGGAACTCTGCTATAAGCGATAATGCAATAGATATCAGTATTCCCTTGATGAACATGCTATAGGCAATGAAGCTCAACCGTAAATGTACTGGGGGCAAGAAGGACACTCTTTATAGACTTGTATTTTGTTTTCTGGTGAAAATGGTGCAATTGTTTAAATGTATTCGATCCGCCGTCTATCCCGAGCCGAATCGTTCGACTCAGTACCTAGTTTGAGCCCCTAACTCCGATTGCAAAGCATCCTTTGCGCCTGTGTATGATGAATACCTGGTATATGTCAGAATATCGCGAATGGTGTTAAAAAATAGCGTCTCTTCCAGAAGTCGAGACCGGAACCTCGTCGTCCAGACTGGTCATACAGGCCCCTTTCCATTGTCCTTGTCCGACCTCTCCATGAACCACCGCAGCCTCTCCACGTTGTCTTTCAGCTCGTCCCTCTCCTCCTCCACCGACGTGAGCTCTCTCTCGAGGGCGACAATGTGGCGCCTGGCCATCTCGAGCACCTCGGCCTTGCTGATCTTTCGATCTCCGTCCTCCTCGTCGTCGTCTTCTCCGCCCCGCATGTATTGTGGCAGGGTGTTTAGCAGGCTTTCAAAGTGCGCGTTAAGCCGGTTTCGATACTGCTTTTCCACCTGGTTGTGAGAGGCCCGATTTTTGCGCTCTTCCTCTGTCGCCGGCGGGTTCAAGTGATTGTTTTTCGAAGCCCGCGAGGCCGAGCGCAGTTTCGAGGTGGCTGCGGATCTGGAATTACTAGACGGCGGTGGTTGTGGCGGCGGCGGTGAGAGTGGATATCTCCTTCTCGTCCTCGACGACGCCGACGGTTCCATCTGCTTGGAGCTGCGGCGGTAGTGGCCCGAGTTGCTGGCGCTGGCGGTATCGAGAAACGGACTCGCCGCCGCCTCAAATTCGTTGTGGTATGGGTAGTTGTAGGGCGTGCTGTACCCGTGCGACCCCATACCGCTGTCGTGCATCGGCATGTCGAAACCGCTGGCTGGAGAATGTGAGAACGAGTTCCGCACCGAGTTCCATTCTGTATCACTGGGATAGCCCGCGGAGCCGGTGCGCGGCATCGCGAGGCTACCTCCGTAGTGACCTGGAGACGCACCTTGAGGTGCTGGATACGTCGCCCATGCTTCTGTGGTCACGGGATAATGCGACGAACTCGTTGCTGTCACCGCCGCCATGGTTGTGGGCGACAGCTCCACCTGTGTAATTGGCTATAGTCAGCAAGCGTTCCTACTCTGATACTGCTTGAGATGGACCGAGACTTGGACAAGCATGAATAGGAAAAGGATTCGATGACTCTCATCTCAATGAGTCACCCGCCCAGTTGTCATACCAGTGCGAGATGGAAAGGACAGATGGTTTGCAAGTCATCACATACCTGTGTGGGCTGATTTGTAGAGTTGCCCATGGCAAACGTCATGTTCGCGGTTCCAAGAAGTAAGTCCTCAGTGTGTCTATGTTGTTGGTGTGTAATGACGATGTTGATTATGGCCTGGAGTCGTCCCACGTTGAGCCAGTCGACGGTTTTGATCACAAGTCTCGAGCTATCTCTTAAGCGTTATGCTCGAGTGGCTTGCCAAAGACTCTTATATCTCTGCAGTAGACCCGGTCCTACTTTTAAGGTCAGGGTCTGGGGTCATGGGTGGGTTCACCGTTCTAGAAGCCCCGTTAAAATTATCTTGGTGAAATAACGTCTTGGTCCAAGTCGAGGAGGCCTGGTCCAGATATTCATGGAAATCTTTTTGATCTAGTATGCGAATGGGCAGTTACAGAAAACGCCCTTCACACTGACGTAGGTAGCGCGGCATGTATTAAGGCAGACAGGATGGGTAGGTAGCCTGGAACCAAAAGGCATTTCATGAGCCCTGGGCGAGCTCGGTACGTAGTTCTCAAGTCTCCTGCCCGGGGTACCACCCCAGCCCCTTCCCGCCGTTGGGGATCGAAGGCGGAAAGTACTATTTGGTATATAGGGGTCTGCTCTACAAGGAGCCAGGTAGTCTGCATCGTTGCGGCCTGGTTGCGGCTATGATGGTGCGGGAAAGCGATCTAAAGACGATCAAGGTGAGCAAGCAGATAGGTGACCCAGGTACGTATCGTGGACAGCAGACAGGTATTGTAGCCAAGCCTGCTATCGCGCTTATTAGCCTCTTCGCTAGGGACCAAGAACCGGTCGCCCGTTTGGCGTCTAGGAAGGGCATAGCAGAAGCGTCCACCTAGTATTGCGGAACTACACCCATCTAGATAGGGCTTGGGCGTGTGTGGAAACGATTACACGATACCCGGCCTGCTATAGGCTCCTTCGCAAGGTCCTGCCATAGGCCTCGAGACAGCTATGGCCGGATACATTGACGCCATACCTGATTGGTTGTTGTGTCCTTGTCGAGAAGAACAGTGCAGCGAGCGAGGCAGAAATCGTTGTCTCCGCTCTTCCTGATTTGCTACGCCGGCAAGAACTCCAGCTGGATTGCAACCACGCCTCAAACGGTCCAACTCTCCGGTTGACGATGATTGGTCTAGGTCAAAAAGTGCATCGCAGGAATGGGTCTCTGGCCCTTGGCGGCCATGACCTAATGGTTCTAGCTGCTAATGGTAGCCGCTAACAATGAGGTTGACAAGCTTTTCCTGCTCTGTTATGATGCCGTGCCTGTGGAGCTGCATAATTCTCCCCGTTGCTCATACCGCTGTCGTAGGAATATGGCAGCAAGGCTAGGCCTAAGGATGAGACAGCTCTGCCGGCTGTCACAGCATAGGGCTGATGTGCGGCGTGCCTGTGTCTCTGTTGGGGGCCACGATCAGTACGGAGTAGGTACGGACTGCCAGGAGGAGAAACCCTATGCGGCGGTTTGTCATTTCAGCACGCACCACACGCACGTTGGTGGCGTGTTCGGGAGATCAAGACACTTCTGTAGCACAAGATGTGTCTACTACCACGTGCGTTCTGCGGTTCGCGATGCGGGTTCTTGCTGTCTCTGTTCGTTGAACATGGGCCAACCCGGCACCATCTCATTGACGTGTAGATTTGGCCGGCGACACCCGGCTTTCCCTTCCAGTCGGCCTCGCAGTAATGAGACGACAGAATTTGTGCACATGTGGGTGTGCCGGGGTATTTACTGTTGGTAGGTAGCCATGTACGAAGTACGTCAATAGACCGTGGTCAAGCCCCGACTACTGTCTATGTATGTTTGAACTCTGTTCGTACGTGCAGATGGAGAGAGAGACTAAAATGAAAGAAGAAGAAGAATACTGTGTATGGTTTCCAAACTCGTCCACTGCTGGTCAGCTTAGTGCGCATCGTGCAAGGTTGACGATCGAAGGTTTGAGACCCTTGTCGCTGCCCGCCGCTGGGAGCTAGATACATGGATTTTTCCGAGATTGGATCACCGGTGGACGACGGAGGTGCCTCATTCAACCAAAGTGAAGGGGTTGAAAACATACATGGAAAGAAAATGCCGCCCAAATGCGAATACCGCCTCCGTACGGTTGGTTCCAGAAGAAAGGGACACCCGTGCAGCCCATGAACGCACAGTAGTGTAGCGAGCGTCGAGGCTTGGCATAAATTTCCGCCTCCAAAGGCAGTGACTGCCATGAAGCTCCTCAGTAAAAGGGCGGAGAGATCGACGAGTTCGAGGTGTGACAACAAATGCAGGTCGCTGCAAGTTGACAGGGGGGCCGAGCTATTCTCCAATGTTGGAACATTATCGATGATTGTCTTCTGCAGTAAAAGCCATGCCCACCTACTTGTGTACAGGAGGGGGGAGCTGGAACATACCGGTCGGCTGTATTGTATGTATGTAAGATATGTTGTGACACGGTTACCATCTGGACGCACCCATCACTCGGAAATCCAGGGGTCGTCTGCAATCATGACAGGGCTTGAACAGCGACTGTACTGCAATGCCACCCTGTACCTTGAAGTCTTGGTAATGTGGGAAGTAGTTGGCAGATACTCGAGAATGGTGTACCGCCTGACTACGCCAGGAGAAAACGGCCTTGAGACAAGGCCAATATCTTATCCATCGCTCTCTAACCTCCACTACATGATGGAGATGCTATATTTTAGATTTCTCAATCCAGGTAGCATCTCGCGCCCAGACAAATAGTCTTTGCCGCTATAGCACACGACAAGTGAATTGTCCGGAATTCCACCCCGAGACAAATAATCAATTTGATCGACCCTTGATACCGCAACGGCCCACAATGCGAGCCCTTGACTAGCGGCGGAGTGTCTAGCGCGGGAGCTGTCCGTTGAGCTCCCCGTCGGACAAGCTCATGAACCTCATCGGCTCGAACTCGCTGCCCGTAACCAGTGTGAGTGCGTACGGTACTTTGTCCGCAGTGGACAAAAAAGTCCTGCGCATGGGAAACCCTGGATAGACATGGTCAAAAGTTCCCGCTGGGATATTCGAAATTCCCTGCGTAGATTAAAAGCTATCCACTGTCTGGACTTGGCTGCGGAAGTTCCCTTTTTAGACAAACGGACATGCATTTCATATTCATAATCTAGGTAGTGTAGTTACGAAATAGCTCGACCTAGCAGTTAGATACGTCCGTATACTAAATAGTTGGCAGCGAAACTACTATGCTAGGTTGACTAGAGCGCTATCCACTTTCATCCCCATGTTGTCCTCTCATACTTGACCTCGGCTAGATCACAAGCTTTTATAACACGGTGTCATTGATTGTTTGTTCTCTTTGAGACACTGGACCCTTCGTCACCGTCGTGGTATTCTCCCGCAAACAATGTTGGGTAAGTAAACAAATCATTGCTTGACTGCAGCAGGACACTCAGCGACGAATCCTTCCACCGTCTCATACGTTGGTTTCAAAAATGGCAATTGGTAACCTTGCAAATATGTGCACTTTGTGATCATGCTTGGCAGCCATTGACGTGCCTACCGTTCCGTACCGGATTAATGGTACCCAAGCCCCGCAAGATTCCAACACTACCCTGGTGAGTAATACACATCGAAGTTGCAATGATCCAAGGCGGGGAGAGATAGGGAGGAACCCTTCAGCCAGTAGGAGCCACAAGACTAAGAAAAAGTCCCGTGCAGGGGGTTAGAGCCATAGGCGTGTATTCGTTGTAGAGGCCTGTCCATGGTACGCCCAGAGTACGTACCCGTGGTAAACATCTTGTAAGCATCTGTGTCAGCAGTCTATCTTTAGCTAGGGTAGCATCGAGCGACACGCGGGAATTCCTCTTCTCTATTGATCCAACCCAACTCCCACACTCACACGTACGATCTCGACTCGTCAGTGACAGAGGTACACAACATATCGACGGTCGTGCCGTAGTGTTGCGGCAGACATGAGGAGACCACGATCAGTAACCAGGAAAGCGGTGGATGAGATTCCAACAAGACTCGATTGGGAACATGTACAAGTTTGTATTCACTGTATCAAGTACCCTTTTTATTTTACGCCGAGAGAGCTATACGCGGCATTCAGAGCTCGATTTTCATTCAGACCATGGTTTCCAACATTGGTATAATGAATATGGTGCAATGAATCAAAGCATAAATCTCGGGAATTCTGACTGCTATAGAATACGCCTCGTGACTTCAGGGCATGTCGATCCGTACCAAGTGTGTACTGCCGATTGTATGACATGCAGATCATTCGCAAACAAGCACAGGGTTCTTGGAACCGCCCACTTGCCACGGGTGGAAGGTATGTAGCTCGGGTGGCAGAAAAGGAACATGACACATTTGAGTTACACAGAAGGATTCGGTCATCTCCCGTGTCCAGTCAGTCGGGTCATGTATGTGGCCGAATTGCATCATGCGTCAAAGGTACAACGGCCGTAACAAGAAAAGGAATCTCGGGCCCGGCATGAGTTGAGATTCTCGAATATCAACCATGCGTATAGGATGTTGGAACTTCGTAGACTGATTATACATAAACTGAGTAGGGCTGAGAAAAGACTGCTCCTTTCCGGTCCCCACCATTGTTAGACTTCCGATAATTTAGGTGCTGACTATGCTTGACTCTCCCGCGGGTTAGGTGGTAAATCAATGCTGGGTTCACTCGAGATGATCCATTAGAATGGGGGCCAAAACTATCCAATCAAGGTTAGCGAATATAAGGCTGAGTTGAGGTATTCGGGATGACGTTCACTTATAAGTCTTCGATTGGTTCCAGCATCTGGAAAAGAGAAGGATCATAGAACCAGCAAGGCTGATCGCTGGAAAGATACTTAGGAAGCTGCACGTGAAACCCACGTGGAAATTTGATTGATCGTTCAATTTTTTCTCTTTGGAGAATAAGCTTATTGTGCTGTGAAATACGGAGAAAGTGCTTATGGGTGCTGAATGACATTAGTCCATGGACGAGACAACAAAATTCCAGAGGATCTCACATAACAGCAGCGATCCTACAAAGGCAACACCAGTCAAAGTACATATCTCATCATGGCGCTTCCGTTGGCACTGCAGCCCAGTTCCATGGAACTACCGTCCCTGGTTAGAACGGGGCCCGCCATCAGATCATATCATGTTTCTGGGTCCCTATGTCTTGGATGGGGCCATCTCACAACTATCATCGACTAGGTCCTTTTTGTCTGGAACCACCTTGCCGCCGTGATACCCCCAAGGGTGGTCGATCCAATAAAGCTGTGCGAAAAAGACTAATCTGGGGTATGAGCCGTGACTCAGCAATGTAAATATAGAGAACCACATACATGCTAACCCTTCCGAGAGAGCTTCACACAGGCCGGGCGCTGGAGAACAACCGGTTCGATCCCTCTTGTGTGGAGGGTCGATATTCCGGTCCGGAAGTCCCAGTAAATCTCTATGCAAGCCGATCCATCCATAAAGTTAACCCGCCTGCACGGTGTATCGTTACATGCATGGCGCTTAAGCGTTACTGCCGCTTCGCATCAGACCGTGGGTTTTCCTGTACGGAACCAGGAGGAAGGGAAGGGGGACCCCTACGGCTGTCTCTCCGCGCTTTTGAAGCAAGAAGTCACTCCGTACCAACACGATCTAGATTTCTTGCCTGCCCTGAAGAAGTGTGTCCAGGCCATGAGATACAAAGGCCCTCGCATTTGAATGTCATTACATCCGCAGCAATACGGAAAACACAATGTCCTGGTTTCTATACCCACAGAAGGGGAGACCAAGATCGTGAATCCTTCCTCGCCGTGACTGGATGGACGATCGCGGTTTCTGCCTTGCCTGGAACGGCTTCCGACCTAAACCCTGAGTATAGGCCGGTCTATCCCTTGGTCATCCGAGCAGATATGCCAAGGTAAGCGGTCATACTTCTCTGCACCATCTCACCGCCCGAAACAATAGACTCGATCTTTGATTTTATAATCAACTTATCTTTAGCCGGTAAGTAAAATTCAACGACCGGATCATATCGGTCATCGATCGACAGCATGAGAGAAAGCATGTAGGTGTTTCATGATAGGCATCAGGATCGCCACTCTGCTCTTCTGGGCGTGTTGTTGAGTCACTTCGTATCAGTGGAGGTAAACGAAAACAGTCCGATTCGCCGGGTCTGCGCTTTATCACTGTGTGATATATTGACAGAGGCTGCGTAATCTAGGAGGAATATTGGAACTGCCAGTGGCTGCACGTCGAGCTAGCCATCAGGACGAACAACTCAAACACACGATGCTTTCAATTAAAATCACATCAACTTTCGTAGGATGCAGTGATTAAAAATCGGCAGCGTGACTCAGCAACAGGTCCATTAAATGCTGCACTTCGTCCCCTCCCTTGACGGCTGGGCATATCATGATCCATCAGGGAACAAGGCAAATAACCCATGATACAAAAGTGCAAAAACAAGTGGAGTATCGTCTAAATGGCATCGGTTAAACTTCTATACCTCGTCACCTCGAATCATCACACGACGCTATCTCTTCCGCGACAAAGCCGTGCATGAAGCGCGATCCATGTTCTGTCGCGTCGTCTCTCGAACCATGGTTTCCCCCTCGCCCTCGGGTACATCTCTCGAGTTCGAAACATATCGAGCAGCTAAAGGAGGTGCATCGCCTCTTTTCTGCACTTCTTGCCGGGCCATTGAGTCGCCGGGAGACGCACGATCAGATTTTATTGGCGCACTGCCAGGCCTCTCCCTGCCGGACACAACAGAAGGATCATTGCGTGCCTTGATTACTCAGAGACCGGCAAGAATCGTCCAGGGGAAAGCTACATTCGCGTGAAGCGACTCAACTTACTACATTAGAGCCTGCGGTCGTGGATTGGGCCGGGACTAGGTAAAAGGCGCTGGTACCTGCTGTTTGCTCAGGCTGACGGCATAATCCCTCCATGAATTCCACTCTGTTGGAAATACCGTCTTCATGCTGCCGTCGTTATTCGTCGGGGTCCATATCTAGGTGCTCAGGAGAATCATGGCTTTGGAGAAACGTGACTTTGCTGAGACTACAACAGGACGCTTGCACTTCAGTCTTCTGTCGCCTTTACAATATACACTCAGAAACATCGTGTTCGTCATGTGGAACGAGCATGGGATTTTGGGAAAAGTGACCAGTGAACTCATCACTCATGCTAAAATAATGGACTGGCGTGTTTAATAACATGAACCACCTCGTGGGTATTATCTAAGATGAAACCATCCCCAACCTAGGCCTGTCGCATGCTTAGTAGGAAAATGCATCCAGTGAACTCCTATTCCAATGCATGTAATCGAAAGATGTACGATATGTGTGAATTGTAGGCATCATGACCATGTGCGTAACGACAATGGATCTCATTGACCTTGTGGTGGTGCATCTGTCCTGTTGCTCTCTCCGGCACCAGTACTTTCATGGCTTCGACTCAACCCCCCTTCGGGATTTGTGTTCCGACGATGCCCTTTGCGAGTCAGGAGACCGCCAATGGTATTGCTCAGGCTTCTAGCTCGGGTCCTCAAGCTCTGATTGCCCTGATTGGAAACCTCTCCCTCTGGAATTGTAGGCTCTTCCTCGGTAGGTTGGACTAGAGGGTCCCCTTCATGGAGCTCTTCAGTGTCACTGTATGGGACAAAAAGGCTCGACCTAAAGCCAGGACGCAAGCGACGTATGGATCTCTTGTGTATGAGAACTCCGTTTTCGTCGCGAAGGAGCCCATCACCAACGACGGCACTCACAGTGGATGAAAGGGGTGATGGTGAGATTATCGCATTTGGTAGGTGGTGGCTGTGAGGCCGTGACGAGGAGAAAGAAGGTCGAGGGGTCCTAGGTCTCCCCGACGGCGAGGGCGGCGCAACAACTTGAGGAGGCAGAGTTGTATCGATTGGTAGCGGATCCGTGGCGGTAGAGGTCATGGAATGTATCGTCACAACACTCTCGTCTGAGAATGCCGAGGGCAATCCGGGGTGCGATTGGTTGTCCCACGGACCGGTGAGTAACGGAGATGCTTCTGTCGGAGTTCCTTTCACCGCAGCGGGGCCCCGGGACCCGGGAGGATCTAGTTTCCTTGGCGAAGGAACACCGGAGTCGTGTTGCACAGTCGGGGGCCTTGCGGCAAAACTGACTCGAGAAGAACGTCGCGAAGACCGTGCGACGGAACGCCGCCTTTCTTCGCTCGGCTTTGCTCCCTCACCAACGCTGGCTTCCTGTTCCGACAGACCAATCGTCTCCTCAATGCCCTCTTCGTCAGACAAACCCTCTTCGTCATCGTCGTGCCGCGGCCTGCCACTGGTGATCAGGAAGACGGCAAAGAAAGTAAGCAGGCAACCTCCCACAAATTTGATTGCTTGCTGGGCGTTGGTCCGCTCAAAGTCACGGTACAGGACCGCACTCCCGATGATCACAGACAATGTGAACATCACAAACTGGATAGGAATGACTTGGGTCGAGTCGAACCGTTGCAGTGCCTTATTCACGTAGCGAACCTGCATAACGGCAGTCCCCAGGAGAATCGCAAGCAACACATACGTGACGGGTGTTGTGAAGGCTCTCCAGAGGGTTGATGACAACATAGAAGAGACGCCCTTGGTGGAGAGTGCGGTATAGGCGCCTGTGACATTAGCAGCGTGATCATTCCATCAGGTTTGCATGACTTACCAAATAAACCAACTAGACCGAGATCGATGAGAATAGTCCTGTTGCCATATTTGGGGCTCAACCACATGAGCACGATAATGAGCGAGATGGAAACTCCCATGTAGATTTCGAATGCCAGGGTCGATATTGCATCCCAAACGTCATGCGGTTCCAGCTTTGTTTCTTCTTGATTCGCACTCAGCACGACGACAACAGCGCCTGCGACAGCAATGACGACCCCCCAGAAGTCGCGTTTGCGGAAAATCTCCCCAAAGAACAACGGCGCAATGATGCAGTTCGATACTAAAGCCACGACACCAAGTGGTGATACGATAGAAGCCGGGGCGAATCCATAGGCAAGAAAGTTGCCCATCTCGCCGATGGTCATAAGTATTTGGCCTACCCACCATGAGGGAGACTGGAGATAGCTCGAAGTGACCGCGCCGTCGCCATTTCGGTCGCTGGACAAGCTCGAGTCTCCGGATCGGAAAGATTGGGCAAGTGGCTGCGTTTCCGAGGCTTCGTTCACATCGTCTAGTTCTGGTTCTATTTCGTTGATGTTATTGGTACCGTTATTGCTGTTGGAGTTGTTTCGGCCGTTGGTGTTGCGCTCGCCATGTTGAAACCTCCTTTCGGCATCCCTGGCGCGTTGTCTCGCCTCTAGTTTCTTCTTATGTAATTGCAAGTGCGTATATCGCTGTACGTTGAGGGCCAGCGCAATGAGGATGTTTCCCACAATGGCCGTGATTATGCCGATTAACGAGCTCCATTCCCCCAGCTTGCTCCGGTTTTCCTTTCCGTCGCCAGCGACGAGGGTCCATCCCGGGTCGAGGTGTTCGAAATCCGGGATGACCGGCATTTTGACGGCGAGGAGCTGTAGGGAAGCTCAGTGTCGGAAGCAAGGACGGGCGCAGGAAGTCTGATCTGGTGCGCTGCGGCAGGTCCGCGATGCTGAAGGGCACCACTCGGAATCGTGATGCCGTCACGGCATGAGCAGTGACGCTGGGCGCCTCGAGATACCGAATCGGCTTCGCGGTATCATGTGTCGCGGGTCGATATCAGGACGGCTAGGCGATCGCACGCGGGGCAGGTGAGACACTTTTTTCGCAGATGATTGTCGTGCAAACTAGGGGAAGCGACAAGATCGATGAGCCCGAGATTTAAAGATCAGGCGGATAGCAGAAACGTTGAAGAGCAGGACGAGTAGAGCAACGATTTTGAGCGTACAGCACTTGGCACTTGGGTTGGAGGGCGCCCCAAGGGTCGTGGGCAGAACCCGTCCACGAGAGTGGATGATGGCTATTTTGTGGCGCGAGCTTTTCATATGCCTAAGACGCGAGAGTGGACCTGCTGCGAGGTTCCGTCATAATTCAGATGGTTAGGCAGCTGATAGCGCCATTGGTCCCCGGTGCTCATTGAACTTTAGGGGCCTCTGCCCAGTGGTCTTCGCCTATTGCAGTGCAATGTTAGCTGCACGTTGGCGCACATCCTTCGGCAGCTTCTTGGCAAGGCAGATGCAACGTCAAATTCTCAAAAGCGCTGGCAGACTGGAGGTCAACGTCGCGAAGATCCAAAGATATCCAAGCTCTACTCTCTCTCCATACGCGCCTACCTACCCGGCAAGATCAAGATCAACGAGCGGTCGCGCGATTTCTGCTCCCAGCCTTGCTGTAGCAAGATAATACCGCCTTCTACGTTGATTTAGGCCACACGCTTTAGCGCTCTCGCACTCGCGATTCTCACGGGCTCCTGGAACGATGAGCGACGACGAGGATATCCAGGTCGAGGGCCCTGAATTGGCCGAGGACGATCCCATGCGCGCCTTTTTGCCCACGTCTTTTGGCAAAAAATCCAGAGAGACGGACGTTGCGACCCAGCTGGATCGCAGTAAGCGGACGTCCGACAAACCGACTCCTACCGAAGCCAGACCTGCACCGAAAGCTGTGGGTTCAGGTTCGAATGGCGCAAGCGACAGCAACAGCGACGATGATTCTGATGACTCCGACGATTCTGACGATGATGAGGACGAGTACCCGACATCGCACGAAATGATCATCAAGACCCATGATCGCGCGGTAACTACGGTTTCGCTAGATCCGGCCGGCGGCAGACTGGCTTCCGGATCTATTGACTGTACAATCAAATTGCACGACTTCTCCGCCATGACGCCTACGACTATACGCGCATTTCGCTCTGTAGATCCCTACCAGTCAAAACCGTCCTCTGCAGGTGCCGAGGCACATCCGCTACACCACGTCGAATTCAACCCTCTGGCAGGCGGGGTGGTTCTCTGCATTTCGGCACATCCTCAGGCAAAAATCATGTCCCGCGATGGCGACATCGTGACCGAGTTTGTCAAGGGCGACATGTACCTTCGCGATATGCATAACACCAAAGGCCATGTTTCTGAGATTACGACCGGAACGTGGCACCCAACGGACAAGAACCTGTGTGTCACGGCAGGAACTGACAGTACCCTACGTATTTGGGATATCAATAACAAACGAAGTCAAAAGGAAGTCCTGGTTTACAAGTCAAAAGCTGCCGGTAACGCAGGGAGAACTCGGATGACCGCTGTCGCCTGGGGCACGCCAGTCCAAGGGGGCAACAATGTCCTCGTTTCGGCAGCTCTCGATGGTAGTTTGGTCATGTGGAGCGGCAATGGCCCATTCACACGACCAGCAGCGGAAATCCGAGACGCTCATAAGCCGAACACTTGGACCGGCGGTGTCGACATTAGCTCAGACGGTCGAATGGTTGTTACTCGTGGCGGCGACAACATGATCAAACTATGGGATACTCGGAAATTCAAGGAGCCGCTCGTTTCTGTCGAGCATCCGTCGACCTCGGATCATTATCCCATGACCAATATCAAATATGCGCCGAATTCCACAAGCATAATCACTGGTTCTGCTACTGGACACCTGCACATTCTTAACCCTGGAAACCTGCGGCCAGAATACACAACGCCAATCACACCTGGCTCTCCCTTGATCACTGTGGATTGGCACCCAAAGATCAATCATATAGTTACTGGATCGGCCAATGGAGAAACACATGTTCTCTACAATCCAACAATGTCAGTCCGTGGCGCGATAGATGTCATGTCACGCGCTCCAAAGAGGAGACATATCGACGATAACCCAGAGTTCACAATGGACCAGACTCTCGGTCTGTCCGGTGACTCGATTGTTACACCAGGTGCCATGCCTGGGTCTAGGAAAGCGGGTGTGACGGCCAGTGGCAGGTCCAAGGACCCCCGGCGGCCCCAGGTACAACAGATTACCCCCTTCATGCGCAGCCAACCGGACGAGAAGCACATTAGCGAGAACATTCCGCTTAGCAGAATGCTGCACGAGGATCCCAGGGAAGCTCTGCTGAAATATGAGAAGCTCGCCAGAGAGGATCCCATGTTCACCAAGGCCTATGGCGAGACACAGCCCGTCACCCAGTATGCTGACGCGAGTGATGACGAAGAGGAGGGCCCGGATAAGAAAAAGGTGAAGCGATAGGTAACAGGTGAGAGGCGATTCGCGATTGATTGGCCGACCAATCCTGCAGTATCGTAGTAGGGTGTAAGCAATGGTACAGTAGAAATCCTTGGACCCTATTTACATCACCTGTAGTCAGCAGTCTCCTACTGGAGATGGTTGTCGAGCCTGCTTTGCAAGCACATCCGTCCTCATTGCCAACGAGATTGGTAATGCCAGTCCTGTCAGAGTCAAAAGGTGTGCATCGTTGCCGCAATTGCAGCACAAAAACATACTTTGTGGCTGCAATTCGTCATTGGCAATCCGATCTATGCCTAAGTCATGAGCAAGGAGCGAGGTATGCAAGGTGACCATGCTCAGACAGATACAAATCATTGGAATATGACGACTAGCTATGTGGGCTGTGTGCCCTTGTACCAAACCCATAGTACCAAAAGACCATCAGTACTCCTTGATTACCGCGTCTCCTGGAACGGCACGAGTCTTCCATGACGCTAGCGAATCAGGATGACAGATGGTACCTAGATTGCCGAGAAGTCAATTTCTTACACTGCGAGGACTATAGCCTCTAGTGACCGGGGCCAAGCTTTCTTCTGCATAGAGATCGGTAGTGGACCGATTGGATGACGAGTTGTACAAAAGACCAGATGCGGAAGGCGGGTCATTGAGATTACTTTTTAGTTCGGCCCAACGGCGACGACGTGGGAGGCAGACATACATATGCCAGGCATGGCTGGGCAGTGGGGAGTCACGTAGACGAATAAAGCAGACCGTGAAGGCTATAAAGCTGACAGTATAGCAATCAAGCATGAGACATGAATAAAGAAGAGAAGTGACCAATGAAGTGGATTCTTTGCTGTCTGTATCCTCCCCGTCCCCCGATCATCATATCAATGGAAATATGAATGCAAACCTCTGCATCAATCAACAGCCGGCCCGGCACGATTATAGAGAGCTACCGAACAGCCGGCCGTGCACGTCAAGAAGTGGGAGGGGGGAAGCACGGGCCGCAGAGGAATAGGTGAATGATTGGCTGCAGCGGGCGTCGAGAAAATCCGAGACCCGCTATGGGGCACGGCCGCGGTCTCTGCCTGGGCTAGAGGGGGGCACGGGCCAAGTTTTTCCCTCAGTCGCGGCGGATTCCAGCGCTGGTTTGTGAGAGCGCAGCCAGCAATCAAACCTCTTCCCTCTCGCTGAGAAGATTGAGAATCCATCCACCCCCAAGCCCAGAGCCATCACACAGCGTGTCCGCGCCAACCCACCCCGACCGCGAAGCATCGAAAACCATCGCAACAAGGTCAGACGTCGACTTTGCGCGCGATTTGGGCCCACGACTGCCACTTTTTGGCATCCCCCAAGCCCCCCGTGTGCATTGCACTGCGACCAGCACCCGTCCGCACAATCCCCACACGTTGTTTGTGCAGCTGTTTCCTTCGCACTTACTCTGAGAGAGCCCGTCCCCCAAATCCAATCCAAAAGGCACGTCGCACCTTTCCGCTCGTTGCAATTCGACAACGTTTCGCGCCTCTGCCCACCCACCGGCCGACCGCATCAATCGACAGTCACCTTCTGACGACTATACGGTCTCATCACCCACCTTGCCTCACAACGCGACCTGGTCAATCGCGACTGCCCCCCTCCCTAGCCAGCAACCAAGTGTCTTTTGCTCGCTACCGCGACTACTAATTTTGCGACGCGCCCCAAAGTTGCCATTTGGCATCCACCCTGCGTGTCACGCCGCATCGACCAAAACCCTCCACGCTTTCGAGTATATCTCGCCAACATCTAGCTGGTCAACCATAATCTAGCTAGATGTCGCAAGACATGCAAGCTTCGCCGTAAAATACATAACCTCGGAGAAGTAAGACAAGGACCAGTCACTCGGACTCACTCGTGGAATTGAGAGCCTCGAGCCGAACGCGATCAATATGGCGTCTGTTCAGGCTGCCCCGGCGGTTCAGCATGCTGTTCCTCAAAGCATGGCACATACGAGTGGCCAACAGATCAAGGAGATGTACATGGTTAGTGACGACCTGTTTCCATCCATCACCATCCATACCTCCATAGCTTTATATCCTCTGTTGTGCAATAAGCCTGGCCACCGGGTTTCCTATGATCACTTTTCCACGCCAACTCGCTAACACCTTCATATAGCGGTTCAAGCAGATGCAAGAAGCCGGCGTCTCTAAGACGGACCCCGAGTACCAGAAGCTCAACCAATTTCTGATCAGCGTTACGCAACAGCAACAGATGCAAAATGCTTACCGCGCCCAAATGCAACAGAAGCAATCTGCTGTCGCCAACGGACAGGTCAATGGCGCGTCACAGCCTCCGGCATCTGGCGCACTCGGCGCATCTGCTCTGTCATCGACCTCGAATTCGTCAGGACAGCCAAATGCTTCTTCGCCCTTGACCGCGTTGCCCACTGCCCAATTCAACCAACAGCAGTTGAATCTTCTGAAGCAGCAGATTCATGCATTCAAGCTACTACAAAAGAACACTGGCGTGCCCTTTCAACTACAGCAGGCGCTGAACTCGCAACGACAGCGAAGACAAGCGATCGCTGAGCCATCCGCACAACCTTCCGCTTCCGTCGCCGCTACGCCCACAAACGATGGCGCCAAGGCTGGATCTTCTGGCCCTGACGGTGTTCCTGAATCCGATGACGCCGCTGCCAGCAAGAGTCGGACCTACAAGACCGTGAAGACACCTTACGAAGCTGGCCTTGTCAAGAAGGATATCAGCTATTATGAGCACGGACAGCGAACCAACCGTCTCATCATCCCCAGCATAACTCCAACCGGGATCGACTTCGAGCAATTGAGGCACGAGCGTGAGATCATCGTGTTCAACCGCATGAAGGCCAGATATGCCGAGCTCAAAGCTGTGCCCGGCAACTTGGCCCACTGGGACACGACAAAGGACATTGTTGAGGCGGATGACTCGACCAGGAGGAAGGCCATCATTGAGTTCAAGGCTCTCGGCCTCTACGCAAAGCAGCGTGCCCTCCGGGAGAAGGTTGGCCGTCAAATGATGCATTACGATAACTTGGCCATGACGACAAACCGAAGCCAGTACAGACGCGTTAAGAAGCAAAGCGTTCGGGAAGCCCGGATCACGGAGAAGTTGGAGAAGCAGCAGCGCGACGCCAGAGAGCATCGCGAGAAGAAGAAGCACACTGACTTCCTGGAGTCTGTCCGTCACCACAAGGCAGAGATCCACAACTCGGCGCAAGCGGCCAGAAGCAAGATGTTTAGAATGGGTCGTGCCATGTTCGCTCAGCACTCTAATATCGAGAAGGAGGAGCAGAAGCGCATCGAGAGGACAGCCAAGCAACGTCTGCAAGCTTTGAAGGCAAACGATGAGGAAGCATACCTCAAGCTGCTCGACCAAGCCAAGGATACTCGTATCACTCACTTGCTGCGACAAACCGATGGCTTCTTGAAACAATTGGCCGCCTCCGTCAAGGCACAGCAGCGCCAAGCAGCTCAGCTGCAAAACGGCGAGGAGATTGAGAGCAGCGATGAGGAGCCCGAAGAGGAAGAGGAAGACGAGAGTGGCCGCAAAATCGACTACTACGCCGTTGCTCATCGCATCAAGGAAGACGTTACTCAGCAAGCCAGTATCCTTGTGGGCGGTAATCTCAAGGAATACCAGCTCAAGGGTCTCCAGTGGATGTTGTCTCTGTACAACAACAACCTCAACGGTATCCTTGCAGATGAAATGGGTCTAGGCAAAACCATCCAGACGATTTCGCTTGTCACGTACTTGATCGAGAAGAAGTTGCAAAACGGTCCGTACTTGGTCATTGTACCACTGAGTACTTTGACCAACTGGACCCTGGAGTTCGAGAAGTGGGCCCCCTCGGTCAGCAAGATTGTGTACAAGGGTCCGCCCAACGCTCGAAAGCAACATCAGGAGAAGATTCGCCAGGGACGTTTCCAAGTCCTGCTCACGACATACGAGTATATCATCAAGGACAGGCCCATTCTCAGCAAGATCAAGTGGTTCCACATGATTATTGACGAAGGTCACCGAATGAAGAATGCCAACTCAAAGCTCAGTGCTACCATTGCTCAATACTACAGCACTCGCTTCCGCCTCATTCTTACTGGTACCCCTCTGCAAAACAACCTCGGTGAACTTTGGGCCATGCTCAATTTCGTTCTGCCAAACATCTTCAAGTCAGTCAAGACGTTCGATGAATGGTTCAACACTCCTTTCGCCAATACCGGTGGCCAAGACAAGATGGAGCTCAATGAAGAAGAACAAATTCTTGTCATCCGACGTCTGCACAAGGTTCTGCGACCATTCTTGCTGAGACGTCTCAAGAAGGATGTCGAGAAGGACTTGCCTGACAAGACGGAGAAGGTCATCAAGTGCAAGTTCTCTGCACTCCAGTCTCGTCTATACAAACAGATGGTCACGCACCAGAAGATTGCTGTCTCTGACGGCAAGGGTGGAAAAGCCAATGCTCGTGGACTGAGCAACATGATCATGCAGCTTCGAAAGCTGTGTAACCACCCCTTCGTCTTCGACGAGGTTGAGAATCAGATGAACCCCACCAGCACCAGCAATGATTCATTATGGAGAACAGCCGGCAAGTTTGAGCTTCTGGACCGCATTCTGCCAAAGTACAAGGCGAGTGGGCACAGAGTTCTCATGTTCTTCCAAATGACTGCCATCATGGACATTATGGAGGACTTTTTGCGCTTCCGCGGCATTCAGTTCATGCGTTTGGATGGTACGACCAAATCCGAAGACCGTTCTGACTTGCTCAAGGACTTCAATGCGCCTGATTCTCCGTACTTCATGTTCTTGCTCTCCACGCGTGCTGGTGGTCTGGGTCTGAACTTGCAGACGGCAGATACAGTCATCATCTACGATTCCGATTGGAATCCTCACCAGGATCTGCAAGCCCAGGATCGTGCTCATCGTATCGGCCAGAAGAACGAGGTTCGTATTCTGCGACTCATCAGCTCCAACTCCGTGGAGGAGAAGATCTTGGAGCGTGCCAGGTACAAGCTTGATATGGATGGCAAGGTCATCCAGGCCGGTCGCTTCGATAACAAGTCTTCGGAAACTGATCGTGATGCCATGCTGCGTACCCTTCTTGAGAGTGCCGACATGGCCGAGTCCGGCGAGCAAGACGAGATGGATGATGAGGAGCTGAACATGATTCTGGCTCGAAACGAGGACGAGCTTGCGCTGTTCAACAAGCTCGACGAGGAGCGAACCAGAGATCCCATCTACGGCACAGTCGCAGGCAACAAGGCTATGCCCAGATTGATGGCGGAGAACGAACTGCCGGAGATCTATCTTTCCGAAGGCAACCCTGTTGAGGACCTTCCAGAGGAGGTCCTTGGCCGTGGCGCTCGTGAGCGCACCAGAGTCAAGTATGACGATGGTTTGACGGAGGAGCAGTGGCTCATGGCTGTTGATGACGATGACGACTCTCCTGAAGCTGCAGCCGCGCGTAAGCAAGCAAGGAAAGATCGGCGCGAAGTCAACCGCCTCAAGCGTGCTGGTCTTGGTCTTCCAGATGACGGAAGCTCGCCTGCTGCGAGCCGCGCAAGCTCAGAAGAGGTCGAAGCACCACCTAAGAAGCGCGGCCGCAAGCCTGGAAGCAAGAACGAGAAGCGGAAAGCTGATGAAGAGGATGCGGAGCCGCCACCCAAGAAGCGACGTGGTCCAGGCGGACGACCCAAGGCGGTGGCAGTCAATGGCAATGACTCTCGCCTACCCCCTGAAGTTCGTTCCGTTCTCCAGAGATCACTGCGTGCTCTGTATGATGGTCTCATGGCGCTGGAAGCAGATGACCCTGAGCCCGAGGAGAAGCAGGACGATGACGACGAGGAGCCGCCCAAGCGTCTCATCATTGGGCCATTCGTCAAGCTCCCCTCCAAGCGCGACTACGGTGACTACTACCAGTTCATCAAGAACCCGATCTGTATGAACCAGATACAAGCCAAGATCAAGAAGGAAGAGTACAATAGCATCGACGATATGCGCAAGGACCTCGCATTGATGTGCCTCAACTGTAAAACATACAATGATGACGGTAGCTTGTTGTATGCTGATGCAATTGTCATGGAGGTAAGTTGTGATGATACTCAAACACAGTTGACATTCAATTGACTTTTTATAGAAATTCTTCAACGACAAGGCACAGCAAGAGTTCAGTGCCCATCCCGAACTCGCTGAACTGGGTGACCCGTCGGTGAAGGAGAGTAGTGCTGCCCCGACGACAAATGCCGGCACACCTCAACCAGCAGCAGCCCCGACGCGGATCAAGCTTGTGACCAACGGTGCCAGCCAGTCCAATGGCGGTCCCAGCGCTCCTCAGAGTGATGGAGAGTAGAGACTCCCGCTTGAGCACCATCGTGGACCGTGTCACTCGCTTAAGTAGTAAAGCTTGAGGATCACATCCATACTTGCAAGCAGGCACTATTTATGCGCATGAGCGTCCTCCCTTTCAATTCAATGCCTACAGTTCCCACATTGGCAGTGGCCTCGAGGCCACTGGAGCCAATGTGGTAGTGTCTTTTTTTCCCTCTCACGGCGTTTTAGGAAATTTGTATCATTTTGGAGGATTCATGGGGCAAAGGTGTTCAGCGCGGAAATGACTGGGACGTGTATCTGAAGAGACGCTCAAAGCCAGAAAACAAAGAAGGAAGTAAGATGCCACACAAATATCCTACCTAGGCATTCCTTGGCATGATTTATTGCAAGCAGATGCCCCGAGGTTGGCTCGCTACAAATAGAGAAGTGCATTACACAGTGATTCTGCAGGGTCTCATTCTGCGAATATGTATTTAATAGAGACGCTGTTAAGCAATTCTAAAGCTATTGTGTATTCAGATGATTCTTGTGATTCTGCTAACCCTTAAATAAAGTGATGGAATCGGGCTACAATTGGCGCCACGCTCTCATTGTATGAATCCGACGTAACTAAGGGTAGGTAGGTATCTGACTAGATTGTCCGGTTCAAGCAAAGAGAAGCAATCGTTGAGTGGGCCTACTCGTGTGCTTCAATACCTAACCTAGTTATCTAAGCGAGGCGGGAGATACCGCAGGCGAGATCTACACGGCTCAGATCATCATCTACTAATCTGATTCTGTATGTACTACATTTCTAACCCACCCACTACGTTACCAAGGTAGACTTGCCCCAGCCACGTAATCTTGGTTCGAGAGGAGTCGATGAATATCCATCCGGCTCGGAGAAGGGGCTGGCGGCATAATAGTATACCACAACTCCATCGTGGCCCGATGCGGACCGGCGCATAATCAGCTGCAGACATGGGGTAAGTCGAACCAACATGGCTTCCCCTCACAAATGTTTGGACGCCATCTCCGCATGCAGTAAAACGGCCTTTTAAGGTTTCATTCCATCTATCGCTTGTGGATCTTGTTTCCTTGTAACGTCTCATTGGTATCTTGTTTACCGCTTGATTCCTGCAGTTACTCGACGGATGACGATTGCCTGCCAGTGATAGCCTGACGAACGTGCGCAAGTCGGATGGAAATATAAACTTGGGATGTACCGGTCAACATGGGAACATCAACACTGAAGGTAGACGGTGGGTTGGCTGATCCACCTTGACAAGACTGGTCACGATGTTGTTCTCCTTCAGCAGGTCCCTTGCGGCGCTTTGTGCCGTCTCCATGACGGAGCGGGCGGCGGCAGCGCAGCAGTTGAGCGGCTATGCCAAGGACTTGTTCGATGAGTCCATGAGTTTCTTGGACAACATTTATGATCCGGCGGCGGGCTACCTCAGCTACTTCTACTACCCGCTCGCGGCCTCCAGACACGAGACGCGCTCTTCCATGTGGTATGCCGCTGGTCTCCTCCAGCGCAATGAGGGCGCCGACGCAGACGAGGCCATCAAGATCATCACAAACATCATTGGTGACCAGAACAAGAATGTCAGCGCGCAGTGGTATGGCGATTATACGAAATACCCAGAGGAACCCACTGTGGGGAGCCCGGCCTATGAGCCTGTAGTGAGTGCATTGAGAAGAATTGAGCGTAGCTATACAATTGGTAGTTAGCTAATCACATCTAGATTTATAATTCTTGGGATCCGAACTGGAGAGGCTTCATCGGTACAACGCTCATCGTTATATATGAAGAGTTTAGCGACATACTGCCTGACGATGTCCAGGAGTTGATTCTTGAAAGCTTGTACAACAACACAGTGGGCGACAGCTACCGGGTCGGAGGAGTAGACGGAGACAACCTCTACCCATCCTACAGCAACCCATCATTGATGCGCGCTGTGGCCTCTGGCTGGACTGGCCGCAAGTTCAACGACGCAAACATGACAGCAGCGGGAGAGATGTACGCCAATGAGATACTCGACCTGTTCAACCTGAACAACACTCTCTCCGAGTTCAACAGCCCGACGTATGCTGGCGTTTCCATCTATGCTCTGACCCTGTGGGCAAAGTACCTCCCAGAGGACTCGGTCATGGGCCAAAACGGCAAGCGGCTGATTCAGGAGATCTGGGCGACCGAGGCCGCGCTCTACAACGCCAACATGAGGAACTTTGCAGGGCCCTGGGACCGAGCTTACGGCTACGACATGAACAGCTACGTGGCCATCGTGTCGCTGCACATCGACACCCTCGTCGGCCGGGCCAAGAGCCCGCTGAGCTCGCGGCCCTGGGCCATGGCGCACGCCGACGACTACGAGTACGCGCCGCTGATCGCGTTGCTCGCGCCGTTCCACAACTCGCTCGTGCCCAACGAGACCGTCAGCAAGTTCCTCACGTTCCCGGGCGAGCACACGTGGACGGGGTCGTCCATCTCGCCGCCCACGGATACCTACCCGCGCAACTACACGACGTGGGTGTCGGCGAACCTAACCATCGGCGCGCAGTCGTTCGACGAGGACGGCGTGGGCGGCCCGCGGTACGACTCGTCCCAGTGGACGCCGGCCGCCGTGCAGTGGCTGCGCGGCGACGGCTCCGTCGGCTTCTTCACCTGGTACGCGACGGAGCCGGCGCTGGCGGCCTCGGCGGCGCCCAACGCGCTGAGCCTGGCGTGGCCGCGCGGCAACTCGTCCGGCGCCTTCAGCTTCCTGGTCGCGGCCAACCCGCTCGGCGGCAAGCGGGACCTGGCGGGGCTCGCGGACGTCCAGGACCTGAACATCACGGCCGTCTCGGGGACCGTGGACTTGGAGCCGTCCATCAGCTTCTGTGGGCTCATGGGCGGCACCTGCGATCCTATTCAGTAAGTGGCGCAGATCCCATTCATGATAACTTTTGTCTAATCTGGTGACTAATTTCTGCTTCTTAGTGGCTTCGAGTTCTGGAACTTTACCTGGGCGTTGCCTGCCAATAGTACTGAGATCCCCAGTATCAACTTTTCGATTGAACTATATAGCTAAGAGACACTGACAAGACTTGTGGCGGGTGCCAGAGGAAAGAAAGTCTCGTCTACTGCAGACATGAAATAAAATTACTCATCTCATAACCGAGCATCAGATGCTCACTATGTTGCAACTCATTTCTAAATGAATATCGACTACAATGTATATCTAAACTCTGGATGACGGTGACCGAGTCTGGAAGCGTCACCATCGACCAGCCTGTCGTTCCTGCGTCCCTTCTTTCGCTGCTTGTTCTCCCACGCGCAGTACGCCATCTGCGCGCAGACGGTCAAGAGACAGAGACCAAGCGCACCAATGCAGACGGAATGGCCGAGTATGTAATCCGGACTATATGGACATGGTGTTAGCTGAATAAGATGTGCAAGGAGCGACCAGTGACTGATAAGCTAGTGGACTATAAGCAAGACTTACGCATCCTTATCCAGGTAGATGAACGTCGCAACGAACGCAGCGCAGTTTGCAAATGCGATCAAGAAGCCGACTCCAGTGGCCCTGACATAGTGCGGCGCCAAGTTATTGGACAGCCAGCCCTAGCTCTACAATCAGCACAATTTCTTTTCCCTCAATGATGGGACATGGAAAACTCACCATGATCATGGCCGAGTTGGGAAAGACGCCGACGGCCACCAGGAACGTGCCGCCGTAGCGCACCGAGTTCTCCCTGGCGGCCAGGAGCATGATGTAGCCGCCGGCGGCGACGAGGCAGCCCACGGCCATGACCGGGCCGCGGGCGCGGATGTGGTCCGAGAGGAAGGAGGCCCCCACGACGACGAAGAAGGCGGCCATGTTGGGCGGCACCGTGAACAGCTGGGCGATGGTGTTCTGGTAGCCGAGACCTCGGATGATGGTCGGCAGGAAAAGGGAGAAGCTCTGCGGCGTCCATGGTCAGCAAAGAATCAAAAAGCAGCGGCAGGAACAAGCATAAGGGAGGTGGTATTGTGCGTCCCCCGTCTTACATAGAGCGGAATCAAGAGGAAGAACCAGATGAAGCAGCAGAACCACAGCTGCGGCGCCCGGAACGCCATGCGCACCCAGTGCCAGTCAAAGTGCTCCTCGTTGACGTCGCCGCTGCTGACGGCGCCGTGGTTGTCCAGCCGCAGCCTCGACAAGGCCCGCTTGCGCTCGTCGTCGGCCAGGAACTTGGCGTCCGCTGGGGTGTGCGGCATCGTGAAGAAGCAGAGGATGCCGAAGAGCGTCGTGATGATGCCCTCGACTACAACCCGAGAGTCAGCTTTTCCACCACTTGGAGTTATACAAGGCGCCGTTCGGCTTACTGAAGAAGATCCAGGGCCACCGGTTGTAGCCATTAAAGCGGATCTGCGCGAGGCCCGTGGCGAGGAGCCCGCCGAACGCGCCGGACAGCGGCGCGGCGCAGTAGAAGTAGCCGATGCGGCGGAGCATCTGGTGGCGCTGGTAGAACATGGCGAGGTAGACGATGATGCCGCCGAGCAGGCCGCCCTCGAAGGCGCCCAGAAACAGCCTCGCGACTATGAGCCCGGCCAGGGACTTGGTGAAGCCCAGGAACGTGGAGACGACTCCCCAGGCCGTGATGAGGGCGGGTAGATAGTAGCCCGCCTTGAGGCGCTTGACGATCCAGTTGCTCTATATTGAGAGATTGTGAGCAATGCCAGTGGGCAGCCTCCAGTGACTGGAGACGGGGTGAAAGTCGTCGACTTACCGGTACATCGACGAGAATATACGGTATGTAAAACACGAGAAGAGCTAGGTTGTAGCCAGTGCCCTCGGCTATTCCCAAGTCCTCCACCAGGCCATCAATGCGGGCGTTGCCAATGTTGCTTCGATCTATAAATGCGAAAAGCCTGAAAAGAAGTATCAGTAATATGATTGCGAGGGGGGAGAACAAAGAAATCAAATCGCAGCTCACCAGATGCCGAACACCCAGGGCACGATGTGTAAGTCAAACTTGCGATCGATTCTCTTGTCGAGGGCTCTGAAGTCGACATCTTGGTGTTTGCCAGCTTCTTCTAGATGATTGGTATCCAACTTTGCCGAGTCGATCTCTTTTTCTGTACATTCTTGCGCTGGACTTGCCATGATAAGTTGTGTATACTGTACAAACAAGAAAAGTGACGATCAAGTATATGTCTATGGGGTGGTGGATGTCTTTGGAACCAATACGTCTGTGCAATTAATGACGATGAGTCGTCCAGGAGCTGAAATGAGAATACATCAAAAGTGAGAGGCAAGAGGCAGAGCTCGTTGGGTAAATCCTACGGGTTCGTGCCGGCCGGCTTCCAGTGCCCTCGGCTGATTATTCAATCGCCCATCTCGCTACATAGTGGTTGCCTCCGGCAGTCAGATAGGCAGTCGACTATTAACGCTGATAACTTTATCCTGTAGAAATACACTAACCCAAGGCCAACTGTCCAACCTCTAACGGTTTTCCCACGGGGAAATATATGCTAAACAAGGACGATGACCATTGTGAACGCGGGGTAAAGTCGAGGTGTATGGTGCTAGACTGGGAGGTGTCCATACATGCCCAATGAGAGTAAGTCGGCCTACAGCTAGACGTCCAGAAGCCAACCTGTACTTCATGACGGAGGGCAATCGTTTCAGCTTGGCACACGCGCACTTTTGTTAGTAGCCTTCTTCATAACTTCATTGGTGTGTTGGATTTGGAATCTAGTGGCAATCATGAATAACTCTAGCTCGATTCAGGTGGAAACATCTGCTATGCCCAATTCTGCGAGAATGGCCTTGTTGTGCTGACCTATAGACGGCACTTCGTCCATGCGGACCTGCGACGGCCGAGCCGCACCTGGTGGAAGCAGGGCCGGTATCCGGCCCGCCGGCGTCTCGATCTCGGTCCACCTACCCCGAGCCTTGAGCTGCAGGTGCTCCCAGACGCCAGCCATGTCGTTGACCTTGGCGTTGGCCACGCCCGCCGAGTCGAGCCGTGAGATGACCTCGTCCGCCGCGAGACTGGAAAACTTGTCCAGCATAATCTTCTTGAGCGCGTCGCGGTTCTCTACCCGCTTCAGGTTGCTCGCGAACCTCACGTCCGTCGCCAGCGTCGGGTCGTCTAAAACCTCGGCGCAAAGGCGCGCCCACTCCCTCTCGTTCTGAACGCCCAGCATCACGGAGCCCCCTCCGCCCGTGTCAAAAGGTCCGTATGGATATATAGCCGCGTGAGAAGCGCCCGCGGGCTTGGGGCCCGGCTGGCCCTGATATGTATAATAGAGCGGAAAGGTCATCCACTCGGCCATGCTCTCGAGCATGGAGATGTCGATCCGGGACCCCTTGCCGGTCTTGCCGCGCTTCATGAGGGCGCCGAGGATGTTGGTGTAGGCGTACATGGCGGCGGAGATGTCGGCGATGGAGATGCCGACCTTGGCGGGCTCCCGGTCCGTACCCGTGACGGACAGCATGCCCGCCTCGCTCTGCACCAGGAGATCGTACGCCTTCTTGTCCCGGTACGGCCCGCTGTCCCCGTAGCCGGACACGTCGCACACGATCAGCGACGGGTGGTCCCCGCTCAGCTTCTCGTAGGACAGCCCCAGGCGGTCCGCGGCGCCGGGCGCCAGGTTCTGGACGAGCACGTCCGCCTTCCCGATCAGCTTCCGCAGGGCCGACAGGTCCTTGGGGTCTTTGAGGTTCAGCGCCAGACTCTCCTTGGATCGGTTCGACCACACAAAATGAGAAGACATGCCGTTGACCCTGGAATCGTAGTCCCTCGCGAAATCCCCTACGACCGGGCGCTCGACTTTGATGACCCGCGCGCCGAGGTCTGCCAGCTGCCTTGTGCAGAACGGCGCGGCTATGGCCTGCTCGAGACTCACAACCAAGATGCCCTTCAGGGGTAGTTCATCGTCATCTGGTTGCGTAGATTGGGAAGCTGTCGCCAAGTGTCTTGCGGATACAGTAGGTTTTGAGCAGCCATTGCCGCTCTGGGCCGTACTCCGAGCCAGCTGGCGCGAGTGATGAAGAAAAAGACTTGGGCTGCGTGTTTGTTGTGATAACAAAGCGCGGGACCCGACCAAACATCGACCAGCAACGGAAGCACTCCTCAGTCTCGGCGAAATCATGGTGATGCGACCTTGAAGAATATACCAGTAGTGCACGGCGGTGCCTGTACACGCTTGACGACTGCCAAGTTCCCGTCTACACAAAATATTTATAGTGAGGCTCCACGAATTCTTCTGCAGTCTAGTGTTCCGTAAAGTCTCGAAAGGAGAGAGATCATGTCCGAACCGGGACCAGGAAGCCGAGGCACTCCTCTGCTCTCCACGGTAAATAATTAACAGGCCTATAGGGAGACCATGGCCACTGCTGAGCGTGAGCTAAAAGGCATCGATCCACCCCCGGTCTGGAGTGTGGGGTAAAGTGGGCGTACAGGTCAGTTGGGGTCCGCCGCGGAGTCGCCTAGGTTAGGGTCATTCAGTGACTGAGGGTACCTAGAAATTATATATCATTAATGTTAAAGATACTCAAAGATCTTGCAGAGCTGGGCTCCGACTTCGGTTCATTAGTGGACGTTGATAGAGCCTATAAACTGGAAATAGTGCTGACCACTTCTTCCCGACCGTTGCCGACGTTCTCGTGTCTAGGGAAACTCGCAGGAATTCGGGTGTTTGGTGACGTCTTGAAGCTTCAACCCGCCCCCGGGGCCTTTATCCCCGCATCATTCCCCTAACCGCTGCCCGGCGATGGGGCCCGAGGCTTGTTGTTGTGTTAGTCGATAAAGGTGGTCGGTCGATCCCAGTTCGCTATTTCAACGCGATGTTACTCTTATTCTCTGGTCGTCTCTCATTGACTAGGTATAATATTGCTTGTCATTCTAGAGAGCAAAGGCAAAGATCGCCCTTGGTTATCTAGAAACGATAACAATGGCAACACGTTCAATGGCACGTTGGCGCTCGCCGTGCAAATCGGTCGCTACAGCTGTATCCAGGTCTAGGATCATCCGCAGTCATGGCTTTTCCACGACTGCATCGAGGCGCATCATGGAGACCACTGGGTTCACTGAGAACCAGATGACCGTCAGAGAAGCCGTGTCGGCCATCTGCTCGCAGTTCCCCAACACATACTGGCAGGAAAGAGACCAGCTGGAACAAGATCCCAAGGAGTTCCACGCAGCACTCGCAAAGGACGGCTGGCTGGGCATCGCACTGCCTGAAGAACATGGAGGATCTGGTCTCGGTATTTCCGAGGCCACCATGATGATGCAGACCATCACCGAGTCCGGGGCCGGCATGGCAGGCGCACAGAGCATACACGCCAACGTGTACGCGACGCAGCCGCTGGCACGGTTTGGCAACCGAGAGCAGCTCGAGAAGACCATCCCCAACATCATCTCGGGCGAGTGGCGGACTTGCTTTGGCGTTACAGAGCCCAATACGGGCCTCGACACATTAAGGCTCAAGACCACGGCCACCAAGCTCGACGACGGCGGCTACAGTGTCACCGGCCAGAAGATATGGATCACCTGTGCCCAGGTTGCCCGGAAAATGATCCTGCTGGCGCGTACCACACCCCTCGAGGAGGTCAAGAAACCAAGTGAGGGGCTGTCGATGTTCTGCATCGACATCGACAAGGACGCCCCTGGGCTGGACATGAGGAAGATCAAGAAAATGGGCGGCCGCGCTGTCGACGCCAACGAGGTCTTCTTCGACGGTTACCGCATCGGCCCGGAGACGCTGATCGGCGCCGAAAACCAAGGCTTCAAGATCATCCTGCACGGCATGAACGCCGAGCGCTGCCTGCTGGCGGGCGAGGCGCTGGGCCTCGGCTACGCGGCCCTGTCCAAGGCGGCGGCGTACGCCCGCGAGCGCGTCGTCTTCCAGCGGCCCATCGGCATGAACCAGGGCATCGCGCACCCGCTCGCCGACGCGTATATGCGGCTCGAGGCGGCCAAGCTGGCGACGTACCACGCGGCGCGGCTGTACGACGAGAGCACGACCAACAAGGCGGTGCGGCAGGACGCCGTCGGCGTCGCGGCCAACAGCGCAAAGTACCTCGCGGCCGAGGCGGCGTTCACGGCGTGCGAGAGGGCCGTCATGACGCACGGCGGCATGGGCTACGCCATGGAGTACGACGTCGAGAGGTACCTGCGCGAGTGCCTGGTGCCGCGCATCGCGCCCGTCAGCCGCGAGATGATTATGAATTACATTAGTGAAAAGGTTTTACAGTTGCCTAGAAGTTATTAAATAGAGAAATAACTGGTAGAATGTTTATTGAAAATAATATCGACAAGTTGAGATGACTTTATTACTCAATACTTTTTTGTTCGTTATGCTGATCATGAACGTGGCAATTTATATGAGCATATTACATCCACGGAATTTCAAGAGTAGGCGATTCATCATGACTCTGGTCCTAGGTTTTGAATGCGAATGAGGAATCGTTTCAATCCACCGCAACAAGTCAATATAATTGTTTATACGCAGTATATACGTTCACGAGAATTTTGGACATATCTTCCTAGTATCCCGATCCCTCAGCCGAATTGGCAAGAGCTCTTCGTAGACATGGCTGACCCAGTCACATAGGAGAGGACGTGTATTGGCCGGATCAATGATCTCCTCGATGCCAAAGGCGTTGGCAGTCCGCACTGGATTCATGAAGCGCCGGTACTCGCGCTCGAGGTCGTCGTAGAGCGCTTGCTTTTGCCTGTTTCCTTCCTCCTCTCCGCCCTCCTGCACGCCTTTCTGGTATGCTCGCTTGAGCTCTGCGCTGTGGCCGACCTCGATGCCTCCATCGAGTGGTAGAGAGCCCCAGTCGCCGCTCGGCCAAGCTACTCTCATTCGGGGCTCTCGACACTATAGACACCGGTTAGTCCTGATTCCGAAACAGTACCTGTAGACCTCGAGACGTTGCTTTCGAGCAAAATCACTGATAGTTCGGCACATGGCCTTTGGAGCTATAGAACAGCGACTTACATCCATCATTGCTCCGCCTGCCACGCCATAGACTTTGCGCAGGATGACGTTGAAAATGGGCATCGTCGTGCTGTAATAAGCAGCAACTAAAGAAACGCCGTGCCTCATCGTCGCAGTCCTCTCCGCAATCGTTCCGATAGCATAGCCCGGGATGTCGACAAACTGCACGACGGGGAGATTGAACACATCACAGAACTTGAGATGCTTCGTCAACTTCTGCGAGCCCGCCGCGTCCAAGGCCCCGGCGTTGACCTCGCAGTTATTAGCAATGATACCAACAGGTTGTCCGCCGAGTCGGGCCAAGCCCACAATGGCAGTGGTGCCCCATAGTGCGCCGATCTCGAAGAACGATGTCTTGTCCACGATGGTGCTGATGATCTTCCGCGGGTCGTACATGCGCTCCTTCTTTCGAGGTATGATGCTCCTAAGCGACTCGTCCGTCCTCGAGCGCGGATCAGCCGACTTTACACGAGGCGGAAGTACCGCACCGCTGTTGGGCAAGTACGACAAGACTGTCCTGAGCTGCCTGAAGGCGTCCTTTTCGTTGGCGGCATAGTTGTCAATGGTGCCGTTCCGAACGTGCATGTCGGGCCCGCCCAGATCCTGCAGACTGAGGCCCTCCTCAAACGTCGCCCCGGCCACGACCTTGGGCCCGGCGTTGAAGAGGGAGCCAATGTCGGCGGCCATGACGGAGAAGTGGCACGAGACCACGCGAGCGGCTCCGAGGCCGATGGCCGGCCCCAGGACGGCCCCCAGGTTCGGGATGCCTGCGTTTAATTGTGCCACGACGACGTCGAACGAGTTCAGCGGAGGCACGTATGAGTACCCGTTGGTCCGAATGCTGGTGACCGATCCTCCCCCCGAAGACCCGTCCACGAGCTTCACGATGGGGATGCGCAGGTGGAAGCAGAGTTTCTCCAGGTATATCTGCATGAGATGTTAGCTCGACCAGCCCTTCCAAACTCCTCAAGACTCTGCACAAACCGTCTTCTCCCAGAGCGCACCATCGGCGTGGCCGGCTCGCAGCGAATAATCATCCGCCGTGAAGCAGACTTTCCTCCCGCCCACGAGAGCGAGGCCCTGTACATTATTGCTGGGCACAAACGACTCGGGGTCCTCGCCGCCCGGCCGCGCGCCCTCGGCGGCAGCTTCGCCGGCCCCGTCGTCGTCGTCGGCCGCGGGCCTCCGCGCCCGCCACTCGACGGTGCCGCTCACGCTGCCGATCTCCCGGACGCTGCCTCGGTCGAACATGTGCTCGACGCGCTCCCGCACCCAGAGCTTGCCGGCCTGCTTCTGCCGCGCGTACCCCGGCCGCGACGGCTCCGCCGTCGCGGCCATGGTGCGCAGCGTGCGGATCTGCGAGAGGATGTCGCCGTAGTCCGCGGGCGGGCTGTCGTCGGCGGCTTTCCTGCGGCGCCGCCTCGAGCCGCCCGCCGCTTCGGCGGTAGCAGCCGTCGAGGGCGAGGACGACGAGATGTGGGATGAGATCTGGCCTACGCGGTCTTTGGCTTTGGTGGCAGCTGTGCTGCGGGGATCTTTACTGTCATCCGCCATGGTTGAGTGTACTTTGACTGTTTAATGTGCCCGAAGTCGAAACCTTCGTCTTTACTCTTATTTGTAGATTGTGTTTCGTTCATATAAATACAGAGATATCCGAACCGAGGGACATGGTTTTAGTACGGGGACAGTGAGGGTAGTATAAGTACTGTACTTGGTTCATCCCCGCGTCAGATAATAGCAGTATACAATCCCTGTCTAAGGAAAGTCCCTGTGTGAATTTACACAAGATGAAAACTCGTCCTGCGATCAATTGTAGTATGATATCTGGAGGGAAAGATCCGGTCTATTTCGTCTTTACTTTGGACGAACTAAATTTCACAATTCCCCTTTAGAAATCCAATTGAATATTTGTGGCAAGCACAACCGTAGAATTATCAATCCGTAAGGAGTACATATACTCGAGAGGTTTGGTGTGCCCCGCGCAGTTTCAGTGGAACTAAACATGATACTGTACTCTGGATGCCGAGGTTCATTCGGTCAAGTAGAAAGCACCATACATCTTTGATGAGCGCTTCGCATTCTCCTGATTTCATAACTGCTCTGAAAATCCTACTCAAACTAAGCAGACTTGGTCGGATCACTGAGGTGATATTTGATCATGTCACAAAACGTCGGCCGGCCACCCAGCCGCCAGATCACTCGCCTGCTGGTCGCCAACCGGGGCGAAATAGCAACGCGTATAATATCTGCAGCCCGGGAGCTCGATATAGAGACTGTCACGGTGTACACATCATCAGACCTGCACCACACATTCAACTCGGCTCGGTCGATTCAATTGTCCTCTCCGGCGTCATATCTGGATGCCACAGAGCTCATCCGGATTGCCAAGGAACAACATGTGGATGCTGTGCATCCCGGCTACGGGTTCCTCAGCGAGGACGCCGAGTTCAGTCGACGCATGTGGGAGGAGGCCGGCGTCCACGTCGTCGGACCGGGATGGCAAATCTTGCAGAGGACCGGCGACAAGCTGGCTGCCAAGGCCCTGGCTCGGGAAGTCGGCGTCCCCGTGCTGGAAGCCACAGACAGGTCGGTCGATCTGGAAGGCGCAAAAGCCTTCATGGAGAGCTTGGGCGGCTCTACGTCCGTGATGCTCAAGGCCGTCGACGGAGGCGGTGGACGGGGCATCCGGATCGTGCGCCGCGCCGACGAGTTGCCGCGGCTTGCGAGGCTCGCCATGGCCGAGTCGCCTTCGAAGCAGGTCTTTGTCGAGCGTGCCGCCGTCGATGGCTTCAGACACATCGAGGTCCAAATCATTGGGGACGGCACGGGGTCCGTGAGACATCTCTGGGAGCGCGAGTGTAGTATCCAGCGACGTTATCAGAAGATCGTCGAGATTGCCCCGAGTACAATCGCAGACCGCGTTCTGGTCGGCCGCATCATCGAGGCGGCACTGCGAATGGCCGCAAAGATACGATATCTATCACTGGGCACGTTTGAGTTTCTAGCGAACCCGAGCACGGGCGAGTTCTTCTTTCTGGAGATTAACCCGAGGCTTCAGGTCGAGCACACGATTACTGAAGCAATTACCGACTTGGATATTGTACAGACGCAACTTCGCATCGCGCAAGGAGCTCGTCTTGACGACTCGGACGTTGGTTTCCTCGGTCCAGCCCCCGCGGCAGGAGAGCCGCCGCCCAGAAAGCATGCTATCCAGTTGCGTGTGACAGCCGAGAATGTTGATGCGGGCTGGTCGCTGAGCGTGGGCAAGATTTCCAACTTCCATTTTCCCTCTGGCAATGGTATACGGGTCGACACATCTTTGATAGGCGGTCATCCCTCAGTGATCACGAGCGACTTTGATTCATTGATCGCCAAGATCATCGTTTCGGCTGCCACGTGGGACGCAGTGATCAAGAAGGCGCGCCGCGCCTTGGAAGATGTCCGCATCTCTGGTGTCAAGACCAACCTGGACGTATTGCGCGGTATCATGGCGAGCGCCGCCTTCCAGAGCGGCAAATGCGATACTGAATGGCTAGAGGCAAACATGGCAGAACTGTTGCAGAGCGGCCGCCAGATCACAGCGTCTGTTGACAGTTCCGGCTTGTTCGACAGCACAAACTCGACCCCGGAAGCCGCCGGGACAAATCTCAGCGGCATGTCGTCTTCGACAGTCTTGTTCCGCAAAGGCGATGCATGGAAGATTGAGATAACCCCCAAGTCGAACGCCGGAAGCAACAGCAACAGCGAGCCCGCGGCGCATCACTTGAAGTTTGACCGTGTACTCCGCAACGAGTTCCCGTCTCTGCTGGCGGCCGATATATCCTACAGCTCGCCGTCGCACCCCGAAGCACAGTCATACGGCCTCACTCTCAGCAGTACCCAGGCTTCTTCGTCCTCGACGCTGTCTGGCGCCAAACACCGCAAAGGCGCCGCCTCGGACCCGCGGCACGTCGTGATTCCCTTCCCCGGGCGACTGGTCGAGGTTCTCGTGGACGAGGGAGACGAGGTGCGGCAGGGCGATGTGATCGCAGTGGTGCAGCAAATGAAGATGGAACTGGATATCAGAAGCCCGAGTCACGGGCGAGTCGTCTGGGTCACGGAGGCAGAAGATGGAGAGGACGTCGCCGAGGGCATGTTGGTGGCTGAGCTGGAGCTGAGTGACGAAAGAGCCAAGTTATAGGCGCGTGAATCATGCATATGTTTATACAGTGGCAGAGATGTTCCAAGAAATAAAGTTACTCTGGCACAGGAGAACCCCAGTGTAGAATTCATGTTTTCACGATTGTTGACAGCCTTTGGATTATATCATATGTCCAGTGTTCCGCCTCTAAGCTCACCAACCTGAGAACTTTTCCAACAGTGTGTATAAACGGGTTTGCTGGAATAGTAGTACGAGAAAATAAAAGTCACAGTGTCGTAGTATTATCGACAAATAAACCACTATTCCAAACATGATCAGTCTTAGCTTCTTGGGTATAGGCTTACCCTCTGTGAAAGGCATTTCGGAGCCGACTCATGTAGTCGCATTATATAATTTTGACAGAATTGCGCAGTACTCAACTTGAGTGCCGGGGGGGGGG